>CM055060.1:1871535-1971535 GCA_029204045.2 Tillandsia leiboldiana
AAAAGGCGCCACTATCTGTTTAAGGAGAGAAATTTTCAAAGGGAAAGTAGCTGAAAAATACGCAACAATTTTTCGAAGAATACGCTGCCGGTATACGCAACAATTTTTCGAAGAATACGCCGTTACCCAAAACGACGATTAGTCCTAAGAGGGGTTCATACATGTATAAATAAGCGATTTTTTTTTTGAAAAAGGGTCTTGCAATCGCTTAAGCTAGTGACCATAAGCTTTTCATTTTTTTCAATTCTCGCATCTACTGCTTTCTAGATTAGATTTACTGCTTTCCTAGAGTAGTTTTTACTGGATTCTTTACAGCTTTTCCTGGAGTTGTCTTAATCTTGTAACCAAATCCTGTAATCCTTTCCATTACGAGTAATACAAAGCGATTCGGCTTATTCGGCCGAGTCGATTTCTTGAAACCTTTCGAGTTCTCGTACGACAAAGAGTCTTGATTGAGAAGGATCCGGTTGAGCAGATGCCTTCTCCCGATCGCTTGATCTCACAGCGCACTTCTGAGGGTCATTCACGAAGCCGATCGAAGACTGGATCAGGTCAACGGTCAACGACCATTCGCCACCCAATAATATATATATATATATATATATATATATATATATATATATATATATATATATATATATATATATATATATATATATATATATATATATATATATATATATATATATATATATATATATATATATATATATATATATATATATATAGTTCGGCTACTATGCTATCGATATCACTAAGCATTTTGTGCTACCAAGTTTTTCACTATTAGATCTACCCCTTTGATCATTTTCACCCCTTAGATCATGCTATTTTTCCAACCACCCACTAAACCTTAGGGGACCACTATCATCCTAACCGCACATCTCTTAATCCAAGAGCTAAAACCTAATAGCACCAATGACTTGGTGCTATCGATAGCATAGTAGCCTAGATATATATATAGAATGATCTAAAGGGTGTAAATGATCAAAGGGGTAAATCTAACAGTGAAAAATTTAGTAGCACAAAGTGCTTGGTGCTATCGATAATATAGTAGCCGGACTCTCTCTCTCTCCCACTCTTTCTCTATCTCTCTCTCTCTCTCTCTATATATATATATATATATATATTAACATATATAATACTCAATAATTTTAGCCACGTGGCAAGGTTTTCTTTACCTTCATCAATACCAAATTTTTAATTCCTCTTTCATCAATGTCATCAATGATAAGGGATGTCAAGAATTGTGAATAACCCACAAGGTTGTAGTGGGCTTAGTGGGTATTTAATTTAGACATTAGTATGTGTCTTAAGTGTAAACTTAGTGGGTAAGTTATATACATGAGCCTATAAATAGTGGGGTTGGCTAAGGGCAAATTAATAAGAGAGAGTTGTATCTTATAGTAGTTATTTTCTAAGTAAGAGAGTACTTAGTTTTTCTGCGGAACCTCTACTCTTTTCTCTTTTCTCTGTTTTTGCACTTAGTCATAGGGCGCGAAGGTTTGAGCTAGCAAACGGAGAGCAAGGTTTGCCCTCTTCGAGCAGGAAGGCGGGCGTCGCACGAGCTTTTGCTAGGCGAAAAGCTTAAGTCCGTGATTTTTATCTCAAATTAATTCATCATAATACTTTTTATTTCCTCTCCTTTCCCCTCCGCCGCGGTCGAAGGGATTGTCGTCACCTTTACTGTCACCTTCGCTGGTGAAGACGTCATCTGGCTTATTCCTAGCGCTAATAATAAGAGACTTTTGATGGATATGACAAATAAGATACACAAAAAAAATTATTGTTTTATTATTATTAATTATTTCTATATTTTCTACCTGCTGCGAAGTGCGGGCTCCTTCACTAGTATATATATATATATATATATATATATATATATATATATATATATATATATATATATATATATATATATATATATATATATATATATATATATATATATATATATATATATATATATATATATATATATATATATATATATAGTAGGGCTACTATACTCTTATGAGCATAAACCCCTTTATACTCATAACTTTTTTACTCTTGGATGAAGAAATGTGCGGTTAGGATGATAGCCCTAGGGTTTACTAGGTTATTGGGGAAATAGTATAAATTCTAGGGATTACTATAATCATAACCACACATTTCTTCATCCAAGAGATGAAAACTTATGAGTATAAAAGAATTTTACTCATATGAGTATAGTAGCCGGACCATATATATATATATATATTACAAAACTATTAATCCCTATTATGAATTGTCACGTGATACTTTTTTGTTTACTTACTTTGAACCGAATTCCATCACTTGTTTTGCCGAACCCACTGAATCAGCGCATCTCTTTATTTGTGTTGGACCGAACCGATACTTTATTATATATATTTTATATTGCACCGAACCTACTGAATCAACCAATCTCTTTATCTGTATTGAACCGAATCGATATTTTATTATAGGGGCAATTTCCTACATACCCCTAAAAATTTTCCTGTTTTCATATTTACCACTCTTAGAAGGCTAATATTAAAACTACCCTTCTTATGTTCCAACTTCTTTCCAAAATACCCCTGAAGTTAAACTCTGTTAGTGTACCGTTTGGAACTGCCGTTATCTGTGTGTAATTACTATTTTGCCCTTTCAAATATACCCTAAACCCTAAACCCTAAACCCCTAAACCCTAAAATCCTAAACCCTAAACCCTAAAACCCTAAACCCTAAACCCTAAAATCCTAAAAAACCCTAAACCCTAAACCCTAAAACCCTAAACCCTAGAACCCTAAAAAATCCTAAACCCTAAACCCTAAACCCTAAACCCTAAAACCCTAAACCCTAAACTCTAAAACCCTAAAAAATCCTAAACTCTAAACCCGGGCAAAATAGGAATATCTGATAGTTTTCAACTCCGATTATTATTTAACTCTAGTTTAACCCTAGTTAACTTAACAGAGGGAAACGGTAGGGGTATTTTTAATAACGGTGGAACGTATGAAGGGTATATTGGAAAGAAAAAAATAAGAGGGGTAAATCAGATATTTCTTCATATTTCAGGGGTACACAGGCAATTATCCCTTTATTATATATTTTATGTTGAACCGAACCGATACTTCATGAACCTAATTCCTTCACCTGTTTTGAACCGAATCCACTGAACCAGTCAGGGATGGAGCCATGTGGAGGCCCACAGTGGCCATGGCCCCTCTCCTCCCCCTATAATATTTTTAAAATTACATAAAAGTCTGTTATTAAGTTATTAAAAAATTTAAAATAATGTAAACTTAAGGGGCCAAAATAATTTTTGTAAAAAAAAATAATATTGCCTTGTGGGTCACGAAATGCAAATTTAATTGACTCCAACGTATCATAATACTTGATTTGCAAATTTTACTAAATCTTAATACTTGATTTTTGGATATATCGCAATACTTGATTTGCAATTATATTAGATCTTAATATTTATTTTTTTGACATAATTTTTTGTAAATTTCTATATCATTATTATTTTAATGGTAAAGGCAACTATACTCTATTCTTTTTTTTTTTAAAAAAAAAATATTAAAAACTCGAAAGCTAATGAACAAAAAATTATTTATATTAAAAATTTTTATTAATATTTTTTAACGATTAATATATTTTGTATAATGTATTTTTGGCCCCCCTAAAATTGAAATCCTAGCTTCGTCCCTCGAATCAGGCCATCTCTTTATATGTGTTAAACCGAACCGATATTTTATTATATATTTTATATTGAATCGAACCGATATTTTATATTATAAATTTTGTAATGAACCAAACTGGTTCAATTATTTTTACTGAATCGACACATCTTTTTATCTATATTGAACCAAACCGATACTTCATTATATATTTTGTGTTGAACCGAATCGATACCTATCTATTAATCCCCAATATCTTACGCTGACGTGACAAATTCTCCAAAATTTGATTTTTTTTTTTTTGTCCTTTCATCTTGTGACGCCCCGAGTCCGTCAATTTGTACGGTTCGGGCACGCCAACAGACCCGCCAATCGGGTATGACCTTTCACTATCCGAAAGGAACGGTAATATCCATAATCATACAACAAGTATATGCGGAAGCTCAATATCAGAGTACTAAAAATCACAATAAATTTGAACTTTCATTTTATAAACAAACAGTTTAAGCGATAATGAAAGCATACAAGAGTGAACCATAACTTAAATTTATTACACTTTACATTTCTGAACTTGCTAATAAAATTATTACAATTCCTTTACATAAATTCCTCACCATACAAAGTTCACTCAAGAAATATATAAAAAGGGATACCTCTGCTAGACCCTCTAGGTCTCTATGCTGCTGGGCCCTTGCCCCCGTCGTATGCATCGCCGTCTGCATCTGACCCGTCTCGTCCGCTGTATCCATACCCGAACCTGTGGGGGGGGGGGGGTCACCCAAGGGGTGTGAGAAGTCCGACAGAGTTCCCAGTGGGTTCAACCACCGAGAAAAAGTGTCCTACACCACTTGGTCCAATGAAAGCAATAATAATAGTGCTAGGAAACTAAAATCCTCAATATCAAAATGCGGCCATGCAATATAATATATCACTACACTATCTGTGTATACTCATCGACCCAGCACTACTCTGTCTAGCCACACTAGGCTGCTAAGCACCAACTCGGCCACTATGCCGCTGTATACAGGGTCAAACTAACCCGGCCACCTTGGCCACTCTATCTTTCTTTATTCTTTAAATTCTGGTGCTTTAGTTCAAGTTAACCCTCAGAAATTCTTATCCAACGGGCCCCAGCCCGGTAGTCCTGCTACCATAAGATAAGATTTCTAAGGTTGCCGATAGCACCCGCAAGTGCTACCCCGCCCAACGGGGAACTTGTCCTACGGGTCACTGCCCGGGAGAGGGACACTGCCCTTGGCTCCGACAAGGCTACTTTTTACCCCCGAAGGTACGCTCGTTTTATCTTTATATTTTCTTTCTTTTCTTTTCTTTTTCTTTCTCTTTTTGCTTTAGTTCTTAGCCTCTTTGCCTTTGAACACTTGCTTTTCTTTCTTATTCGAGCTTGTAGCTCCCTTTTGCCACTGGCAAATCTCTTTCTCTTTCCTTTGAGTGTTTAGCTCTTTGCTTTCACTTTAAGCCTTTCGAAAGTACCTCGTCCGACGGGTCACTGCCCAGGGAGTCCTGCTCCACTTGACGAGTCTCAAATTCGAAGGCGCCATTTACATTTTCTTTATGCTTTTTAGCCACTTTTAGCTTGCTTTTAACTTTGCCTTTTTACATCAATTTATCTCTTACCCTAGGCCTCGTCATAAGGATAACTAGAGAGTCTCTTGGACTCTTAAACATTTCACTTTCCTTTATTTAACTCAAATTGAAGTTAAAGTTATTGTCCATTTGCCCAGACACCCTATGACCTTCTAGGGTTATAACTGTTTAATTCTTTAGCCTTGGGATCTCATCCCCCTTTCCTGATTCCTCACTGAATCCTAGAGTTAACTTAACTCTATTTTCCAATTTCACTTTTAACTTAGAGTCACACTGACTCTAATTTCTTATTTTCCCTTTCATGTCTCCACACTTGATCCACTTTTCCCATTTTCGTGATTCCTTACTGAATCCTAGAGTTAACTTAATTCTATTTTTCTGTTCCACTTTTAACTTAGAGTTACACTGACTCTAATTTCCTGTTTTCCCTTTCATGTCTCCACACTTGATCCACTTTTCCCATTTTCGTGATTCCTTACTGAATCCTAGAGTTAACTTAACTCTATTATCCTGTTCCATTATTAATTTAGAGTTACACTGACTCTAATTTCCTATTTTCCCTTTCATGTCTCCACATTTGATCCATTTTTCTATTTTCCTGTCTGTGAGTTTAAACTCCTCGAGTTTACCTTAGGTTCCCTTCACCTAGGTTCCATGTCACACTCATTCTAGAGTTCCTTGACTCTATGTTGATCACTCTATCCAATGTCCTTAGGTTATCTCCTAGGACAATGCCACTTGTTAAATCCTAGGATAACTCCTAAGTTTGATGTCACTCGTCAAACCCCTAAACTAGGTTTTCTCCTAGTCTTACTACCAACAAGTTCTGTTCCCTTATGTCACATGATTACTAGGGTTGTACCCTACATGATCACAGTCATCACATAATTATTCATTTCTACGCATGCAATTATTTTCATATCCATCATAAAAATAATATTTATCCTCTATGCATGCAATTATCATCAATTTAGATAAATCAAGAATTGCATTTTCCCTAATTCCCTTTTTACACATGCAAATTAATTATCTCCTACACATGCCATTATTATCATGATTCCCTAACGCCTCTAACAGGCTACTATCATGCTTCTGGATCGAAAAGCAAAGGAGCAAGGGGAGAGGTCACCCAATTTCGGCAGAATCCCCCACCTCGATGTGCTTTCTTGGTTCCTGGAGGAGACAATTTTGGCCCCTTTTGCCTCTGAGGTTTCCCTACATTGTAAGGAAGGAAGAACATAAAGTAACCGTCTTTACACGATCCACTAACTCCATCAAACGATAAAACTAACCCCTTTTGACAACTAAAAGGGAAAAATTCCTATTTGATCATTTTCCCCACCAAAAGGCTAATTTTTGATTGGTTCACAAAAATGGGAGGAGAATAATCCTCCCATGGCATGTTACCAAAAAGAAACTTGCTCAACTCGATCCTGGGTCAAAATGCTCTCAGAAATTTGAGAAAAGCTCAATTTGAGCAATTTCCCTCAATTCACCGATTTCGTATATTGGCAAAATCAAGAATTTGCACTCAAAAATTGGAGAGAAACTCAATTTGAGCGAATCTCCCAATTTACCGATTTTGCACGTGACAATAATCAAGGATTTGCATTCAAAAATTGGAGAGAAACTCAATTTGAGCGATTCCCTCCAATTACCGATTTTGCACATTGGCAAAATTAAGAAATTGCATTCAAAAATTTGAGAGAAACTCAATTTGAGCAACTCCCCCTTAATTGTTGATTTTGCTCATTGGAGAAAAGAGAAGAAGAAGAAATTTTCTGCTTTCTTCTTTAATTCCTTTCTTTTCTTTCTTCTTCCATCTGTTTTCTTCTTTTCATTTCCGTTTCTTTCAATTTTTCTCTTTTCTTTTTTTTTTTTGTAAAGGTTGCTGCAGGGCAGCAGCTTGCACAGTTGCTGCCCTGCTGCGGGTAGCAAATAGCAGCAGCAAATGCTGCTGCTGCAGGTGCTGGCTCAGCCAGCAGCAGCAGCTCATGCTGCTGCTGGCTGCTTAACCAGCAGCAGTTTTGCCGTCAACTGGAAAATTGAAATTTCAATTTTTCTTCTCCCCTTTATTCTACAACTTTTTCTTAAACTTTCCACGATTTTTCTTAAATTTTTGGGATACTCTAAGCCCTCGAAAGAGAGCCCCGAAAAAGCTTCGCGACCAACTGCACTGTCAAAAACTGCAGTTTCAGAATTCACGAAGCATTTTTCTTCGCTTCGTTCTCCAATTTTTCCTTAATCGCTCACCTATATTTTTCACCCCTTTTACTCAGAAAACTTTTGTGAGATACCCCACGATTTCTTTTAAATTTTTGGGCCACTCTAAGCCCTCGAAAGAGAGCCCCGAAAAAGCTTCGCGATCATAATTTCAGAAATCTCAGAATTTTTTTTTTTTGCTAAGTCCTCGGGGTTCAAGTCACTTTTCGACCCGATGCCCTTCGCGTCAGCCCGAAACGCACCGAGCTCGACTGTAATCATATTTAAAACGTGTTACAAGTCTTCTCGCCGAATTTCGCCATTTTGCGAACTCGGCGAACTCGGGTCCAAATTTTGTAAACTTGAGGCTTCGCTTTTCAACCACAACTCACTTTTCGACTCAACGGCTTTTGCGTTGATTCGAAACGCTTCTAACCCACTTGTAATCATATTTGTAATGTGTTACAAGTATTTTTGCTGAGTTTCGCCATTTCGCGAAAATTGCCAAACAAGGACCTGAGCTTCCCAATTGAAGCTTCATATTCTCAACTACAACTCACTTTTCGACTCAACGGCTTTTGCGTCGATTCGAAAGGCTTCCAACTCACTTGTAATTACATTTGAAATGTGTTACAAGTATTTTCGCTGAATTTGGCCATTTCTTGGTCACCAAAAGCCTCGCTGTATCCAGAATCGCTGGCGGACCCCGTTCTCACAATCCGGGCATCCGATCAACGCGAAACTTTTACTGTGGCCTTAAAACATGTTTACGGAGCTCCCAGAATTTTCTCAGAATTTTCTGACTCTGTGAATTTTCTGCTTAAAATCTGGGCCTACTTCCTTAAATAAAATTCTAGATCTCTCCATTTTATCCCGATTTGGGCCCAACTCGCTTCCAAATATTCTTTACTTCCCTAACTTTCATAAAAATAGTATTTCATACCATTTTTACTTACATTTATTTATATACCATAAATCTGGTACATTACACATCTTCTCCCTTTTCTTTCCTAACGTACGTCTCTTCATCGCCCCCCCTTCTACCGTACGTCCCCTCATCTTCCCACATAACTTTTCTTCATATAACAAAATTTTAATGAATATTTCATTAAAATTATACCCTTTATTATTGATTGCAAAAATTATTCGAATACGAATTAAGATTCAAAAGAGTAACAAATAAAAAAAGAAGGTGAATTCGAATTCGAATTAAAAATTTGAGATAATAAAATCTTAATATTATGTTTATATTATTAATAAAAAATTAATACGTTTATTAAGAGGGTTTTGTTTCGGTCATAAAATTTATGCATATTTAATTTAATATTAAAAGTTATATTTATTAAGAAGGTATACGAAAAATTTCAGAGTCATTTATTAACGGATAAATATAATTTATTGCCCTGTATTTTTAATGTAAATTTAAATTTATTCTGAGAACCTAAATTTCGGTTTTCTAATTAATTGATTTATCCCAAACTATCAATATGATTTTTCACTTTTCCTCCACTTAACTTTTAATTCCAATTAATCCATCACGGCCCTTCCTTTTCACATTCTCCTTTATTCGCGTATCACCCTTTCCTTTTTTCCCACTAAAATTTAAATTAATATCCAAATATTTTTACTACCATCTATAATCCTCACATTTATATCTCAAATTAATTCATTATGACACTTTCATTTCCTTCTCTCTCACTATTGCGTGCCCACCACCTCCGTCGCGGACGAAGAATTGTCGTTACCGTTACTATTGTCGTCGTTGGAGAAAGCGTCGTCGGACCCATTCCCGTCGCCAATAATAAAGAACTTTTGATAAATGCGACAAGTAAAGTACACAACAAATATTTGATATTTTTTTATTATTAATTATTTATATCGTTTCTACCCGCTGCAAAGTGCGGGCCCTTCATATATATATATATATATATATATATATATATATATATATATATATATATATATATATATATATATATATATAGTAGAGCTTATATGTTTTAAAAAGCACAAGTTCATTCATACTTGTAAATTTTTTACCATAAAATTTGTATTGGGATATGTGTTATTGTAAAGACATTTTAGAAGAGAGAGAAAAAAAGTACAATTGTACCAATCTCAATACAGATTTTATGGCAAAAAATTTACAAGTATGAATAAATTTGTACTTTTGAAAGTATATAAACTCTACTCTCTCTCTCTCTCTCTCCATATATATATATATATATATATATATATATATATATATATATATATATATATATATATATATATATATATACTTTCAAAAGTATAAGCCAAACCATACTTGTGATTTTTTTACTATTGGATTTGTATTGAGATTTATGCTATTTACTTTTTCTTTCTCTATCTTTAGTTGAGTTTACAATAGCACAAACCTCAATACAAATTTAATGGTAAAAAATTCACAAGCATGATTTAGCTTGTGCTTTTGAAAATATATAAGCTCTACTCTCTCTCTCTCTCTCTCTCTCTATATATATATATATATATATATATATATATATATATATATATATATATATATATAGAGTTGGGCTGGAATGCTATTGATAGCACCAACCCAACTTTGCCATCCATTTTTTAGCCTTTAGATCGCATTGAGATGTGTGCATGCTCTTTAATGAAAAAGAAAAGCTTTTTACTTTTTACTTTTTCTTTTTACTTTTTTTTTTTTCTTTTTTTCATTAAAGAGCATGCACAAATCTCAATGCGATCTAAAGGCTAAAAAATGGGTGGCAAAGTTGGGTTGGTGCTATCAATAGCATTCCAGCCCAACTCTATATATATATATATATATATATATATATATATATATATATATATATATATATATATATATATAGTCTGACTACTAGACTATCAACAACACCAAGCATTTGATGCTATCAAGTTTTCTGCTGTTAGATTTAGTCCTTTGACCATTTATATCCATTAGATCATACTATTCTACAAACCACATACAAACCATAGGAGACCTCTATCATCCTAAACATATATTTTTTCATTCAATGGCTGAAAATCTAATAGTACTAATCACTTTGTGCTATTAATAGTATAGTAGTTTAATTATATCGCTTATATCTATTGATAGCAGATAGACTCTGTCGTCACTATTTATTTTCGATAATAGAGTTTCCAAAATGACGATCAACACTGTTAAATATGATTTAGACCATTCAAACTATCTGAAAATTAAATTTCATATTTGTTCAATATTCTTTTCTTATCCATCAAATGGCCATAGAAATGAATGACAAAAAGTAAATATCTTTTAAAAAGTGATGATAGGAGTTTTGTAATCAAGATCGAGAGTATAGATCTTGTTTTATATAGTTTATTTTTTTTTTAATCAAGATTCAATTTATCTATATTTCTTTACAACTATTAAACGAGCAAAATACTCATCATATTTATTATTAAATTATAAATTTTGCAATCTTTTAATTGTTAAATCAATGATGTCAAAAAGATTTAAAATTTAATTTATAAATACTTTCAGTGGCCTATATCATGTTTAATGATGCAAATCGTTGATTTGAATGCTCTATCATCGAAAATAAAATTAAGTCAATGAGCGATAATATAGCTCTTTGCTACTAATAGCAATCCAACTCAACTCTCTCTCTCTCTATTTATATTACAAATTTTTATTATTTAAATTTTAGATCAATTAAAATATAAAAATATATATATATTTTGTAAATTTCAATTATTAGATTACGATTTTAATTTTTTAATTTTTTAAATTTTTTTCAATTTCTCACCTAATTGTAAAACTAATAATCTAATTTACTGTTCGCGAAACAACACGATGATAAACAAACTGAACACAAATTAAAAATTTCCAATTAATATTTTAACAAACAAGGTATTAATTTAATTTAATAAATAAGAGCATGTGGGCTGGCGTACACCATAGAACAAATAAATGAATGAAAATTAGACAAGTGTATAGCGCACGAAATGGGCGAATACATCGAGTCTGAGTAATGCTATTTGTATATTCGATTTTAGATATATAATATATATCTTATTTATTTAGTAGTTATTATCATTTTAAAATAATTAATAAAATTTATTTTATTTTAAAATAAATAAAATATAAAATACATAATCAATTTAGGATGCACTTAAAAAAAATAATTTTTTTTAATAAAAAAATAAATTTTTTAATAAAAAAAATATCCTGACCGCTTATTCCTCCCACTTTCCTTTTCCTAAATAATACAAACTTCACCTCTATGAATATATATAGAGCAATGCTATATGTACACTCCGAAGGGGTGTACATCATACATCTCCACCATTTTAATGGTGGAGATATTTTTTACGGGTCACATCAAGTGACTCATCATCACATCCTATCCTTAGATGGGTGGGGGTGTGAGATATACACCCCTTACGAATATACACATAGCATTTTCCATATATATATATATATATATATATATATATATATATATATATATATATATATATATATATATATATACCAATAGGGACGATGAGTTAGTTTTAGCTATCCTTCTCCCTCGAAGCTCGGCGACATTAAAGTTACCTCGAAGCTCGGTACTCAGAAAAAAGAGGAGAGAGAAAAAAAAATGGGGGAGGTGTTTGAATCGTGCGTGGTGGGTCCGAGCGAGGAGACGCCGCGGGGGGCGCTGTGGGTGTCGAACTTGGACGCGGTGGCGGCGCGTGGGTTCACGCCGACGGTCTACTTCTACCGGGCGGGGGCGGGGGCGGGGGCGGGGCGGCGGGCGGGGACGGTCGGGCAGACGGTCGAGGCGGTGAAGGCGGCGCTGGGACGGGCGCTGGTCCGGTTCTACCCGCTGGCCGGCCGGCTCGGGGTGGACAGGGCCGGGCGGGTCCAGATCGAGTGCACCGGCGAGGGCGCCGCTTTCTTCGCCGCCCGCTCCGATTCGACCGTCGACGACTTCGCCCGCGACTTCGCCCCCTCGCCGGAGCTGCGGAAGCGCTTCGTCCCCTCCGCCGACTCCGCCGATCCTCCCTGCCTTTTGCTTTTGCTTCAGGTCCCCTCCTTTCTCTCTCTCTCTCTCTCATTATTATTTTTATTATTATTATTATTATTATTATTATTATTATTGTGAGTCGGCTAAATTTTTTACCGATTTATTCATTGAGGGATGCTGGGTGTACACTCCTTTACCCCATCCCATTTCGGGGTGAATATTATTTCACTCGTCACATCTAAGTGACGAGTGAAATTCATCTTATTCCAGAATGAAGTGGGAGGTAAGATATACATCTTTAAAGAGGTGTATATTTATATATATTCTATAATTTTATTTTTTAAATTATTTTATTTTATCTATCACTTACTTAAAATAAAAAGTTTAGTATCATTCTAATCATATATTTTTTTATCTAATTATTAAAAAATTATCGACACTAATAATTTTATATATTTAAAAATATAGAAATTAAATTATTATTATTAGGAGTAGAGCTTATATTTTTTTAAAAGCATAAGTAAAAATATATTTATGAATTTTTTACTATTAAATTTATATTGAAATTTGTGTTATTTATTTTTTTTTAATTTTTTTTTAGTTGATTTTACAAAAATATAAATTTTAATATAAATTTAATAATAAAAAATTTATAAATATTATTATTATTATTTTTTTAAATATATAAGTTATACTCGTATTATTAGTATTATTATTATATATTCGTAAATCACACACGATGTGTACGAAAAATTATTTAATTTTAAAAGCTCGAATGAATAAAAATATATAATTAATTTATTTAAAATATACAAATTAAACTGTAAATTTATTATGAAACGCAGTTTCAATCAAATTATTGACTTATTCAATTTCTCCACTTATTATCAAAAATAAAAAATTAAATATATTTTTAAATGATTCGAACGCCTCCTGCAAATGCAATAATGATTCTCTCTCCCTGCGCGGCGCCAGCTGTGTTGCTTTCTGGCAAGGTTTTCTAGGTTAGATTTATTCTTCCCTCTATTTATTAAATTTTAATAAATTATTATTATTTTAATTTTATAATTTTTTATTTAAAAATTAAAAATTTATAAATATTAATAATTTAGTATTTTTAAAAGTAGGGAATGATAACTCCGTAATTGATAACCAAAATTTCAAATTAAAAATTTTAATTATTTTATTTTTTAGATAAATTTATTTTTTTTAAATAAAAAAATAAAATGAACAAATCTAATAGCATATTATCTTTCACTTAAAAATAATAATAATAATAATAATAAAAAGTATGAGAGCATAATTCTCTCTCTCTCCTTATTTATATATTTTAAATGCATTTAATTTATTGGGCTTTCTGTTATGCATTTTTTATTACTATTCAATTTTTTAAAATTTATAATAAAATTATTAAAATATTTTTTAAAATAATTAATTTTTATTATTAGTAAACTCTAATAAGAGAAATAAAAATATTTATTTTTTTTTTAATTATTAGTTAAATAAAATATTTTTAAAATTTTTAAGAGTATATTAAATATTATTTTTATTTAATTTTTCGGGGCTTTTGCTTAATATTACTCCTTACTACAATTCAAAATTTTTAAATTTATTTTAAAATTTTTAAAATATATTTCTAAATTTTAAAATTTATTAGTAAATTCTTAAGTTTTAGAGATTTTCAAAGAAAATTTCAAAAACCAATCAAAATATTTTGGTCAATAAAAGATATATTAAATATTTTTTAAAAATTTATAAAAATATATTTTATATTTTTTAAAATTTATAACATATCTGGCCAATTATATTTAATTAAAAATTTAATAATTAATATTCGCAATCTCAAATTCCAAACGTCAAGTTGTTTTACTTCGTCACGTAACGAACAATAATTTATTCACGCACATGTTCGAGAAAATTATGTTGGTTTAGAAAATGTCGGTTTTCTCCCTCCTTGCTTATTAATATAGGCCTCGTTCTATCGTTAAGACAAAACTAGTTATTTTAGAGATAAGTAAAAAATACGGAACTAATGTAGAAAAATATTTCGTATGATTTAAAAAATAAGAGATTTTATGTTTGGTATGATAATAAAGAATAAGAATAATAAAAGGTATTAGTTGGTTTAAATAAATTTTTTATTCTTAAATTTTATTACGTAATAATAAGGTGAGAGATTGTTTCGGGAGACGTGAGAGACTATTTAAGGAAAAAAATGAGAGGGAGGTTGAAAAGAGTGAGAACAATTATTTTTATTTATTTTAATTGTACTGGAATTAAATATTTCCGTAGTTTGGAATGTCAACGAGCAGAACACGAGCGAGCTGGGGTCGGCTCGTGTTCGGCTCGTTTAATAAACGAACCGAACACGAGCTGACTCGTTTAAATATTGAGCTGAAAAATTCGGCTCGTGACTCGTTTATTAACGAGCTGAACACGAGCTGGCTCGCGAACAACAAGTTTGATTTTCATTCTTACTATTAGATAGAAAGTTAAAAAAAAAATTTAAAAATTTAAAATTTAATCTAATAATTAAAATTCATAAAAAATTGATAGCCTAAAATTTAAATAGTAAAATATATATATATATATATATATATATATATATATATATATATATATATATATATATATATATATTCGAGTTGTTATCGAGCCGAACACGAGCGAGCTAATCCCAGCTCGTGTTCGGCTCGTCTATTAAACGAGCTGAAAAATTCGGTTCGTGTTCGGCTCGTTTACTAAACGAGCGATTTGATCTCAAGTTCGTTTCGAGCTGAACACGAACTGGCTCGCGAATAGCGAGCTGGATTGCCACCCTAGTTTCTGTTATGTTTGGAAGGATAGAGAGATATCTCCCGATAAGGGGATATCCCCTTTATCCCTCTAATAATTTCAATACCAAACGAGGCCTAAGGAATAATATTTAATATAAATTTTAAAATTTTAAAAATATTTAATATATTTTTTACTGATCAAAATATTTTTATTAATTTTTCTTAAAAATTAATTAACTATTCTCAAATTTTAAAATTTTAAAAAATATTTTAAAAATAGAAAAATAAATTTAAATTTTTTAAAATTTTAAGATTCTTGTCAGTATTATTATTATTATTATTATTATTAAAGATGTATGTAGATTACACGCATAAATGTATATATATAGTCCTACTGAGGAGGGTTTCTGTAGATTATTATAGACGATGATTCTTTTATCATTTTAGTATTTTTAAATGAAAAATGCTAGATGTACACCCTGAATGGGGTGTACATCTTACACCCACCCCATCCTAGGGGTGGGTGAATTTCACTCGTCACATGATGTGACGAGTGGATGAATACCCATCCCAAGATGGGGTGGGTGTAGGATGTACACCCCATTTGGGGTGTACACCTAGCACTTCTCTTTTTAAATTATTCGTATGTTATATGCGCATAAAAATATTAATTTTTTTTGAAAAAAATATAAATTATTTTAATTTATAGTGGTTGTGACATTAGTACCTGCCAACTGTCCTAGCCAATAATAGTTTTTTTGTCCTAATTAATTTATATTTTTTTATTAGATATTTATAGAATAAAACATATAAATAATTTTTAATTAATTTTATTTAAGAGGTCAAGGATTGGAACCTCTGAGTGGTCCATATATTTTGTTGTTTTGTTTAATAAATGCTTAGGAAAATGCCAAAGTATAATTAAAACAAAAAATAAATAAAAATAAAGGGCAATAAAATAATTTGATCCAAGGGGTGTTTATAATGATAGTTACTCATGTTACATCGTTGACTCAATTGGAAAGGATTAATTTGTTTGACTAGCAAATTAATTTGGGCAGTTTAGAGATTGCATTTATTGAAATAGCAATTTGGAAAATCACTTTTAAGTGCCCAAGGTTTAATAAAAATATTTTTTATAATTTTTTATTTTAAATAAATCAGAAGTTTTAGTTTAGAGTTTCTGTGTTTAGAGCCTAAAAACTTAATTTTGACTTATTAAAATAATTAAAATTCTATGTTTTTGATTGTTTGATATTTTTTTTTCACTCCTTCGTGATCGTAAATTAAATTAAAAATTTTAGAATAATTTTTTTTTTTTTATTGAATATAAGAATGAAATATAAAAAAGTTTTTTTTTTAACTTTTTTTTATTATATTTTTATTTTTCTCTTTTATGAGATAACTTTTGGAACAAGTTAGTAGAGGAATACAATTCCCCCTATACTTCTCTTGTAGCATATATTTTTTATTAGTGTATGATTAAATTAACTAATAAAGGATTAATTAATGAGATCTCGAATCTGAGTGTGTATTAGTGTTTCTAATTTGAGTTGAATACACCAAAATGACAATTATAGACTATTTAACATTTTAATAGTTAAATATTCTAGTTTTATTTACTTAATTGTGATTAAGATAATTTAAATTAATAAAAGTCTTATTTATTTAGACTAAATCTCTCAATCTATGACGTAACTAAGAAGCTTATAATTTTATATTTAAGCTAATATTCTCGTTAAATAATACTAAGTTGAAAATGACATATATATTCTATTCGTTGGACGAAAAATAATATATATATATATATATATATATATATATATATATATATATATATATATATATATATGTATATGGGTGTCAACGAGCCGAACACGAGCTGATTCGCTTAAATATCGAGCTGAAAAATTCGGCTCGTGTTCGGCTCGTTTATTAACGAGCCGAACACGAGCTGGCTCGCGAACAACAAGTTTGATTTTTATTCCTACTATTAGGTGTAAAGTTTAAAGAAAATTAAAAAATTAAAATTTTAATCTAATAATTAAAATTTACAAAAAATTAATAGCCTAAAATCTAAATAGGAATATATATATATATATATATATATATATATATATATATAGAGTTGGGCTGGAATGCTATTGATAGCACCAACCCAACTTTGCCACCCATTTTTTAGCCTTTAGATCGCATTGAGATTTGTGCATGCTCTTTAATGAAAAAGAAAAGCTTTTTACTTTTTACTTTTTCTTTTTACTTTTTCTTTTTTCTCTTTTTCATTAAAGAGCATGCACAAATCTCAATGCGATCTAAAGGCTAAAAAATGGGTGGCAAAGTTGGGTTGGTGCTATCAATAGCATTCCAGCCCAACTCTATATATATATATATATATATATATATATATATATATATATATATATATATATATATATATATATATATATATATATTCGAGCGGTTATCGAGCCGAACACGAGCGAGCTGACCCCGGCTCGTGTTCGGCTCGTTTATTAAACGAGCTGAAAAATTCGGCTTGTGTTCGGCTAGTTTACTAAACGAGCGATTCGATCTCGAGCTCATTTCGAGCCGAAAACGAGCTGGCTCGCGAACAGCGAGCTGAATTGCCACCCCTATATATATAGTTGACTTGAAATGTTATTAGTAGTAAAGTGATTTTCGTGTCACTCATTTATTTTTGAGGATAGAATTTTCAAATCGACGATCAGTATCGTTGAATGTAATTTATGCCACTGAAAGTATGTAGAAACTAAATTTTAAATCTTTTTAACATTATTAATCTAATATTTAAAGGATTGTAAAATTTATACTTTTAATAATAGATATGAAACTTTTATTCGTTTAACGGTGTAAAAAAATCTAAATTAATTGAATTTTGGTTAGAATATTTTTTAAACTATTTAAAATAAGATCTATACTTTCGATTTTGATTACAGATCTCCTATCATCACTTCTTGAAGAGTACTTATTTTCAGCCGTTTATTTTTGTGTCTACTTGATGGATACAAAAAAAATATCAAAAAAATATAAAATTTAATTTTTAGATAGTTTAATTAATTTAGATTATATTTATCGGTGCTGATCGTCGATTTGAAAGTTTCATGATCGAAAATAAATGAATGGCAACATAGTCTATTTACTATAGATAGTATTCTAGCTTAACTCTCCCTCTCTCTCTATATATATATAATTAATAAAAATATTACAACAAAATTAGGTTATAGGAATATATTTTTGTGATATTTTTATGTAAGTATTCTATTTATATTTTATGTATATTCAAAATTAGATTATAGGGACACATTACAATAATGTGTCGCTATATATCTTAGCGACTTCACGTATAACGATATTAATAATAAGTGTTGATTTTTTTACTAGTGATATTTTTTTTAGATTTTAAAAATATTTAAAAGTATCGTTATAGCATAATTTTATTATAGTAAAAAAAAAAAAAAAAAAAAAAAAAGCTAAAACCATCTTAGAGACTAATTTTGTTTTATTTTGATATTTTTAACTATCCATCCAAGTGTCTCTTAGTGGAGTTATTAATTTTAGTGTAAAATAATAGCTTTGTGGACAACAACGGTCACGGTATAGATATTGACGAGAAAATAATACTTTAGTGGTATTATTGTTTTTTAAAAAATGTTTAGTGTAGTGTTTGATAAGAAATAGTACTTTGATGATGTCTTGAAAAATAAAAATGATATAATATAATAAATAAAAATAAGGTAAAAATATATTGTATTTTATTTTGATCTGGTTATTTAATTTTAAAAAAATTTAATTTAATTTTTAAATTTTTTAATTTATTTGATTTGAGCTAGGTAATGATTCTTTAATTTTAAAATTTAAATAAATTGTTGGTCTCTACGAGTCTAATAAGTAATATTTATATAGTTTATATGACTATAAATTTTGTATCGAACGAGCCATTAAATGGTTCAGATCAAATTAAGTGAAAGATTATGTATTAAAATTAAAATTTAAAAAAACTAAATAATTAAATTAAAATTATTTATAATTCAGACATGTTTTATACATTTTTAATGTAATTAATGCAATAAGATTTTGAAAAGGTGTTGATTATTTATTATTGGTTAAAATATGTTTAATCTTTTGCAAAAGATTTAGAAAACTAGCTAATAAGCCGAGTAGAACTGCCGTTTATAATAAATTTAACGGCAAAATATTTAATAATAAATCTAACGTCCATATGAATTAAGTTAGGTCGATACGCATGAACGCTGTGCCTGAGCACATAAGTGCGTATTTTTTAGATACTTGGTTAATTAGCGTTTACGATCCAAATAAGCGCGTACAGTAAAAAAAGTTTAATAATAAATCAGACGTTCATGTGAATTGTGTAAGGTCGAAATTCGTGAGCACACTATAACAAAATTAGGTTATAGCGACACTTTTAAGTGTTTCTAAAATCTAAAAAATGTGTCGTTGACAAAAATACCGACACTTATTGTAAGTGTTGCTATATGTATCGTCGTTAGGGTGTATAACGATACATTTTTGTAATGTGTCCCAAAAATATGTCCCTATAACCTAATTTTAGATATAGATAGAACATAGATAGGATATTTATACAAAAGTGTCACAAATATGTGTTCCTATAATCTAATTTTGTTGTAGTGGCACTGCAACCGAGCACTTTAGTACGATAAATAGTACGCATTATTAGAATAATTGATTATTACTTATGATCTACAGAAGTCCTTATGATAAGAGATTCAATAATAAATCTGGCAATCATATGAATTGAATCAAGTCGGTTTAGTGTTTACCATCAAAATAAAAAATGAAAAAGAAATTGATTATGATAAGATAAAGTTAGGCGATTATGGAAGTGATGTTTGCATTTTTGGAATTACTGATTATTGCTTGGGATGCACCCAAGGGGACCAAGTTAAGATGTGATGTGTAAAGGGCCATTTGGGGATACACGCATTTATATTGTGGTATCTTTTATTGGTTGAGAGTCACATCACTTCAAGAGATAACATGGAGATGCTCCCTAGATTTTATTTTATTTTTGGCATAATGGTCACCATTCATTTTTATGATTTTATGCTCAAAGAAGATATATATATATATATATATATATATATATATATATATATATATATATATATATATATATATATATATATATATTTAAATAACTTTTAGATTTTTTTTAATTGAATAAATAATTTTATAAAAATTATATTTGGTAAAATAATTTTTCTCTTGCTATGTGACATCCTAGTAATCTCACCTCGATGGGAATGAAGTTGTGATTGGGTATATAAGAAACATGTACACTAATAATAATAACTGAGTTTAAGCATTTTGGGCTGTGGTTTGGACAAAACGAGTTATTATTGTTAGTAGGCTGGGTTCTTATATTTGGTATCAGAGCTAAGTCTGATGATCTTGGACTGTATGTGTGTTTGGGCTTACGAGGACGTCAGATCTAAACGGGGGAATAATAATAACTGGACTTAAACATTTTCGACTGTGGTTTAGATCCAACAAGTTATTATTGCTAGTAGGTCGGATCCAACAAGTTATTATTGCTAGTAGGTCTAAACGGGAGAATAATAATAACTGGACTTAAGCATTTTGGACTGTGGTTTAGATCCAACAAGTTATTATTGCTAGTAGGTCGGATCCAACAAGTTATTATTGTTAGTAGGTCGAGTCGTTACATTTAGTATCAGAGCCAATAATCAGTCGAAAATGTGTTACGAGTCTCGGCTGACCGTGGGACTAGATGACAGGATTAGCGTGATTTTGGACTATTTGTGTATTTGGACTGTGTGTGTGATTGGATATATAAGAGATATGAACACTAGTAATAATAACTGGACTTAAGCAACTGATTGAATTCTTCAATTCATATTCGAGGTTAATGATGCTTTAAATTATTTTTAATGACATGAATCGACTTAAAAATTATACATTTGAAAATATAATATTCAATCTCTCTATCTCTCTCTCTCTCTCTCTCTCTCTCTCTCTCTCTCTCTCTATATATATATATATATATATATATATATATATATATATATATATATAATTGAGTTAGGGATCTCTGAAAAGAGACAATGATATGTTTGAGTTTTGGTAATAATTTTTTTTCTCTATTTTTAAATCTTAGTAGTTTCCTTTTGCTGCTTTTATACTTTTCAAACAAACAGCTAAATCTTAGAGGGTCGATCTAGATGGACCTGATATTATAATAAAATTAAATTATAGAAATATATTTTTATGATATTTTTGTGTAACTGTTTTATTTATATTTCATTTATATTTAAAATTAGGTTATAGAGACATATTTTTAAAACATATTACAATAATATATCACTATACATCCTAACGACTGCACATATAGTGACACTAATAATAAGTGTCGGTATTTTTTGTCAGTAATATTTTTTTTTTTACTTTTTAGAAATATTTAAAAATATCGGTATAGTATAATTTTATTATAGTGTGAATTTAACTTTTTTTTGTTTTTTTAATATAAAATAAAATATTTAACTTAACTAACTAGAATAACTACCTATGCACTCAGGTGACATTCCTGAAGTGTGGGGGCATGGCATTAGGTTTTGCCATCCACCACCTGGCCTTCGACGGCCGTGGCGCCTCGCTCTTCATCCAGACCTTCTCCCGCATCGCCCGCGGGGCCGACCTCTCCGACCTGCCCCCGCCCTTCTTCGACCGCACCCTCCTCCGCGCCCGCTCCCCTCCTTCCGTCGTCTTCGACCACTCCGACTCCACCTCCTTCTCCGACAACAACACGAACAATGACAACACCGCTGCTGCCGCTGTTGTATCACAGGTCGTCACGGCCCGCCTCAGTCTCTCCAAGTCCCAGCTCCAGTCCCTCAAGTCTCGGTGCGGCTCAGCGAACGGCCCCGCCACCCCGCGCATCTCCACATTCCGCGCCGTCGTCGCCCACGTGTGGCGGTGTGCCTGCATCGCCCGTGGCCTCGCCGGCGACGTCCAAACCCAGTTATACCTCCCCGTCGACATCCGCACGCGCATCATCCCGTCACTCCCCGCAGGGTATGATATACTCTAATATTTTATATTCATCACCCTTTGTGTCTGAATTCGAAATGTTTTGATAGACTGAAGACGTAAACTTGAACTTAAATAAAGTAGGAGTTTGCCGAGATTCGAGCTTACGACTTCTCTTGTCTCTAAAATGTGTAGAGAACAGTATTTTAATATTTTTATATTCGACAGGTACATCGGCAACGGAGGGATCCGTACAAAGGCCGTCCTGACCGTCGACAAGCTCATATCGAGCAGCTTTGCCGATATCGCCGAGAAGATCCATAATGCGATCGACCGCGTGAACGACGACTACGTGCGGTCGTTCATCGACCACCTCGAGGTGGCGGACGCGAACACGCTGTCGCGGCGCGGCGGGCTGCCGCGGACGAGCCTGTGCGCGATCAGCTGGCTCGGGATGCCGTTGCACGACGCCAACTTCGGGTGGGGGGAGCCGGAGTTCATGTCGCGGGCGCAGATGTACGGTAGCGGGTACGTCTACTTGATGAGCGACCCCGGAAACGAAGGGGGAGTCTCAGTTATACTAGGGCTGGAGAATGAGAGCATGAGGTTGTTCAAAAAGATATTCTATGAGGAGCCTGCTTGTTTAGAAGGGTAAATTTATTATTTTGAAAGAATTATAGGACGTGCGATTTTAAACTAAAACAATTTGAGACTGAAATATTCAGTGCACTTCCGAATTTATAGCTTGCGATGCACCATTAGCCACATATACGGTAGGTGTTTTTATTTCAAACAGCTCTGATTCGTGACCGATCCCATGGGTGTTGTGTTGTTCGATAAATTGCTGTTTATGTAACTTTGAATTTTAGTGTACTTATTGTTTGGAATAAATATTTTCCAGTTTGAAGCTTCATAGGCAACTTCAGAGTACTGCTATACTTTCTAATACTTTTTTAGAGTAGATGATTATATATATATATATATATATATATATATATATACTGTTAGTATCTGTTAGAAAATTTTGCTTAACTATATATGGGAGATGACCGAAGGAGAAAAAAAAAAGAAGCAAGAGAAGAGATAGAGAAGAGTCGCTAACAATCCAGCGATTGGTGGATTTTAATAGAAAAAGAAAATGATCTTCGGAGCATTTTTTTTTTTTTTGATTAAACAGGAGTGTACCCTATTTGATTGAACAAGAGGAATACAAAGGACACAACCCAATCACTCACACAGAGTATTAGGACCCAAACAGGAGAAAAAGGAACAACAGCAATTGAGGACAAGGCCCCCAACAAGAGAAATTACTGACTGCACCCCTCTCTGCTTCCCCATGACCACTACTAATACCAAGTCATACTATGCGACACCCAATTAAATCCAAACATCAACAGCAGAAACTGCCGAACCACAAGCTTACAAGCAAAAGAAACCTACAACAACAATAATACTGGAAAAAACATAAAACACAATGGTTGTCCACCCGCGGCCGCCGAACTTGAGGGGATTCAAGACACGACTAAACGCACCACCGCTCCAACCGCAGCTCCCAGAGAGCCCGCCAACACCCAAGGTACCCAGGATCAAACGAAAGGAGCACAAAGTCCCCTGGTAGACAGCGAAGAGTACCTCGCGTTCTAGCAATGTTGCCAGGACACCAAATCGCCAGTTCCGAGAAGCCAACCAAGCAATAACTCCAACCTTGTGAAGAAACTCTGGAGACCAAAGTACCTCCCATACTAGCATTGATGCCAGGACGCCCAGCCGTTAGATCAGAGGAGTCAACCAATCAACCACTCCAACCTTGAGATGAAAATCTGCGATTAAGAGAAAAATAACAGCCCCAACATTATGTACAACGAGATTCAAAGAAGCTCCATCCATGACCGCATCTTAACACAACAAGAGCATCAGTGGCAGAGCAAGAGGGCAGACAGAAGGGGTGAAACAACCAGCCATCATAAGAGGAGAGAGACGAAAGGGTCGACAAAGCTGTCCCAGCCCTAGACGAAGAAGAACGGTGAAAACGATAGGAGGAGGAACTCCCAAGAAAGAGCCGTCGTATTACCGAGGTCCTGGAGTATGGAACACGCAGCCCCAAAAAACTGCAGAATTAAGGGCTCTAACAGCGCAAATGTCGCTCGAAATTAAAAGATCCTCGAAGATTCGCCTATTTCGTTCAGTCCAGATTTCCCAACAAACAGCGACAAACAGAAAGTCGAAGACCGCTTTGGAATGACCCGTGAAGGACGCCCGAGCAACCCTCCACCTACTGGCAAGATCCCCAGGGAGGTTCAGGAGCCGATGACAGATGACCGGCCTGTTGTAAAGAATTCCAGCCCATACAGATCTCGCATAGGGGCAAAAGAAAAGTAAGTGATCCAAGATATCCTCCCCAGCACAACAGAGCGGACAGATGGAAGGGCCCACCCACCCTCGTTTGGCGAGAAGATCAGCAATAAGCAGTTTGTATCTTGAAGAAAGCCATAAGAAGATTTTGAGTTTGAGGGGGATCCGCATGCTCCAAAGATGAAAAATTTTACGATCGTCCATGCCATCAAAACAAAGGAAGTTGTAAGCACTCTTAACCGTGAAGATCCCGTTAAGGTTCCACCTCCAAGTGATCGAATCCGGACCAAATGAAGGGCTGGTGGAAGCTACTTTAGCCCTCAACAGAGACAACTCCTGCTGCCCTTCCGGAGAGGAGACTAGGCTGAAGCCCAAGTTGGGACTGAGAGCGAAACGCCGAAGCCATTCGTTGACCGACAAGTGCTTAGAAGTGGAAGCTGTAAACAAAACAGGAAACTGAAAGCGTAGCATCGAGTCCCCACTCCAACGCGCGCTCCAGAAAGGGACCGACTTGCCATTCCCGATGGTGTGAGAAGTGGAGGAGTTGAAGCACGGGAAGGTGGAAAGCACTCCTTTCCAGATTGGGCAGCAACCCGCTGGAGGCGAACTGGTGATGGAAGGCGGGCGACGGCCATAGTGTTTGCGGGATAACAATCTCACCCACGGAATCGCCTTAGAATGGTGAAAAGTCCAAAGCCCCTTCATAAGGAGAGCGCGGTTAGAGGACATGATGTTGCGAATACCAAGTCCTCCGGACCGAATGGGGCGACATAATTGCTCCCACTTGACCAGGCAGTGAAAACCACTGCTCAAGATTCTCCCTTTCCAAAAGAAACCCCGGCGAATCTTGTCGATAGCTTTATTGACCCAAGTGGGAAGGAGGAAGGCAGAGCAAAAGTAAGAGTAGACGGTGCAAAGAACAGAATTGACCAACACAAGCCTCCCGCCCCTAGAGAGCAGCGAGCCTTTCCATCCCGCGAGTCTCTTATCGACTTTCTCGATAATAGGTAGGAAATCGAATTTGCGCAACACCCTCGGGGATAGAGGTAAGCCCAAATATTTCAGAGGAAAGTCTTGCAATGAGCACCCGAAAAAGTTGGCTAGAGCGGCCGCGTCGGGATTCGGCAAATTAATCGGGGTGATAGAACTCTTGCCGAAATTAATCTTGAGGCCCGAGCAATCCGAAAAGACATCCAAAATGAGCTTGATGATCCTCGCCGATCGGCTAGATCTATAGAAGAAAATTAAAAGATCGTCGGCAAATTGTAAGGTATGAATACTAACGTTACCGATTCCCACCGATGGGAGCATCTGATTAGCGAAAGCCCCTTGAATCATTCTAAAAAGAACATCCATGCACAGGATGAAGAGCAGCGGAGACAGAGGGTCTCCCTGTCGAAACCCTCTTTTGCACTTGAAGAATTTACCCGGACATCCGTTGAGCAACACGGCCGAAGAAGACGATTGTAATAATTCTGAAATCCATCTGATCCACCAAGAACCAAAACCCCTGGCTGATAGAAGGTTAGACAAAAAGGACCAGTTGATGTGGTCGAAGGCACGCTCGAAGTCAATTTTGAAGATAGCGGCCTGTTGCTTGGAAGTAACCAGATGATGGGAGAGAATATGCGCAAAATAAAAGTTGTCCATAATCGAGCGCCCTTTGATGAAAGCCGTCTGAAACGGGTTGATGAGTTTGTCCAAGCACCCTTGCAGTCTGGCGGCCAAGACCTTCGAAAGGATTTTAATGATGTTGTTTTCGAGACAGATAGGGCGAAGATCCCTCGCGGAGCAAACCCCGCTCTTCTTCGGGATAAGACAAATCCAGCTCTCGTTAAGAGCGTCCACTTTGAGAGCGCCGTTGAAGAAAAGCAAGAAGAACTCCATTAGATCATCCTTGAGCACCACCCAAAATCTTTGGAAGAACACCATCGGGAAGCCGTCCGGTCCCGGAGCCTTTTTGCTGTCTACCGAACACCATCGTGAAGAACTCCATTAGATCTTCGGAGCATTTTGAAAGGGCATATTTGCATATTTCTATGCGTTGTAATTTTTTAGAGGGATAAATTAATAATAGTAAAATTGTCATTTTACTTGTTAAATTAAACCGTGAACAAATAGTAATAAACTAAAAGAATAAATATGAATTTGTTGGAAGTTTTGGAGGAATAAATTTAATAATTTAAATTTTATAAAAATACATTTTTTATTCGAAAGTTTTATTGAAATACGTCCAGAAAACTTAAAGATGGATTTTAGACCGGGCTTTTCTAGACATGTTCGGATTGGAATAACTACACCTACATTACAACGATCTCGATCTAAAATGATCCAAGTTGGATTGCATCCGGGGTATGTAATGATTCAACCCACTAATAATAATAATTTATTAGATTCAAATCATCGATCTAAAATACTTAAGCTCAGTTATTATTACTAGTGTCTATGATCTCTTATATATCTAATCACAACCCACGTTCTTGTCAGTCCAATTACACACACAGTCCAAAATCATCAGGCGATGTAAAATTTATTTTGCTAGTCTTGTCATTCAAACACTGGTATAGACGATGTGAGATTTTTTTTTCGGTGATATTTTACTCCTCTCTTTATGGTCGCTACATTCGATTGTTATAGCTGCATAAGATTTGGATGTGATGTGATATGACACCTTGTGATGTGGATATTTGAACATGTGGTTATTTTAGACAGATAGTGATCTTTTGAGATTTCGTTATTCTTGTTGATGGATACATGTGGAATGTGGAGGTTTTCAAAGTGATAAAACGTTTGCGAAATCTGTTTCCAAAACTAAGTGCCGGGTAGGCACTATTTTAAAACTTTGTGATTTTATCATTTCAATTTGGAGGTTGCCGAATGGACGATATTCTCATGTATGATGATGCAATGGATTACTTATCTCTCTATTTAGCTCTTTGTGTATGAAAACTGGTTGTGGATGATGTATGCATTTTGTGTGATGCCGAGTATATACAGGGGAGACTCTGTCCGTTTATTTAAAGAGATCTTATATACGTGGCGGGTCTGGCCACGTGCCGGGGTGATAGACTTTTTTTTAAAAAAAAATAGGACTGTTTTCCGCTTTTAAACCACTCCTGGAGCGTGACAGATTAAAATTGTATCAGAGCGTAAGAATATCAATCACGCAGTTTTCTTGTTTGTAAAGTACTCTTTTGTCCAACATCCATAGAATTTGATAATTCATGCAGTTAACGAATGTAATAACCAAAGTCCCCTCCCCCCAGTCACGAGGAAGTGTGGGTTTTAGATTTATTTGGTTTGTTTCTTCTGATTTTTGGCGATGGTCGCTTTCGTCGGTTTTGCATGTGTTTGTGTTGGTCGTTTTTGTTTGCTTACCCCTTGTTTGTATATATAGAGTATGGTACGTACGCGATCGTCGGTTGAGGGCGGAGGAGAGGATGGGGCGAGGCCGACTGTCCCCGAAGCCCCATTGGCCGCAGGGAACCGGTTGCTTCGGCAACAGGTTCAAGACTTGTCTGGGCAGTTGGCGGCACTCACTGATGTTGTTCAGCAGATAGCACGCTAGATGGCAACACTGGCTGCTGCTACCCAGCTTCCTACTCTCGAGCCGGCTTTGCAAGAGGTGCATCCGCCGGCAGCAGACGGTAACGATGGTACCTCTACTTAGACCACTACGGCGCGGGCATCAGCAGTTCCGGCGATTGTACCCCCGAATGTTCCTTCTCCAGCAGCTCAGGGCTGACGCCGGGAGCCATTGTTAGGGATCCGGTAGGCGAGGCCGTCATCACTCCTTCGCCCACTTTGTCCGCCGTCGTTACCGGAGGGGATCCGGTGTTGCACACGGAGCGGGCAAGAGTGAGGACGAGTTTGGCTGAGTTCCGGAAGTACAAACCACCCATTTTTGAGGAAGAGATGACCAACCCGTGGGTGATGGAAAGATGAGTGGATACCATGGAGAAGTTATTTGAGGATCTGTTGATGGAGGAGGACGAGCGGGTCCCCTTAGCGGTTCATTTTCTGGAGGGAATCGCCCGGATTTGGTGGAAGACAGTGCGACCTACTTCTTCTCATGGCACTGCCTTCCCTACTTGGTCAGCATTCAGAGAGATGTTATTTGGGGCATTCTTCTCAGACATCGTCAAACAGCAACTTGAGGATGATCTGAAAAACATCAAGCAGGGTAACCGATCAGTTATGGAATATCAAAGGGAATTTGTAAGGTTGGCTAACTGTGTTCCTTTTGTTATTCGAGATGAGTCTCATAAGGCTTGACTTTTTATTGATGGATTGAGAGGAGATATTTTCATACTTGTTCAGTCGGCAGATCTACACACTTTTCAGCAGGTGGTCGATAGGGCCACATTGATCGAGCGTGGAGCTGTTCTTGCTTGCGCTTGGAGTGAGGGTTCAGACAGCAACAGGGACAAGAAGCGATCACAGTCTCAGTCCGGTGGTGGACAGACAGGGAGTGGCCGACCACCCAAGTATTCTCGGACACAGCAAGGGAATAAGAACTCTCCGACTAGTGGGCAGAAGACAGGGGATCGACCCTGTATTATTTGTGGGGGAGCACATCCAGTTACAGCTTGTTCTCAGAGACAGAATCACTATTTCAAGTGTGGGAAACAAGGGCATTTCAGATCTAACTGCCCTTTAAGCCAGGGGACAACATCGACGGCAGCTTCATCATCTTCACCTCAGCGGCAAGGTAGTGGGAGGTCTTCTTCAGGACAGACAGGACGCCCTCCGACCCCTCGACGGGAGGAGAGGGCACCACAGCAGCAGCAGCAGTCAGGTGGGAGGGTATATTCTATGACTCAGCAGGGTACGGATCCACCCGCGGATGTGGTTGCAGGTATTGTTTTATTTTCTGACATTTGCGCTAGAACATTATTCGATACCGGAGCATCTCATTTATTTATTTCGCATACCTTTGCCCGTGCTCATGGCTTTGAGGAGAGACCCCTCCCTAGTTGTGTTATCAGTTCTGATCCCAAGGCCACCTATGGAAGCGGATACTTTTGTACCCACCGGCCCAGTTAAGCTGGGCGATCGGGTATGCCCATGGGATCTAGTAGTTATGCCGATCAGAGAGTTCGACGTGGTTCTTGGCATGGATTGGTTGGCTAGATATCATGCAGTGATTGATTGCGAGAGGAGACGAGTACATTTGCGAGAACCTGGATACCCGGAGCTTATCTTCCAGGCGTGTAAAAGCACGTTCTTCGCGATATACATCTCCGCTACTCAGGCAAGGAGATTGATTCAGGGTGGATGCATAGCATATTTGGCTTCTATTGATTTGGTTTCGTGACCTACACCGTCACTTTCCGACATCCCGGTAGTGAGAGAGTTTCAGGATGTGTTTCCCGTTGAGCCACCCGAGCGAGAGATTGAGTTCACCATTGATCTTGTGCCCGGTACTTTACCAATTTCAAAGGCACCTTACCGAATGGCTTTTGCGGAATTGAAGGAACTCAAGGCACAGTTGGAGGATTTATTGACCAAAGAATTTGTAAGGCCAAGTGTATCACCTAGGGGTGCACCAGTTTCGTTTGCACGGAAGAAGGATGGCAGCTTGAGATTCTGCATTGATTATCGAGAATTGAATAAAGTCACCGTGAAAAATAAGTACCCTCTACCTTGAATTAATGATTTATTTGATCAATTGCAAGGCACCACTGTTTTCTCAAAAATCGACTTGCAATCTGGATATCATCAACTAAGGGTTAAAGGTACGGATATTCCTAAGACCACATTTAGGACCTGGTATGGATATTATGAGTTTACAGTCATGCCATTCGAACTTATGAATGTACCAGCAGCATTCATGGATATGATGAGCAGAGTGTTCATGTCATACTTGGATCAGTTCGTGATGGTTTTTATTGATGATATCCTGATTTACTCGCATACCGATGAGGAGCATGAGGATCATTTGAGGATTGTACTTCAGACTTTCAGGGACTTTACGCAAAACTCAAGAAGTGTGAGTTTTGCCTTCGTGAGGTTGCCTTCTTGGGTCACATCATTACAGCTTCAGGGATTGCAGTGGACCCAAAGAAGGTCGAATCAGTTTTGGATTGGCTGCGACCGACTACTGTGACAGAGATTCGCAGCTTTCTGGGTTTGGCCGGATACTACAGGCGGTTTGTAGAGGGCTTCTCTAAAATCGCATTGCCATTAAACTGGTTGACTCGGAAAGGTGAGAAGTTTTTATGGACGCCACAGTGTCAGGAGAGCTTTGAAGAGCTCAATGGTAGGTTGACTTGGGCACCGGTCTTAGCCCTACCTAGACCAGGATAGGACTTTGTGGTTTATTGTGATGCATCGCGAGTTGAACTTGGATGTGTTTTGATGCAGCAGGACAAAGTTATTGCTTATGCATCAAGACAACTCAAGGATTATGAACGGAACTACCCTATCCATGATCTCGAGTTAGCGGCCATGATATTTTCTTTGAAGCTTTGGAGGCATTATTTATATGGGGCACATTGTGAATTATATACGGACCACCAGAGCTTGAAGTATTTATTTACTCAAAAGGAACTTAACCTTCGGCAGAGACGTTGGTTGGAACTACTTAAAGACTACGATTTGTCCATTTACTACTACCCGGGAAAGACAAATGTAGTAGCGGATGTTTTGAGAAGAAAAGTTCCAACTGAGAACTTGGCATTGATAAATTAATTGCGGAATTTCAAAGGATGGGTGTGGAGGTAATACCTCAAGGTACCCACCTCAAAGGAGACAAACAAACGCGCTTGCGACCCTCCTAAGCCTTTGGAACCTTATTCGGACCTAATTAGAGTCCAAAGTAAAACAATAAATAATTTTATCCCAACCGGCAAATTTAGTTGTCCCGACCACTGTGCCAAAAATCTCATCTGTCAAAAATTACCGAAACTGCCTTCGGTGTCCGGATTGTCGCACCGATCAGTAAACTGATCAAAACTATGTCCCAAACAATTTTACTGTTGTTCGGAGATGGATAGACAGTCAATCAGATCTCATACCGCGACAATCGGTCCCCCGGAAAGTAAAAACACTCTAATAATGCCCATAACATCAATTGATAGGAAAAATTGGTAAAACACAAAATTACCGAAAAGGAAATTTTACAGGTGAACCGTAATTAACAGACAAGCTCCGATGGTGATGGAAAAGATCGGACACAAAAACGGTACCCCGCTATCCCAAAACAACAAACCGATAAATAGCCCCGCGTCAAAAACCTATCCCATCGCAAAACCATCCCTCTGACGCGATCCAACTGTCGACGAGGCAACAGACGAAAAACTGGGCTACCATCGTTGCCTTGACGAAGTCCGCGACAGAAAATGACCAAGCGGAGTATCACCGGACGGAAAACGAAGCCAACCCCGTCAATCCAAAAACAGCTCAAAAATCCTAGTCGGCGGCGGCGCCGTAGGCCACATGCACCGGCAGCGCGCGGGCGGCTGAGCAGAGCGGCGGCGGCCTGGCAGAGCGACGGGGGCTAGGGCATCAAGCGGCGGCGGCCTGGCAGAGCGACGGGGGCTAGGGCATCAAGCGGCGGCGGCCTGGCAGGGCGCGGCCAGGGCAGTGTGGCCCAGCAGCGCGCTGGCAGCCTTGCAAAGCCGCGCGGCATGGAGCTCGCAGCAGAGCGGCACGGGCGCAGGCAGCGCTGAGCGGCAGCCTGGCAGGGCGCGTCCTCAGGCGGCGTGCCCTAACTGCACGCAGGCGGCGCTCCTCTGCAGCGCGCGGGCGGTGCTGCTCAGCGACGTGCGGGCGGTGCTACTCAGCGACATGCGGGCGGCGCTACTCAGCGGTGCGCAGGCAACGCGCGGCGGCGCACCTCAACGCCGCGCGAGCAGCGCGCCTGGAAGTGCGCGCGGCGGCGGCTGTTGAGTGTGCAGTGGCGCGCCTGGCTAAGCAGCTAGCAGCTAGGGCACCGAGCGGCGGTGGCGGCTCGACTAGGGCACCGAGTGGCGGCAGTGGCTCAACTAGGGCATCAAACAGTGACGAACCCTCCATTGATGACCGTCAAATGACTCCACCCATCATCTCTCCGCTTCGACGGTAAACCCAACAAAACGAATGAAACCACGAAACGAAAACCAACGAACGAAACAACCGAACGAAAACCAACAAACGAAAACTCACGAACGAAACCAACGAACGAAACTAACCTCGCTCCGACAGGAAAGACGAAACAACCTCGATCTCGACGGTGGTGTTTCCGGATCCGATCTCCGGCGATGGCGACGTTTCCGATCTCGGTCGCCGGCACGCACAACGAGGAAGAAGTAGAAGCCCGATCTTTAATGAAATTTTGGGAATATTAGAAAATTAGTGTTTTCCTCTTTAATTTTTTTGTGTACATATGAAAGTCCAAAAATCCCTTAATATTTATAAGAGATTTTTTATCAGATTTTTACAATATGCCTGCCAAACATCCGAAACGTCCCATAACTGCTAGCGCGGATCCCGATACACCGAAAATCTTAACGGGTATCAAAAATTCTGAAACTTACCTTTTTAGACCTGTTAACATAAAAACATCATTCCGGAAGATCCGTAAGTCGGATTTTCAATCCGATCGCACCGTCGTTCTCCGTTTAACGAGCACTACCACGATACGGTACTAACCACCCAAAAATCCACCCGAATCCAAAGCCATGAATTAAGCTAAAAACTAGCTTTATGCCAAAAATTTAAAACTAGAAAATCAGTGCTATTACACACTCTGAGCTGATTTGTCCTTCTCGGGGGACTCGGGTTCCTGCATCGGCTTCTTCCCCTTGGGGCCGACCATATCCACTTGCACGGGGTGCGAAGATGTTTGTACTGGTCGCATCACTGGTATCACGCCCCGGGGTCGAAACTGCGATCCGAGCCCGCCAATAAATCCGCCGCCCATACGGGAAGCCCCGTATAGACGAAGCGTCTAACCTGTAAAAGATAATACTACAGCTATCCAGATATCAGAACTGAAAAGTAAACTACTGAAATAAGAAAATACATCTCCAAATAGTACAAGTATAAACTCACAATACATAAGTCTCTCAAAAATAAAACTCTCAAAAGCAACTAACTACTAAAATCTTGTAGACTGTACTACAAGCTCCAAAAAAGGTACCACTATACTCCAAGGACGGGTAGGGAACTAGCTCGCGACTCCCTTACCTCGATCAGCTAGTGCAGCAACTGGAGTAGGAACAGGTGTAGATGCCTCTAGAAAATCTGTCACCAATAGAGGGTGTGAGAACTACACCGTCACGTAGTTCTCAGTGGGTACCGTCACCAAAACCAACTGTCTGCCCACTAAGTCTACTAGAGGCATAAGATAACAGAAAAACTATAATAATGTAAAGATAAGCTGGAAAGAAATCTACAGCTATCATGCCTCTATCTACAATGCTCAATGGGTGATACAGATGAAAATGATGCATCGACTCTAACCCACAATACTCAATCAACCCAATCACAGTGACTGCCACATAGGGTCCAGTCAAACCTGCACCCACCTACTGCCATTACATCCACGGAGGACTGGACTTACGTAGGGCGTTCGTGACTGCCAAAACTGGCCCGGCCAAAAGGACTACGTCGACAAGTCGCGATAGCAAAGTAACAGGCCCAGCTCCGGAGCGGCACTCGAGGGGCGTGACCCCACCGAGGAAAGTATCAGCACATCTCTGTTGAGCTCAATATGGCTCATGCAAGCTATAATCCAAATCAATGATCAACAAGATCAACAGTGCCAAATCACATCTCTAACTTACTAGCTGAAAATACTCGAACAGTCAGGACCGTTGTCAACCCAACGGCTCCCCCAATAGAACATCAACTCAACATGCAAACTCACTAGACTGGAGATACTCCACAGCCGACAACAATGAAGGGTCCAAAAATCCCGAAAGACTAGAACCTACAACCCAAATCAAACAAGAACAGGCTCTAGGCATAGCCTCTCGTTGTTCTCGACCCAAAGAAAAAGGCAGCCCTTAGAACTCAGATCACTCGAACCGTCTTGGGTGAGGAAGTTCACAGAAAAATCTGATATTTATTACTGAAAACCATTTTCACTCGAACCCCTTCAGGGTGAGGACTAAAAGTAGTTTCTTTTCTTCTTCTTTATTTATTTATTTATTTATTTTTATAAACCATCTTGATTTGAGGAAACCCCATTTTAATGATTTTTAATTTTTTTTAAAAAAATCAGTTAGAAAAAACAAGTTTTATTCCCAACCACGAAGGGCTAATGCCTTCGCCCAATCAGACAAGAACAGACTCCGGCGACCCTTCGATATTTGGGAGAAAACATTGGTTGATTAAAATCATGTTTGTCCAAAAAGACTCTGGATTCAAGGTCCTGCTATCACTAGTATACTACTGCCACGAACACAGTGGCGACACATAAATCGAAGAACTCGACAATCCGGGACCACCGTTTACCCAAACGGCTCCCGCCACTGGTACAAGACTAGCTACATATACCAGACTCCACTCCGCCCCCAAGCACGAGTGTAACATGCATCCCACACTAAGAGAAATTCCGACCACTCGGCCCACTACCCGGGCGATAAAAATACTATGTCCGGCGATAGAGTAAAACGTGTGGATGTCTAAAGTATAAATAAATCTAGCCCAAATTAGAGTTTTCTACTAGTCTGGTTGAAACATGCAACATATGACAGGGTGCTAGGTCAAAGTTCCAATAATAGTGTTTAGTTTAACTGAAACATAAATAGGGAACACTATCAGACATGATCTCAATATCAACCAAAATAAACGTCATCTCTTTTCCTAACATGCTTTCTAACACATCTCACAATCATGCATGCTTGCTATTCTATAAATTAGAGAACCGTCCACCGGTATTGGAGACGAAGCAACCCACCTGAAAAATGTGCGTCGATCCAAGGTCCAACTGAACGTGGATAATCCTAATGTTCCCATGATTCCAACGAGTCCAAGAACACCCAATCTGCGAACCACTGCAAAAAAGTATCGCATTTAGCATCAACGGTAGCAGCTTCAAAAACAGTACTTGTTGTTTTGCAAAAACAACACAGCAAACGAGGGATTTCACCTCTGCACAGTCCTCAGAAAAAAACAGAAAAATCACCGTTGCGTTCCTCGCGAAGTGTAGATACGAATCGAGTACTTATACGTCTCATTCCGTGTAATGACGCTGACTTTTTACTATCTCCTTATTAACGTCTTTTGGATTTAAGCTTGTTTTTGGTGGATTTTTCTTGGTATTGGTTCACTTGGATTTTGGGTTGCGGTTACTGTATCGCAGTAGAGCTCGTTAAACGGAGAACGACGATGCGATCGGATCGGAAATCCGACTTACGGATCTTCCGGAGCGAGGGTTTCATTGTTAGCGAGTCCGAAAAGGTAAGTTCGGTAGTTTTCGGGACCTGTTAGGTGTTGTCGGTGTATCGAGATCCGTGCTAGCGGGTATGGGGCGTTTCGGAGAATCGGCACGCTTATCGAGAAAGTCGTGGAAAAATTCATTTTGATTTTAAATACCGGATCTTGGTTTTACTTGTACGTACAACGAAAATTATAATTAAATAATAAATAACCTTAATTGTATTGGGAAAAAGACCGCCACTTCTTTCTTCTTCCTCGCCGTGTGTGCCGAAGACCGAGACCGCAAGCGTCGCCAATACCGGGGAGCGGATCCAGAAACACCACCGTCTGCGGAGATCGGGATCGCGTTGTCTTTTTCGTCGAAGCAAGGTTAGCGATCGTTAGTCCTCTTTTATCGTTTTGATCGTAGGTTTTCGTTCGTTGGTTTTGATCGTAGGTTTTCGTTCGTTGGTTTTGATCGTAGGTTTTCGTTCGTTGGTTTTGATCGTTGGGTTTCATTCTTGATTGACGTTCGTTGATGTTTTCGGTTGACTTCGTTTTTGGGTTTTGTTCGAGGAGGTTTTTGTTGGAGTTTTTGGGTTTTTCGGCGGGATTTGCTAAAGGATAGTCAACGGTGGCTCCGCCGCCGCTCGATGCCCAAGCCGAGCCGCCGCCGCCGCTCGATGCCCTAGCCGAGCCGCCGTTGCCGCCGCCGCTCGATGCCCTAGCCGAGCTGCCGCCGCCGCCGCTCGATGCCCTAGCCGAGCTCCCAACCCTGGCTCCGCTTGATGCCCTAGCCAAGCCACCGCCGCCGCCGCTCGATGCCCTAGCCATGCCACCGCCGCCGCCGCTCGACGCCCTAGCCGGGCCACCGCCGCGCGTTGCCACCACAGGCCGCGCGCTGCGCGCGGCCTTGCGTGGCCACGCGCGCGGCCTTGCGTGGCCATGCGCGCTGCCACCCGCGCGCGGCCAGGCTCGCTGCCGCCTGCGCGGCACTCTTGCGCTGTCAGGGCATGCCGCACGGGGCCGCGCCCTGCCAGGCAGCCGCCGCTGGATGCCCTAGCCGCCGCCACTGCTGGATGCCCTAGCCGCCATCGCCGCTGGATGCTCTGGCTGCCGCCACCGCGCACTCGTTGCACGCCGCACAGGGCCGCGCCCTGCTAGGCCGCCGCCGCGTGGTGCTGCTGCACGCGCGCGCTGCGCCCTGCCAGGCCGCCGCTGCTGCTTGCGCGTGCTCGCGCAAGGATGGGCCCACGCGGGGCTGCCGCGCCACTGCCGCTCCCGTGCGGGACTGCCGCGCTGCGAGCTGCTTGCGCGTGCCCGCGCGGGGCTACCGCGCTGCTTGCTGCTTGCGCGTGCCCGCGTGGGGCTGGGCCCGCGCGGGGCTGCCGTGTCGCCGCTATGTCCGCACGGGTCATTAAATTTGGTATCATAGCAAATAACCAGCCGGAAGTGTGCGACGAGTCTCCACTGAGCCTGGGTCTAGATGACAGGGCTAGCGAGACAAGTCTCACATCGCCTGGTGATCTTGGGCTGCTGTGTGTTTGTTTGGGCAGCTAGGAGTGCTGCCGCCCGCACGCCGCTCTTGGGTTGTCAGGGCACGCCGCATGGGGCCGCGCCCTGCCAGGCCGCCGCCGGGTGGTGCTGCTGCACACGCGCGCCGCGCCGTGCCAGGCCGCCGCCGCTGGATGCCCTAGCCGCCGCAACTGCTGGATGCCCTAGCCGCCGCCGCCGCTGGATGCTCTGGCCGCCGCCACCGCGCACTGCTTGCACGCCACACAGGGCCGCGCCCTGCCAGGCGCCGCCGCGTGGTGCTGCCGCACTCGCGCGCCGCGTGGTGCTGCCGCACTCGCGCGCCGCGCCCTGCCAGGCTGCCGCCGCGTGGTGCTGCCGCACTCGCGCGCCGCGCCCTGCCAGGCTGCCGCCGCTGGATGCCCTAGCCACCGCTGCTGCTTGCACGTGTGGGCCCGCGCGGGGCTGCCGCGGCGCCGCTATATCCGCACGGGTCAAGCCGCTGCCGTCAACAGCTTGGCTTGACGGTTTTTGGGGCGGGACGGTTTTTGGTTTGACGGTGCTCTTGGTGTTTCGTCGACGGCCTTGCGTGACGGTTTTTATTTGGCTTTTCCATTGACGATTTTTTGCTTGATGGTGCAGTCCGCTTGACGGTGCAGTCCGCTTGTCGGTGCAGTCCGCTTGACGGTGCAGTCCGCTTGTAGGTGCAGTCCGCTTGACGGTGCAGTCCGCTTGACGCAGCTGTTTTTCGTTTGTCGTCGGTTGATTCTCCGCTTGGTTGTTTTTCGTCGCGGACTTCGTCAAGGCAACGGTTGAAGCCGGGTTTCCATCAATTGCCTCGTCGACAGTCGGATCGCGTCGGAGGTACGATTTTCAACCGGAAGGATTTTTGGACACAGAGTTTTTCGTCGGTTTATTGTTTTGGGTTTTGCCGGGTGCCGTTTTTATGTTTGGTCTTTTGTTTCACCACCGGATTTTTATCTGTTATTTTCGATACACCGGTAGAATCCCCTTTTTCGGTAAATTCGGGTTTTTGCACGGTTTTCCTATCTTTTGACGCTAGGGGTGTTGCTAGAATGTTTGTACCTTCCGGATGACCGGTTGTCGCGGTATAAGGTCAGGTGGACTGCTGGTCCATATATGAATAATGGTAAAAATTGTTCAGGGATTTGTTTTGATCAGGTTTTGATCGGTGCGACAATCAGGACACCGAAGGCAGCTTTTGTTTTGGGATAGAAGGGTTTTCTAGTACAGTAGTCGGGACCACTGATTTTGCCATTTTGGGGTAATGTGTTGTTTTGTGTTTTTGGATATTTTATTAGGCCCGTGTGTGGTGTTAAATGCTTAGGAGGGTCGCGGACGTGGTCGTTTATCTCCGTTTCAGGTGGGTGCACTCTTAGAACCCCTTTGTTGCATAATTCATTATTGTTATGTTGCATCATATTAAGGGATATTGTGAGTGATCGTGGCGGCTTTTCGGAAGTCGGAAGGTGGTTTCGGTAAGGTAAAATCTGGTGCTATTGGTGGACCCTGGGTAGGTCTGGGGGGATCTACAGGAGCTCGTAGAGGGGCCTCGTACTCACGTTGACTTACGGGTAGAGATTGATCCCTCGACTTGTAGTCGGGAACTCTGGTGAACTGGTAATATCGGACCTTACACTTTATTGGTTTCCTTTATGACATATTATGATACATCACTTGGGCGACTTTCGTCGCGACACATGGATGTGGATCCGAATAATGTTATGAGTTAATGACTAACCCCATGTTATGCATGTGTATCGGTGTTTATACTTTTTGGAGCAACGAGTGTCGCAGGTGTTTATGACACTCGTTTTATTATGGTTACTATGCTCATGGCGCTTGCACGCACACCAGCGGTTTGGCCACCGTGTCGGTGTACTTTTTCGGAAAGGTGGTCTAAGGACCCGTGAACCCCACGAGGTGACGTTAGTGGGGGCCCCTTGCGGTTATTTACGGTGCTGCACTTGTGCAGTGGGGGGTTTTAATGCACCAAATGTGAGAGCGGTGCGGTTTTCTTTTGCCTGAGGTCCCCGGACTGACATGGCAAGGTGCTCAGTTCAGTTTCTCGGGGATGATATGATTGATTGCAGGATGGAAATATGGATGCTCTGGTTTTACAGTTTGATTTATTATCCGCACCGTTTAGCATCGTACTTGTAGTTGTGTTTTATCTCTACTCTTCATGTCACTGACTCCCACCGTGTGACAGGTTTGGTCGGATCTGGGGATCAAGACGATGGTGATGACGCTACTTGGTGAGGTGTGAGATTACCTCGGTCAGGTTCCTGTTTTTCTTCTTTCATAGTTGGTTATTTCCTTTATGGTCGATTCGTGTGCATGTGGACGTGTATTTGACGCGTTGCGGGTCCGACACACCAATAATAGGTGTTCCACAATATGGATCATGGGGAACAGCTGCACGGGGATCTGGGCGACTACAACTGGCTTGATTTTCGGGCAAGCGGTGTTGTGGATGACTTCCTCCACATGGGTTTGTACTTCGGCGAGCCCCATAGGAGGTACTCGGACCGCTGGTTGCGCTGGTGGATGTGGCGGCCCGTAATGGCCGACCTGGTTCTGAGGCGGTCCTTGTGCAGGGACCTGCCTGTCGTTCTTGCCCCCAGCCATTTCGGCAAGTCCGGCCTGAGGTACCAGAATCGCCGACTACGCCAGAAGAGGGGGTGGCAACCCACAGTGGCTAACCTGAAGTTGAAGCGGTCCTTGTCGGGGGACCTGCTCAGCATACCTGCCCCCAGCCATTTCGGCGAATCCGGCCTTAGGTACCGGAGTCGCCGGCTACGCCAGAGGAGGTGGCGGCCCGTATAGGCCAGCCTGCTATTGAAACGGTCCCTGTGGGGAGACCTGTCCGCCGATCCTGCTCCCAGCCTGAGGCTGGACAAACGGCAGTGGAGGAGGCAGAGGGATCCCCCAATAGTTTTCTTGTTGATGGCCGATGTTCTGCCTCATCGGCCAAGTCCCCATCTGTTACGGAGTCACCTGCTGCTGTACTGCCCCAGCGGCTGTGCTGCTTGATAGTTAAATTTTTGTTAGAAAATTCTTTAAACTATTTAAAATAAGTTCTATACTTTTGATCTTGATTAGAAGACTGCTATCATCACTTTTTGAGGAATATTTATTTTCAGCCGTTCATTTTTTTGTTCACTTGATGAACTAGAAAAGAATATCGAAAAAGTATAAAATTTAATTTCTAAGTAGTTTAAATGGTTTAAATCATATTCAACGACACCAATCGTCGATTTGGAAGTTTCATCATCGAAAATAAATGGGATGGCAAACGAGCCAATTTGCTACTGATAGTATTCCAGTCTAGCTCATATACTTATATATATATATATATATATATATATATATATATATATATATATATATATATATATATATATATAGTGATCGAGTAAGTGTGAGTAGGGATGTCAAATGGGTACGAATATCCGAAATTTTATCCGAACCCGAATCCGAACGCAATGGATTTATCCGATATTAAACGGATATAAATTTAGATACGGATAGAAAAAACGAAAACCAGACGGATTTGGATTTGGGTATGAATTTTAACTATACCCGACCCGAACCGAATCCGAATCCGAACCCGAACCCGAATTGATTTTACGTTTTATAATATATGTGTATATAAATATTTGATATTATATTTAAATTTATATTTTAAAAATTTAGATTTAATATAATATGTTTTGAAATATTGTAACGAAGAAAAGAAAAATAATTGTTTCGGATTTGAATTTTCGAGTTCGAGTTCAGATTCAAATTTGAATATAATTTTTAAAAATTCGTCGGATTCAAATTCAGATTCAAATTTTGAGTTTGATAGTCAGATTCATATTTAAATTTTTTAAAATTCACTTCGAATCCGACCAGCTGAAGACGTAAGTGTGAGAGAAACACCATGTAAGTTATGAGTGAGAATAATATTACTAACAGTCTACTAAAAGTTAACTCCAAAGAATATGAGGAGCACAGTAGCTCGATCTACTATACTTTCTCTCTTTATATATAGAGAGAGATTTTAGCTGGATTTTTTTTAGAAGAACCAAATTGTTGGTATCATTAATATTTTTGTGACGCCCCACTTTTTAAAGGGTCATTCATTCTAGAACTACTCTAGTTCTAGAACGCTTAACTCTTATAACCTCTTGAATTTTGCTACCATTCAAAATGCTATAGCCGGGTTAAAGAGATTTAGTCATATTATATCATTTATATATATGACTAATCTAAATTCTGGGGGTGTCGCATTCTTCTCCCTTTAAGTCCTGACGTTCACGTCAGGCTCAAGCACACTCACAACCACCAGGCGATGTAAGACTCGTCTCGCTAGCCTTAGCCGACTTTTTGAGAAGCTGCACTCCACTCACAACGGTCATTAGTCGGGGAGCCTCGCTCTACTCGCTATATAACCCTGGTTCAGCCGAGACTCATCTCACATTTCCGGCTGGTGAATGGCTCTGATACCAACTATGACGTCCCACTTTCCAGGGGATCACCCATCCTAGAACTACTCTAGCTCTAGCACGCTTAACTCTCATAACCTTTTGAATCTTGCTACTATCCAAAATGCTATAGCCGGGTTAAAAAGATTTAGTTCTATTATATTATTTATATATAGAACTAATCCAAATTCTGGGGATGTCACAATTTTTGTTGGCCATTGATCAACTCTTTTGACTCGTGAATCATGCAGAATAGAGAAGCTCTAGCACTGGTTATAGTTGTTGGCTATTGATCAAAAAGGCCAAAACTTATAATCACCATCGACTCGGTCCTTCTAAAAATATATATATTTTTTTATACAATTGTTGACTACTGATCACAAAGACCAAAACTTATAATCACCATCAACTCGGTGCTTCCAAAAATATTTTATTTTATTACTATAGTATGCGCGCCCACATGTGAGTGTGTGTATACACACTTTTAGAAGTAAATGATCACGTTTACTTTTTATTTATTTTCGACAATACATTACACTACAACAAAATTAGGTTATAGCGATATTTTTAAATATTTTTAAAATTTAAAAAAAAATATCACTAATAAAAATACCGACACTTATTATAAGTGTTGCTATATATGCCGTCGCTAGGGTGTATAGCGACACATTTTTATAATATGTCCCAAAAATATGTCCCTATAACCTAATTTTGGATATAGATGGAATATAGATAGAACACTTATACAAAAATATCACAAATTTGTATCCCTATAACCTAATTTTGTTGTAGTGTTACTCATGATCCACGTTATTAAATTTAATCTAAACTATTTTAATATCATAAATTTTGAATTTTGCGATTAATATACATTTTTCTAACATTCAAGTTGTTTAAAAATTAACAGTTTTCGATAGCTAATATAGAATAAATTTAAGAGCACTTGATCACTAATCAAATTATAACAATCCGGCATACTAACAATAATAATTCGTTTGATCTAAATGTCTAAAATATTTAACTTCAGTTATTATTACTAATATCTATTATTTTTTACATATTCAATTAAAATTTTATTCTTATCCGATATAAAATTTATTAAGATGTCGCACAAATAATACCATAAAATTATAAAATTTAAGTTTTAAAACAATTTAAATAACATAAATTAATGATACATATACTACCGTATTGATTATCTATTCAAATTTTTCGGTGCTTTATGTGGCGTGAACCACTCTATTTAATTTTAAAAATATTCTCGCCCATTTTTTTTTTAGAGAAATTCTATTTAATTTTTCAACGTATAAACGACGTGCAAATAAATCGCTTTATTTAATTATAAAAATATTATATGATGCTACGTTGAAAGTATATATGGCACTACTTTTTTTTATTATTATTTAATTTTTTGGATCTTGCAAATTAACAACATCGCAATTGCGTTTTGCTGTTCCCCACTCTCTAATTCTAATAACGTACGCCGTCGAATAAGCAAATTTACGTACGTCTATATTTATTTACACGCATCGAATAAAATCACGTGTGATTTTTTTATACTCCGTTTTAAATTGTGGAACGATTGCATTATATGCGGCCAAAAAAAAAAAAAAAAAAAAATTCTGACTTGAAAATATTATGTTTATTAATATCGTATTTCATCAAAAAAAAATGTAGACTTATATGTGACACTTTCATAGTCGATGAGAATGAGATTGCATGTGATTAAATATATAAAAAATAATAAATATTAATAATAATAATCGGACTTAAAATATTTTGGATTGTGGTTTGGATCCAACGAATTATTATTATTAATAGACCGGACCGTTATATTTAGTATCAGAGCTATTCACCAGCCAAAAATGTATGACAAGGTGACAAGATGACGAAGTATGTCAGGATCTAAATGACACATCATGTCAGAGTCTAAAGGACACTTCGTTTGGTGATCTTGGACTGTAAACGTAAAGAGTTTGTCACACCTCAATATATAATTTCATATCGGATAAATATGAGGTTGTGATTGGATATATACGAGACCATAATATTAGTAATAATAACTGGTTTAAACATTTTGCGTTGTGGTTTGGGCCCAATGAGTTATTATTGTTAGTAGGTCGGATCGTTACATTTGGTATCAGAGCCAATCACCAGCCGAAAGTGTGTGACGAATCTCGGCTGAGTCTGAATCTAGATGACAGGGCTAGCGAGAGTCTCAGGTCGCCCGGTGATGTTGGGCTGGTGAGGTCGTTAGGTTTAAACCGGGGGTGTCATTGTGATTGTATATATATATATATATGAGACAATGATACTAGTAATAATAACTTAAATATTTTTGAGTTATGATTTAGACTCAACGAATTATTATTACTAGTGGGTCAGATCATTACAATGTATATACCGCTATATGCTCCAAATCAATAAATTATTATTGCTAGTGGGTCGGATCGTTACAATATATATACCGCTACATGCTTTTACACTACTTCCTGCAGCTATTTTTATCGTGAATATTGAATGACCCCTTAATTATTAAATTATTATTATTTTTAAATACGCCTCTTAACTATTTATTTCTTAATTCATATTTTCACATTTTTTAAGTTTTTTCTCAAAGTTATTTTAATATCACTATCTAGGTATATATTAGTCTCAAATCTTTACGGACCCACCTGATTAAAAATAATTAAAATGATGAGATTTGATAAAATTACTAATAAATCTAACACAAATTCTATATCACTTGGACTAAACCTACATAAATTAAAAGAATATTTTATAATATTATTGATGAATTAGGGGAGCTACGTACGTACACCGCATTTTACATTGCATGCATTAATTAATATTAATATAAATTTTTAGTGAAAATATATAAATCTTATCTCAACAACCATCAATTTGAATTTGGCTATCTAATCTTTAAAATTTTTATATTTTTTAAATTTATTTGATTTGAGCTAATTACTACTGAAGCGCTCATTTATTTTTAAAATATATATTTATATTTAATTAGTGTATTTTAGATAATTTACGGAACTATAAATTAATTAAAGTAAGCTATCAAATCATTTAAATCAAACAAGCAAAAAATTTGTACATTAAAATTTTAAAAAATTAGATAATTAAATGGACTCATGATGATTTATAATTCAGATGAATTATATATATATATATATATATATATATATATATATATATATATATATATATATATTTTGTATCATATATATACCAATGAGAAAATAATCTATAAGGAGAAGTGTTTTGGAGAACATAATATAGAAAAGTCATTTGAAAATGACCTATAGATAAGGAGTACTTGGAATAATTTGAAGTGTTTTGGAGAACATAGAAAAGTCATTTGAAAATGACCTATAGATAAAGAGTACTTGGAATAATTTTTTAACCTAGCAATGCTACATATACACCCTAAATAGAGTGTATATCACATATTCCATTTAATTCTAGGATGAAGACTAATCTATCAGTCACTTCGAAATGATCGGTAAAATTTATTTTATTTTTAAATGATTGGAATGTAAAATTTATACCCCACATGAAATGTACAAATAGTATTAATCTTTTTAACCTATATATATATATATACCTTTTTTATTTTATATATATATAATAACCCTATCTCTGTTTGTAGAAACAAAGAAAGAGGGAGCTATGGAGGGAGAGAAAATTGTGGAGATATTGGAGTCATGCTTAGTAGTTCCAAGTGAGGAGACTCCAAAGCATGGGCTATGGCTCTCCAACCTCGACCTCGCGGCGGCCCCGGGCCACACGCCGACGGTTTACTTCTACCGTCCCAGCGGTGACCAAAACTTTTCTTCTGTGGAGACGGTCAAGGCGGCGCTTTCTAAGGCCCTAGTGCCTTTCTACCCCTGGCGGGCCGTCTCGGTGTCGACCGAGACGGTCGCGTTGAGATCGACTGCAACGCGGATGGCGCGCTCTTCGTCGCGGCACGGTGCGACTACACCGTCGACAACTTCAGAGAGTTTGAGCCGTCGCCGGAAATGCGGAAGCTGTTCGTGCCGTTCGCTGACTCCGTAGATCTCCCTTTGCTCATGCTCCAGGTTCATTTCTTCACAAATCACTTACAAATTTATTGGACAAACTAACAAAATAAATTTTAAAAAATAATATTTAAATGAAAAGAATAGTAAGTGATAGTACGAATACTAATTTTTTTTTATTTTTTTTTATTCATAATATAATAGAATAGCCCATCGTTGAAAGAAAACAATTCAGAAATAAATCACACGTGAAAAAGCAAAACATTTTATTAGATTGTGGTGTATATTTTATACTGGTGGGTGAATCATCAATTGTGTATCTCTTTTTTTTTTTTTTTTTTTTTTTCATTTTATTACTATATTTTTATCTAAGTAAAAAAATAATAATCTCATTAACTTGATATTTTATTTAAAGTGAAATGCATAATTTATTAGTATATAAACTATAACAAAATTATATTATAGCGACACTTTTAAGTGTTTCTAAAATGTAAAAAAAATATCGCGCTGGTAAAAATACCGACACTTATTGTTAGTGTTGCTATATGTGCTGTCGCTGTAGTGTATAGCGATACATTTTTGTAATGTGTTTTAAAAATATATTTCTATAACCTAATTTAGATATAGATGGAATATAAAGAGGACAGCTATACAAAAGTGTCACAAACATATGTCCCTATAATTTAATTTTGTTGTAGTGATAATTTATTTTAATGGTATTTATGAATTGTGTTTATATCAACCCTCTAATTTGGGTAAGATATGAATTTTTTTAATATATAATTAAAGAATATTGTAATGATTTTGATTTTGTAGTATCATAACATACAAAAAAATATATAAAACTTCTCTCACTACACACACACAAAAAGTTGACATTTAATAAAAAAAATTAGTCATTAATGCTCAACATAATACATCTAAATCACATGTCATATTATTAATTATAAAAATAATATTTAAAATTTTTAAGATGTAAAGTTTAAAGGTTTTATAACTATTTTTTGTGTATGAATGAACTTAGAAAGTAAAAGAAACCAGTAGAAGACCCACGCGATACTGCGCATATAAAAATATTTTAATAATATATTTTAGTTTATATATTTATATTTTTTATATAATTTTATTAGTCTAATTATTAATTAAATAAAGTTATATAAAAATAATTTTATAATTAAATCTATTTAAATAAAAATAATTAAAATTAGTATATGTGCAACATAAATTTCTATAATACTTATTAGTAATTAAATTATTTTATAAAACCTTATGTGAAAAAAATTTAAGAAAAACTATTAAAATAATTTAAATAAATCAATAAAATTATATTTATTTAGTAGTAAAAAAATAAAATTGTAAAAAAAAATTATTCAATAAAATTAATTTTATATATATATATATATATATATATATATATATATATATATATATATATATATATATATATATATATATATAATAGATTTTCGTAAATTGTATTATAAGAAAAATTATTAAGTTTTATTAATAATATTATTTAAATAATCTTTTTAAATAACACTATGTGTCACAACTAAAGTGTATATGTTTTACCCAAAATTGAGAAAGATGAAGTGAATTTTTTTTTATGGTAAATATTTATTTTTAATATTTAATTTATTAAAATTTTATTTTTGATTGAAATATAAATTTTTTAAAATAACTATGGTTCTATTTTAGGATGAAATCAATTACAACAAAATAATAATAATAATAATAATAATAAATATTAATTCATCTTTTGCATTTTTAACTAAAAATATTTTAATTCCACAGCTATACAAACAAACTGTAAAAAAAAGATAAATTTTGCATGGACTTTAATTTATTCAAAATTCTATTTCAATTTAGTACTTTATCTTCCGTGAAACAAACAGACTTGCGTCAAACAATATTTCAATATGCTTTATAAAAGTATTTTGATCACGTATATATATATTTTTTAAAACTCTCAAATTTATTAAGAATATGAATATATTCAAGTAATGATCCGATTTATTAATAATAATAATTTGTCGTGAATAAATTATTAGCCTAAAATACTGAAGCATATTTATTATTATTAATTAGAATCTATGATCACTTATATAACTATGGAAAGCTGAGTTTGACTAAAACAAAAGTAGGAGAACAAAACAAAAATTTTTATATTATAAATTAAATTATTTATTTATTATTTTAAATATTATTATTAATTTTATTTTATATAATAATAAAATTAATTATAATAAATTAAAATTTGAAGATGGAACATGTAATTTAATCTAAAAAAGTAATTTGGAATTATAGATAAGGTTTTCATACATCACGTCTCTGTGACAAGGAATGTAACTGTCACATTAATTTTTGATAATTCGAATGTAATTTGTATATTTTTGTGGTGCAAATTGTGACAGGAGTTAGGATAATATTAAAGATAATTAAGGATGATGTATACATTAGAGAAAGTAAAAGTTTACGAAATTTAAATTTTGTGGTAACCAAATTTGCTTTTTATATATATTTTTTTACATCATCTGTTTTTCTCGAAATGAAATAATTTTTAACATAAATAATTTTAAAAATAAATAATATAATATTTTTAGTTTCAGATCAAGGTACTATTTTTGGTCAGATAATAAAGTTTGGGATAAACTTTAATTTATAAAATAAATTTTTTACATCAAATTTAATCACTTTATTAGTTATCAATCATTAAATTTAATAAAATCGATAGAATTTATAATTTTTTTCATTGCAAATCATTTAACTTAAAAAAAGTCACAAGTTGATAAGGTCTCAATAAAAAAAATTTTAAATTTGGGAGGTATTATTTCAAAGCTTTAGTTAGTTACTCGCATTTATTTATTTATAGTATAAGATTGGCTGATGACCTAAAATGAATTTGTTGTATAAGGGCTCATTATAGTGGTTTTTTTTTTCAAAATTAAAATAATAATAATATTAATAATAATAATAATAATAATAATATTGTGGTTTGAACTAGGGGTGGCAATCCAGCTCGCTGTTCGTGAGCCAACTTGTATTCGGCTCGAAATGAGCTCGAGATCGAATCGCTCGTTTAGTAAACAAGCCGAACACGAGCCGAATTTTTCAGCTCGTTTAATAAACGAGCCGAACACGAGCTGGGGTCAGCTCGCTCATGTTCGGCTCGATAACAGCTCGAATATATATATATATATATATATATATATATATATATATATATATATATATATATATATATATATATATATATATATATTACTATTTAGATTTTAGACCATCAATTTTTTATAAATTTTAATTATTAGATTAAAATTTTAATTTTTTAATTTTTTTCAACTTTACACCTAATAGTAGGAATAAAAATCAAACTTATTGTTCGCGAGCCAGCTCGTGTTCGGCTCGTTAATAAACGAGCCGAACACGAGCCGAATTTTTCAGCTCAATATTTAAACTAGTCAACTCGTGTTCGGCTCGTTTATTAAACGAGCCGAACACGAGCCGATCCCAGCTCGCTCGTGTTCGGACTCGTTGACACCCCTTTGAACTATGTAGAATCTTTAATCTAAGGGACTTGCTATTCTCGTTGAATTAATTCGTTCCGTTTATAGAGGAATTCTAAATAAGGACTATTAACGAGCCGAATACGAGCGAGTTGAAACCAACTAAGTTCGGCTTATTTATTAATGAACTGAATACGAGTTGAATTGCGATCCATCGTGAAAAGTTAATTTGATCACCAGCTCTACTTATAAAAATAAAATTTTAATTTAATAATTAAAATTTATAATATATATACTGACTTGGGAGCCTCGAATATTCACACCTGGGAGAGCCCAGTTTCCGAATCTTACTGGGCTTCTAGTTTGAATCTTTTCGTTGTACGTTAGGGAGGGAGCTATATATATTTTGCCGGGAAATTGCTAGATGTACATCCCAATTGGGGTGTACATCTTACACCCACCCCATTCTGGAGTGGGTGAATTTCGCTCGTCCCATCGATGGGACGAATGGAGGAGTACCCATCCCAGAATGGGATGGGTGTAGAATGTACATCCTATTTGGGATGTACAGGTAGCACTTCTCATTTTGCCGAGTGCTTCAGAAAGATCATTGTAACATGCAGGTGACCTTCATGAAATGCGGCGGAGTGGCGATAGGAACTGCAATGCACCACTTTGTGATCGACGGCCCCAGCGCATTCCACTTCATTCAAACATGGGCCACCCTCGCCCGCGGGGAGGCCGCCGGCGCCGTTCCCCCGCCTTTCCTCGACCGCACTCTCCTCCGCGCCCGCTCCCCGCCGCCCTCTGTCGTGTCCGACCACCCCGAATACTCCCCCGACACATTCTCCTCCTCCCGCTCGACCGCGCCTTTCGTGACCGCAATGCTCAAGCTCTCCAAAGGCCAGCTCGCGCTCCTCAAGAGCCGTTCTACCGGCGGTGGCGCCTACGTCGTGTCGACGTTCCGCGCTGTCACCGCGCACTTGTGGCGGTGCTTGTGCGTCGCCCGCGGGCTCGCCCCGGACGCACAGACGCGCCTCTACCTGCCCGCGCAGATTCGCAACCACATCAAGCCCCCGCTCCCGCAGCACTACTTCGGGAATGCGTTAATCCGCGTGTCGGCGGTCGCGACGGTTGCAGAACTTGTCGACAATTCTCCGTCGTTCGCAGTCGAAAAGATCAAGCACGCGGTCGACAAGGTAAACGATTCGTATGCAAGGTCGGTGATCGACTACCTGGAGCTGGAAGGGAAAAGATGCACGTCGGCGAGGAACGGAGTTCGGGATACGGATCTGTGGGCGATCAGCTGGCTCGGGATGCCGATGTACGACGCCGACTTCGGGTGGGGGCTCCCGCAGTTCATGGCGCGGGCGCAGCTGTACTGCAGCGGGTTCTCGTACGTGACGAGTAGCCCTGAAAAGGACGGCGGAGTGACGGCGCTGCTCGGATTGGAGACCGAAAACATGCAACGTTTCAAGGAGTTGTTCTATGGCCAACTTTAATTCTTCATGATTAATTGCAGAGTTAAAAAAAGTTACAACATTAATTGCTTGCTCAATTTATTTGGCTCCTTGCATTGTACTATATAGTTCCAATTTGATTTTCCTTTTAGTAAGAAAAAATATAATTTGTACTTGCATGTTTGGATTAATGCACAGCAAGTTATTAATTTATCTGGTGATAATTAACTTGTGGGTTACTAATATGAATTTCTTTTGTAATGGCAATTTATGAGCTCATTTTAAGTCTCCACAAAAATATTGGCTGATATAAGTTTGTAGATTAAGTATACATTTTGCATCCGACTAATTCAAAAGCTCTTATTAGTTACTTTATCGTATTAACTTTTTTAAAATAAAAAATAAAAATTTAAAAGATTTTATGAATGTTAGAATGTATGTGGTGTAATATATATATATATATATATATATATATATATATATATATATATATATATATATATATATATATATATATATATATATAAATTCGGTTTCACCCATTCATTTTCGGAAATAGAACTTCTAAATCGATGATCGATATTGTTGAATATAATTTAAACCACTAAAAATATTTAAAAATTTAAAGACTTTTTTGCGACATTATAGGTTTGAACAATTGATTAATAAATTTAATTAATTTTTTATTAAAATTTTAAGTAATATTAAATATTGAGCAAAAAAAATTTGAAAATTTATATTTGACCCAATAGGACCCGGCCCAATTAATGTCAAACATTGAGCATTAATTCCCACTCTTTCTCTCTCCCTCTTCACTCATATCGAATCCTCCCTCCCCTCGCCCCGATCAAATCACTCTCACCCTCTTCACGATCCAACCCCCCACCACCCCTCACACGCACCTCCACTCTCTCTCCCTCTTAGACATCGATCTCGATCCTTCGATCCCCGACACCGCACCAAACCACGGGATAAGAGAGGTACCAGTAATCGCTTGTAGAGTTCGATCTTTGGCTTCATATTAGCATTTTTGATGCAATTTTTGTTTGATTTTCTCTCTTTTTTATGTTTATTAGGCTTCTAGTTGCTCGGATTTTGTTAGATATGACTCAAAATCAGAATCGCTTCGATATTATGATTCAGGTTCGCCGACGGCTTCGCTTCGCTGTGCGACGAGAAATTTTGAGGATATCTGTGATGGAAGCGAAGGGCTCAGGTCGCTAGGGGACAGATCCGATCCGCTAAGGAAAAATTTTAATTTCTCTTTTTGTTTTGCCCTAGAGAGATCGAGCGATTGTACGAAGAAGAACTCTTGTATTCTCACTTTTCATATAGTGAAACCTCTCCTCTTTCTCCCGTAATTTTTTCCCTGCAAAGGATTTTTCACGTAAATCTGTGTGTTAATTCTCTGTCGTGCAATTTTTATTTTACTTTTTTATCGTGATCGTCACTTGATTTTGTTTAGTTTGTGCGCTCGTTGCAAACAGATTTGGTAGTAGTTGCTCGGATTTGGTACTACTCGTCTCTACCCCAACATAGAGAGAAATATTGGTTGTGACTTGCTTGGATTAGGCGTTTCGTTTCCCCAATTGTGGAGGGGATTGGCTTTTGCACCATTTAGGGTTTTGATTTTGCTAATAAGCATAGTTCGAGCACTCAATCGAGAGCTCAGCCGCTTTTGAATAAGCTCGAATCAACAGAAGTGTTTCGGAGGGCTCAGTTTTTTTAGCATTGTGCTTATTTTTAGCAAATCAGAGATCTCGCTTTCAATCTCTTCAAATTCTGTTGTAAGTACCTAGAAATTGATTATCTTTTGAGAATTTTATCAGGAGAATTACTGTTATGAATTCTTTGAGTTGTGTCTCATTTTCTGTTTATATATGCTCGATCTACGTAAGCTTCTTATGGTTCTTACTGATCATTGTTAGTGTGATTAAATCGAATCATTCATTAAATCTCATATAATTTCATTATATCACCACTAATGCTACTCTTGTCGATTGGTCGATACGCGGAAATCGCTTGATGATAAAGTTACATCGGTATTGTGAAGTATATTCCTGAACCATGTTTTACAATATAGTGTTATAGACAAATCCAAAACCTTTCTATTATGTATGTTTAACGGGCTAAATCCTCGTATTTAATTTAATTAGTTAAATTCAACCTCTTATCTCCCATGTCAACTCCACCTGTTTTTTATATTTATTATATGCATGTATGTGGGGAGAGTTTTATGCCTATTCCCAAGCTTTCTCTTAGCAGATTGGTCTGGAGCTCGATCTCGATGAACCAAAGTTTTCAACCTCTTTTTTTATTTTAGCTTTGCTTGTTTGCCGACGAAGCTTAGAGATTCCCAACAATGCTTCTATTCAGCTAAGCTTGAGCATTTCATAAACAACTTGCCTCTTAAGTTACTTCTTTAGGAATTGAATTTTAAGAATGGAACGCGAATTTGTAGAGGTCGACACGATGTTGACAATTTGTTTGGATAGTTTCTTAAATGGCTAAATTACAGAAAATTTTTCTGTCATATCCCGCTTTTCCACTTTACCCCCTTGTCATTTAAAAGTCGACAATCTGCCCTCTCGTAATTACCGAATTGTCTTTAGGGGGCAACGACGTTAACGGAAATGGTAAATTGATGAAAATGCCCTTCTTTTTTTTAAATTTTTTTTTTTTAGGGGATATTTCCCAAGGGTATTTTGGGTATATGAAAATATATTTTCAAAAAAACTGACGGTCAACGGAATCGTGACGGCGGAGGTTATTGCACAATTCGGTAATTACGAGGGAGCAGATTGTCGACTTTTAAATAATAGGGGGGTAAAGTGAAAAAGCAGGATATGACAGGGGGATTTTCTGTAATTTTAAATTATACATTCAGTCTTCTCAATTATGAGCATCTCTTATTAAAAAAAAAAAAAAAAAAAAACCTGCAACTGAACATAAATAGCTTGGACGATAGTTATGACGGTCGATGTACGATGTATGGGTCATTTGATGTGACCCGTAAAAAATATCGCCACCATTAAAATGGTGGAGGTGTATGATGTACACCCCTTCGGGGTGTACATGTAGCATTGCTCATAAAGGAAAATGCTATGTGTACACCCCTTTCGGGGTGTACATCATACACCCCACCCATCTAAGGGTGGGGGTGTGATGATGGGTCATTTGATGTGACCCGTAAAAAATATCGCCACCATTAAAATTGTGGAGGTGTATGATGTACACCCCTTCGGGGTGTACATGTAGCATTGCTCTTTCATAAATGAAGGCTTTTTTGGTCATGATTGTATGGAAATGCAAGATCAGTTGGTCCTTTATTTATTGCTTTTTCTTTGTTTGTATTGTTGCTGCCTTGTTCTCAATCATCCAGGTTCTTTTTCTTTTTCTAAAAAAATAGCAAAATGACAGTTATGAAGGAGGATTTCGATTTGTAATTTATAATACACCAGATTTAATGTAATGCAAGTGTAGCTTCCATGCAAAGAAACTAAAGAACCATGTATACCTCGTATGACAACTCACCATCGATAGATTTTATGATAACACCTTTTCGTTGTTTCATTAAATGCAAATTATCTACAAACCATGGCGTGCTAACACTGCCATTTCTTGTCTATTATCACAGGAAGACACAATATCTATAAACCGCAATTGGTTCAATGCCTATAACTTTCATGGGTGGTGAGTGTAATTAAGTAATTAGCCATTTGTATCAGCTTTGTTTCTTTGAGGCCTGAATACAACTTTATATCCCACCTAATTAACACTTGCCTGTTTTTAGTGGAATTTGCTTGTTGAAGTCTACAATGTGGCGAAGGAATACATAGAAGACATTAAAGATTTTTGTGATGATTTTTTTTTTTTTTTGATTAAACAGGGATATACTCTATTTGAACAGTAGAGGACATGACTGAGAATAGATAAAGACCCACACTACGCCAAAAACAAGAATTGAGCCCACTCCCGAACCAACGAAAGGGATCGGATCTCTAATACAACTCACGTGACCTCCCTATTAAACAAACAAACAGAGTATAGCAGACGAATTAAAGCCGTCGCCGTCACTGGGAATAACCTCCAGACCCAAACTTAGCGTTATATGATGTTCCAAGACGCGCAGCCCTTGTAACCCAGCTCATAATGATTAAGAGAGAAGCACATCCCAATCAAATAAAATCAGAGCTCCTGTATTTTTCAAAACCAAAACTTTCTATCAAAGATCGACGTCATTGTTATCCCTTGATCCCCTTTAACAATCAACGCCAGACAGATAACAAATAAATCTTCAAGTCTCTTAACTCATACCGAAGCAACAAGCCGACGAAGCCAATCATGCTATTATCCAGGAGAAACGAACCAATCAACATCGCCAGTTCGAGAGAGTAATCAAAATAGTGACCCATCACTGCAACATCAAATCAACAATTACGATCTCAAGTACGTCAAATCCCTTGTATCCCCGCTCTTAGTGGTAATGGGGCAGTCAAAGAAATAAAAACAAAAAACTACAGCTCAACCGAAAAAACACGGCCCCCAGTCTTATCCATGCTGCAATTAAATAACGAAGATCCCTTTTTTCGATCAACACCTCCTGTTCCATACCAAAGCAACGAGTCGACGAAACCATCGCATTAGAAGCAAGAATAAGGAACCCGACTATACTATCCAGATCAAGCAAGTAAGTAAAACTAATTTTTGACCCATCACGATATAATTGAAAGAAGCAGCACTGTGAAGCAACACAGCACATATTTGTGATGATTTTGAAAGTCTCTGTCAGCGGAATCTGGCTGCCAATGCAGGTGATGAGATGAGAAGTAAATATCTAATGGGCATTTACATGTGTATATGTTTCGATAAATTAGCTATCTAGTATACCCCTATGGAGTCTGAGTTTTCATATATACCTTTCGAAAATGTAATTTCTTAAATATTAGGACATCTAATTCATTAAGAAACCAGTTTCCTATTAACTAAAACTTTTTAGGAAGGGGCATTTCCTTAAGTAGATTTAGTTTTGAAAGAACATATATGAAGGCTCAGATTTTGCCATTTTGCTGTGATATTTGTTAGATGTGACTCAAAATCAGAATCGCTTCGATATTATGATTCAGGTTCGCCGACGGCTTCGCGGTGCGACAAGAAATTTTGTGGATGTCAGTGGTGGGCTTCGGGCTCGGGCCGGGGGGTGCGGGGGGCGGAGCCCCCGCGGTACGGATCCGATCCGCTAAGGGAAAAACCCTAATTTCTCTTTTGTTTGCCCTAGAGAGATCGAGCGATTGTATCATCACGAACTCTTGTATTCCCTCTTTTCTACATAGTGAAATCTCTCCTCTTTCGCCCGTGGTTTTTTCCCTACAAAGAGTTTCCACGTAAATCTGTGTGTTATTTTTCTGTCGTGCATTTTGGATTTACTTCTTTATCGTGATCGCCAATTGATTCCGTTGGGTTTGTGCGCTCGTTGCTAACAATATTTAAGTTGAAATTTTGCAGGGTCGTGGCTTCCCGTCATCGGAAAAGGCTTCAGTTGTCTTCCTGTGGTCGAGAGGGACCCAATGATGCCTTTGCATGAGACCCATACTGACTGGATGAGGATTCGCCATTAATTCCATGTGTTTTTTACCATCTCTGTTTATATTGACTGCCTGTTGGAGATTTTGCGAGTCTTGGTATAGTTACTTTTTTCTGTGAACAAATTTCAAAATTGTCAGGAAACAGTAGAAATAGAGTGGGAAAAGTGATGAGCTGCATCAGTTCAAATTCCTTCGTGATTAAACATTCACATGGTGTTAGTTGCTTGCTAGAGCAAGAACATGATTTATATATACAATCCCAAATGGTTGGGATTTCTCGGGGTTTTTTTTTTTTTTTTTGAGAGATGGGGATTCATTGTAAGTTGGTTGCTTTTTTATGTACAAATTGATTTGCAAATGAAAGTATATGCTAAATATGCTTAATGATAATAAGTTATCATTGAGTGGTATTATATTTTAAAAAGTGTCACGTATCAACAAAAAATAGATTAATTTAAAGAAAACGGGACATTTATTAAGTGTCGCTGAAAAAAAAAAAAAAAGAGTTGCTAGAATATAATTTTGTAGTATTTTTATGTGCTGTTAAAAGCTTAAATAAGTGTAGGTAATTTAGCAGCACTCATTTTAGGTTATACCGACACTCTTAAAAACTGTCACTATATACCTAGCGATCTCACATATGGCAACACTTTTTAAAAGTGTTGGTAAGTTAGCAAGCAACACTTTTTTTGACATGTACCGTCACTTCAAAGTGTCGCTATATACCATTTTTGTTGTAGTGTTATTACATTATTAAAGTAAGAAAGATATTTAAACTTGCTAGCTAGCTCTTTTAAATTTTTCAGATTTTTTTTAAAAAATATAATAAGAAATGCTTTTAGATACCTGAATCTCAATCTAAGCTTTAATTAATAAGTTTACAGGTAACATTGTATATTTCAAGATGATAGTGCAGGATCCTCTGGTCATCAATCTGAAAACTCAAGGATTCTATTCTGGCTGTTGTCAACATAGGCTTTAGGACAGAAAGTTTAAGGTGTATTTGGAAAATCTTTTAACTTCTTACACAGTTTAGAAAATCTTTTAAGAAATCTTCTGTAAAACTTTCTTTTTTTCAGTAATGAAGTTGTCACGCCCCGGGTGTAAACCAGAATCCGGGTCCGTCTACAGATCCGCCGTGCACACGGAATTTTCCGCGTACACGAAGCGCTGGTAACCTGCTCAGATATAAGATAAGCAATAAATGAGTATAAAAACAGAGATGAACTAAAAGAACTATAGATAATCTCAGACTGGAAATAAGATACAAGTTGTAAAGGTACAATAAACTCCCAGCTCACTGAATAAATACAACCAACTGGCTAAAGCCAGACCCAAAAGTAAAAATACTACAGCCTGAGATACAAAAAGGGGTACAATAAAAGTCCAGCTATTCTCACGGTCTGGGCAGTCGATCTAGCTAATTCGCTATCCTCTTACCTCGATCTGCCGCTGATGGCCCAGCAGCTCCCGCAGACGACTCTGCAAAACAAAGGGGAAAAGACAGAAAACAACCATGGGGGTGAGAACTACTAGATAAACCAGTAGCCTCCCCTAGTGGGTAAAACCTCAAACTCTGACGTACCCACTAGGACTACTAGAGGTAAAAGGAAAGAACAGTGGTAAGCTATAAAGGCTGCTGATAAAAATGAGACTACTACTACTATGCCTCTAAATGTAGTGCCAAAAAGTAATTGTACGAATGCATCAGTAAATGAGTCTACCAACATAACCCAATCAGATGAACCGGTATAAATGTGACACCCCCGGAATTTGGATTAGTCCTATATATAAATGATATAATAGGACTAAATCTCTAACCCGGCTATAGCATTTTGGATGGTAGCAAGATCCAAGAGGAACATGAGAGTTAAGCGTGCTAGAGCTAGAGTAGTTCTAGGATGGGTGACCCCCTGGGATGTGGGGCGTCACAATAAACCCCGGTACTGCCTGCTCTGTCATCAATCTCACGAACTCAGTATCTCCAACTATCCAACTGACCGGCACCGGTCACGGTCTAAAGTCTACTCTGGAGTGGCACTCGAGGGGAGCGACCCACACGAGTAAAGTATCTCTGTAACAAGTATCACGATATAGCAGGACTGGATCACGACCATGATCAAAGTGGAAAAATCCATCTACTAAAGAAATCTGATCTCCAATCTGATGCAATAATAAACATCCGATCAACCGCCCAATGTCCACGGTCGCCGCAATACCCCATAAGTCCAAATCTGGTGAAGTAATCAACATCTGGTCAACTGCCTAATATCCGCGGTTACCACAATGCCCCACAATCCATAATCGAGTCTAACCTGTCCCAGACTCAATGGCCTCAACTGCACTATCCCAAACCCCTGCTCGAACCCGAGCAACATGAATCGTGCATCTGAATAAAAAGGAGAACAATGCAACATGGTTTCTCCTAAGTCAAGTACCAATATGATAGTGTAGCAATAAATAGTGGCCTATCTAGATGTCCATACAAGCATGCAATTGTCCTCTTTTAAAACTGAAGGAAAATATCTAATACTAATTTTGAAAAGGATAATTCTTGATGTCCCAACATGATAAATCATTTTGCATGCGAGGTTATGTTATAACATCTTGTTCCAACAATAATGTCCCAATTTAACACAGGTAAGCTATAAATTAATTCGTGGGGTCAACACATACGATTCTCAAATAGGATGTCAATTATTACTTTTAATTTAGGGGATCTCTAATATCCCTAGTGAGCAAGTCAAAAATGAGGTAAGCAACAACCACCCACCTCGAAATGTGCAATCCACACCCAAAAAGGCTCCTCGCTGTCCACAGTCCTCTAACTCCACAACCCACCAAAAACAGTGAAGTACTGCAAAAAGATCGCACCCGGTGTAAATAACAACATCTAAAAACAGCCTTTGCTGTTTTTCCAAACAGCACGAAAAAAGAGGAATTTTCACCTCTGTGAAGTCCTCCGAAAAATCCATAAAAATCACGGTTGTGATCCTTGCGACGAGTAGATCCAAAACGAGTATTTATACGCCCCGATCCGAAGCTCGTAGGCCAAGATATAAATCCAACAATTCCACGCTGTCCAGAAATTCACCACAACAAATAGGGTCAAATGGTGCCTCGGGAACCGTGCCAAAAATCCAGAATGAGATGAAATGATCAACACGGAAAATAAATCCTTACCTCTCAGGAACACACTGCCGTAGAAATCGTCGAAAAACTCCTTCGGGGCTGCATAGGGGACTTCTTGGACTGAGAAGCGACGAAAACGGGCCGAAAAAGCAAAACGTCGAGGCGCACCATAAAACCGAGATCGCCGCTGCCGAGCCTCCAAAAATCCAGGGGATCCACCACGAGATCAAAAACATAGAGGGGAACAACTTTCCTAAAGGGCTCTCCCTCTCAATCTCTCTCTAAAGCTCGAAAAAAGCAGAAAAAGATAGAGAGGATGGGTATTTATAGGCCAGCCCAGCCCACCAAAAAAAACGGATTTGGGCCTTGGATTCAGGCGCCGAATCTGCGCCCGGCCTGGCCCAACGACGAGCGCCCGGATCCACCCGGGCGCGACGTGTGTCCCCGAACAGGGGACAGCAGCGCCCGGCGAACCGGCGCCCGCAACGTGGCCCTGGCGCAGGGGCGGGGTGGGCGGCGCTCGCCAATGGCGGGCCGCCACGTGGTGCACGCGTGCGCCACGCCTGCGCCGTGCCCGCCACGCCAGCCGCCGCCCTGCCACACGTCGCCTCCCACCTGCCACCGCCAGCCACGCTAGCGTATGGCCACATGCCTCACGCCCCGGCTGGACCGCGCATGCGTGAGCCGGCCTATCCGGGGCCGCCATGTGGCCCGCCCGGTTCACGCACCGGCCCGCCCGACCCCGTGGACTGCGCCGCGTGGTCCACTGCTGCCCCGTGCACCAGCGCCACTCCCCCGTGGACCAGACAGCGTGCGCCGGCCAATGACAGGCCGCCACGTGTCCCCGCCGGTCCACAGCTCCCCCGTGCACCATTTTACACAGAAAATTTTTGGGTGTCCATTTTTGGGCGTCCGGACTCAGAAAAATACAAATAAATAGCCATTTTTAAGCGTATTTCCACGCTTAATCCAAATACGACCTCCAATCAGCCTGAAACCACTTCTAAAATTCGGTAAAAACAACCGAAAGATAGGCTTTGATCCCAAACCCTCACTGAGTCTATCCAACACATCCCTTTGACGTGTTGCGGGCCCAACACACCAATAATAGATGTTCCACGCCCTGAAACTTGGAAAAAAGCTACACGGGGATCTGGGTCACTACAGAAGTAGTGAATTTGATTATGCATCTCTTATTTTCTTCCAATATGCACTACAACAAAATTAGGCTATAGCGACACTTTTAAGTGTTTCTAAAATTTAAAAAAAAGTGTCGCTGACAAAAATACCGACACTTATTGTAAGTGTTGCTATATGTGCCGTCGCTAGGGTGTATAGCGACATATTTTTGTAATGTATCCCAAAAATGTGTCCCTATAACCTAATTTTGTTGTAGTGTAAAACAATGGTAAAAACCATCCCCGAAGCTATTTATTTCTTTGATAATGATTTGGAACCATGTGTTATTATGAGATACTGCAACCGATCGAGCTATATATATATATATATATATATATATATATATATATATATATATATATATATATATATATATATATAAAATTTTTTCTTTAAAAAAATTATAATTTTTTTAATATTTAGTTGCGTAGGTAGAGCTTAGTTAATTCATTGTGATAGTACCATGGCTATTACTAATTATTAATTATGATGGTGCTCGCAACTTGTTGGTAATACTAGTGATCTAAGGCGACTCATAGATCTAGAACCATTCGGCGCCTTTGTGTGTGTAATCATTTTTCTGCTTATTTATGGTGAATCTATTGTTTATGTAGATTGCAATTATAGATCTATAATTAGCTCAACTGAGCTTGTAAAGAAGCTATAACTGAGCTTCGATTTAACTTGATTTTAATTTTCAGTTTTAGCTTGGTATATTTTTCAGTATCAACTTGATTTTAATTTTCAATTTTAGCTTGGTATAATTTTCAGCATTAGCTTGATGTTAATTTTCAGCTTTAACTTGTTCTAATTTTTTACTCCATTTTAATATAGGAGGATGAGAATTGATAGAAGTTGGGTGACACTTACGAATCGAGCATGTAATGAATATGAAAAAGGGAGTCATGTACAATTTAAATCATATGTATAGAGATTGGAGGCATCGCAAGCATCTGCATTATAAACAATTTGAGACAAATGAGGAAAGACTTCAAAATTGTCTAGATAATATTACAGAATCAGATTGGGCATCTTTAATAGAATACTTTGGCTCTAAATCATTTAAGGTTGTTAAATTTTTTATACATATATCAATTAGTTTAGAAGGATTATTCTTATATTCAAATATAATAATATTTAATTTCTTGTAGAGCATGTCGGTGCGAAATAAAACAAATCGAGCAAAACAATCAACCAGTTCAATCTGTGGAAGAAAATCATTTGCTTCTGTTCTACATGATATGGTGATTTTGTTAATTAAGTTAATTTATCGATATATTTTTATACTATATTCATTTTATGACATCAATATTTCTATTTTTAATTGACGAGAGATCCAAAAACTGAGGTTAATCCTGATTTGACTGATTATTGGAAGGCTACACATCAACGAAGAACAAATGAGACATGGTGTTCTGCTAAAGCTCAAAATATTCTGGTACAACAACCTTATTTCATAACACATCTCTAGTTCGACCTTTGGTTTTATATGCTTAGACTAGTGAAAAAGAATATATTTCATGCAAATATATAAATATTTCTTTTTACTTTTGTATTTTATTGAATGCAGGAACAATTTGAGCATGTATCAAAGTCAGAAGAAGAGTTAGGTGCTCCTCTAATATCAATAGAAAATCATTTAACAAAGACTTTTGGTGCACGTTCTAGATATCTTCGTGGTTTAGGGTGTGGACCTAAGCCACTAAGTGCTAAGAATTTGACGGTCAAAGATCAGAAGATTATTTTGAGAGGCAAATTGATGACTTGAAAGAAGAGCTGAAGCAATCTAGAGTGGAGAATGAAGAGAGAGAATCATTGGTACAAAGGGAGAAAAATGAAAAAGAGGAGAGGTTCAAAAAGGAAATTAAAGAGATTGAAGGACGCATTAAGGCACAACTTAAAACTGAATTTAATGAACAACTAAAAATAATTGTTGAATTATATGGAGTGCCGACGCATCACCCCCTTCATCTAGTCGAGGAGTGCCGACCGCATCACCCCCTTCTTCTAGTCGAGGAGTGCCGACTACATCATCCCCTCCTGCCAGTCAACATGATTTGAAAAATTTCTTAACCGAAGGTAATTAATTATATGCTCAATTTTACATATGCTCAATTTTACATATATATGCTCAAGCCTCACAATCATGTCATATAGTTTCTTACTTTATTTGTGTTTATTTATTTCATAGGGCCACAACTAAAGGATAAGGAATGTGTTCTGTAATTCCAAAATGGCCTTCGAAACTCTAGTGGTTAGTAAAAGCTGTGTTCCTCATCTTAAAGGCAACTACGGTTTAGTGCTAGTAAATTGCTACGAGGTTTGACAGGAACAATCCAGTTTGAATATGTGATCTTCCATTGGGAGCAAATTTTTATATATCTTATGTGTTAGAAATTATAAAAGTTCTAGTGATATGTTCTGGTCACTTTAAAAATATGCAAATTTTTGGAAACCCTGCTTGCTTGTTTTTGAGATAGTTGAAAATTGATATTATAGTAGGATTAGGTGCTTGCCATATCATTTATTTTGGGATAATTTTAATATCTTCTCCTTTTGGTTCCCTTTTCGATATTTTAAGATTAAAATTATTTTAACAAAAAAAAAGAGAAGATTAAAATGCTGCTTAGGCTGCTCAAGCAGCAGCTCTGCTTGAGCTGTTGCTGCTTGAGCAGCAGCTCAGGCAGCAGCAGCCTAAGCACTCAAACATAGATTTCGAGAAAGAATGTATTGACTAATCTCACATATCGTATTTACATAAAGCTTAAATTAATAAATAAAAACTCTCGAATTATATACAAATCAAAATTCTAATTTGTTTTAAATACAAAACTAATAACGAATAAAAATAGGACAAATCCAATTATAAGAATTTGACTAAAATTCAGATGAGAATTGTGTTTTAACTTTTCCTTTAATATCATTTTTTAAAAAAAAAAAAATTCAATTTGCCTCCCTATACTAAATTGATAAAATTTATAACCTATAGGATAGTAAATTAATATATTTTATAAATGGAATAATTGTCTGTGTACTCCTGAAATCTGAATAAATATCTGATTTATCTCTCTTATTTTTTTTCTTTCAAATATACTCCTCATACGTTCCACCGTTACTAGAAATATCCCTACCTTCCACCGTTACTAGAAATATCCCTACCGTTTTCTTTTGTTAAGTTAACTAGGGTTAAATTAGAGTTAAATAATAATCGGAGTTGAAAACTATCAAATATACTTATTTTGTCCGGATTTAGGGTTTAGGGTTTAGGGTTTTAGGATTTAGGGTTTAGGGTTTTTTTAAGGGTTTAGGGTTTAGGATTTTTTAGGGTTTAGGGTTTAGGGTTTAGGATTTAGGGTATATTTGAAAGGGCAAAATAGTAATTTCACACAGATAACGGCAGCTCCAAACAGAGTTTAACTTCAGGGGTATTTTAGAAAGAAGTTGGAACGTAAGAAGAATAGTTTTAATATTAGCCTTCTAAGAAGGATAAATATGAAAACTGCGAAATTTTTAGGGTTATATAGAAAATTACCCCTTTATAAATTATAGGAGATTAAATTATAGTATTTTACTAATTTATATTTTACTAATCTGAAAACGTGCTGAATCATAGGAGGGAGCAAATCGAAGTAGTTTTTTTTCTTTCTTTTTTTTTTTGTTAGGAAGTTTTGACCCAGCCAAAGATTAATTAAAGTCAAGTTTAGTAAACCAATCCAATTCAATGAATCCAAAAGCTGACGACTGTAAAAGACCAAAAAAATTATTTGCCTATCAGTTGGCAGTCTGATCTGCCAATCTTCAAAGTCACATTCCGTGAAAGACTTTACCTTATTCCATGACAAAGAATGGCAGTAACAACATGGACGACGAGGACGACGACGGCGAAACCATATAAATTATTTATCATAGACATTATTGGTTGATCAGCGATCAATCATCCAATCAGATCTAAACAGTCCAATAATAATCATCTAATCACATCGATTTGATGTCGTCGAATTAGATCTAAACCGTCCAATAATAATCATTCAATCACATCGATCTGATGTCGTCGACTTAGATCTAAACCCTCCAATAATAATCATCCAATCACATCGTTCTGATGTCGTCGAATTAGATCTAAACCGTCCAATAATAATCATCCAATCATATCGATCTGATGTCGTCGAATTAGATCTAAACCGTCTAATAATAATCATCCAATCACATCGATCTGATGTCGTCGAATTAGACCTAAACCGTCCAATAATACTGGCACTAGAGTTGATGACGATGTCGACGGTGAAATCACGTAAATTACTTGTTGTTTCCGGGAGCGAACAATGGTCCAATCTCATCAATATCAGCATTAATTGGACGTAACCCATGCGGCAAATATCAATGGTTAGTCAAATTTTAGAGTAGTGTCACTGTTTCCAAATCTAATCTATTGTTCATGCCTAATTGTGCTTAACCAAACCAATATAATATATATATTATATTAATTAAATATAAAAAAATATAAAAATATTGTTTTCTATTAGTTTAAGATATTAAAAAATAATTATTATTTTATATTTTGTAATATAGTGTTAGATTAGAAAGTTTTGAGTTCCAATTTAATTATACTTATAATTCAGATTATTCTAGTGCATGTACATTCTTATTTTGTGATAATTTAATAAGTAGTGTAAGTTAATGAATTGATTAGTGATCAATAATTAAATTATCCCAAGTACAGTGTAAACTATTGAAAATTACAAGTTGGAGGTCTATTTGTACTTAAAATAATATGAGCTGCTATCTACCGTGTAATTTCTTATCTTGATCCAAAGTTAGCTCGAAAAGCTCTGAAAAGTATACCACAAAAAGACATGAGAATTATAAAATAATAGTTCCAAGTGGGTACGGTCGGTGATAATTACGGCCTACCCACTAGGTCTACCGAATACAAGATAGAGAAAAAGAGTAACAATAGGGGAGTAACAAAACATAAAAAAAAAAAAAAAACCTACATATCACTATGCTATCATGCCTCTATACCAAAACTCATAATATCACTAACTCAGACCCACTAACAACGAAAAACCGAACTCACTCACCTAGACTCAAACACCAAGCACATTACCAACTCACTACACGGGATACAAAACCTAATCATGAACTAACCGATTCAACAGTCCGGTCAAGTCTACGCCGCCTACTGTCCAGACTACACAGTCGTTAGTGCGCCCAGCAACAGATAAGCACCCGTCATCTCTCCTTACTGTCCGAGCTACACGTCCACTGGTGCCCCCGTCAACAATAGACGCCAGCCTACTTCCCTCTACGTCCGGGCCACATTACCGGTGGTACGCCCGCCGACCGATAGTTTCCCGTCATCTTCGTTCTCATTCTGGTCCCATGCAGGTATATCTCAATTAAGCTCAATGTGGCATGCAGACCATGTTCAAAATGACGATATATCAAATCACCAACGACTCGGAACCAAAAACCCGGAAACACATCTCAAAAGTCCCTAAAGCTAAAAGTACTAATAATTCGATCTCAGTATCCCAGGCGCGCTCACAACCACACACTAGCCCACAGCCTACGAAACCTCAAGACAATAGAGTATCATCTATATCAATATAATGTAGCACAAATATCACTATCTCGGTACCAACCATCTCTAACAGCAAACCACACATAACGGAAAGTCCACCAGGTCACCACCAACTAAGAATATCCCACTAAAATACTAACCCCTGCTCAATAATATGGATCACCTGATAATCAAATAAACCCAATCATACTATAAAATTATTTACTCTGAAATTCGTACAATCAAACAATCTATATAAGCCCCCTAAAAATAAAATAATAATTTTTTCTAACCCAGACCCAAACAATTCAAATATAATAAAATATTAACCAATCATTTGTATGTATATTTCTACTAACAATCATCACAAAGACAGTCAAAACACATACATGCAACTAGCATGCATACATAATAAGTAATCCGCCATTCTCGACGACATGAAATCTACCTAGATCGCAAATCCTGCCAGAATAAGGATGGCGGTAGGACAAGACACTCAACAGTGACCACCACACATGAACGACACTACCCTAAAAAATTTGACTGCATGCCGCCTCAACCGTGCAATACAGAAAATTTTGACCCTAACAGTCAAGCACAAAAGGGCACAAAACTCAAATCCAAAAATATTAACGATAATCATATAACAACAAAATCCGCCTAGAAAAATTCAAACAAATAATATTAAAAGAATCTATCCCAAAGTCGACACGTCGTAAAATCACATGCGTGCACGTCCGTGCTCGACTTCTCGGATTGATCCACACGCTCCACGGCACTCCCTACGCGTTCTTTGTCTCCTTCTTCCTCGCTCTTTGTTTCTCTCTCTAAACCCCATATATGCGAGAGGAAGAAAGAAAAAGAAGAAAGAGAGAGATCTCGTGTGTTAAATAGCTCAAAAAAAAGATTCGGGCGCCCGAAACCCACTTCCGGGCGCCCAGGATTCAGCCATTCGAGCGGCCCAAGCAGAGCAAGGAGGCCCAAAACTTTCGGGCCGTTACAGAAAAACTTTCGAGCGCCCAAAAGTGTGCTCGAATCACTACGGTGATGACACACATCGCGCCAACTGCCATCTAACAGCTCATATCACGTCTCTCTGACTAACGTCAACTTGCGTCCTCTCAGCCAACCACCGACCGGGCATGCACAGTGCCACATCCGGGTGCCCGGTACCACGCCCGAATCGCTGCGGCACTCCCTCGTGTCCCCTACTCCCGCTGCCCCACGCGCGCTGCTTTCCACCGCGTCCTATCACGTCGTCGCAGTTTCCCCATGCACCAGCAGCCAATGGCGCACAGACACGCGTCCACCTGCCTCTGCCTCCGCGTTGCCTCGCTCCTCGCACCACGAATCGGCCCATTCAGGCGGCTACAGAGCAGATTCGAGCACCCGGATCCGCACCCGAAAACCACAAAAAACCCTAAAACAAAGTTTGTGGCTTCGTTTTTTGAGCCGATTTGCGCTAAAACGGTTCCGACTAGGCCCAATACTCCTCCAACGTGCTGACCAATCCACCATACTATAACTTTGCTATTTACGAAAGTCCAATACCATACACCTCACGCCACAGAGCAGGATACTGACCTCTTTGAGCCAACAATACCTTCTCCAGTACATGCACAAATTTGCAGCATACAAGAATCAAACATGTGTCCTCTGTCTCTAATACCGCTTGTCTGATCATTGGCACTAACCATTAATCCCAAAAATTTAAGCTGTTAAAAATACGCAACTAATTCACTTAAAGAGTACAAGCACGACACCCACAGATCTCGATTGTGACTTGCTCCAACCAGTCTCACGCCACTTCGAACATAACTTGGTCCAATCTAGCCTCACACCATTTCGAGCGCGATTCGGCCCAATCTGACCTCCCGTCCCAGAATATGATGCTAGCTCCTTTAAACCAACCGTTTATAGAACATGTATTGATGATAGAGAAATAGCAAAATTCTCTATTCACGATATATATGTTAAAATAACTTCAAAATTGATTAGTCAAAATAAAAATAGTGACATCATTTTCAAATCTGAAACTTATTCCAATCTTAGCCTAACCATTTATCTTAAACTTATGAATCTTAGCCTAACCAATTGAGTAGTTGCTCTCTAGTTACTTTTCATATAAAACAATTCTTATGTGCAAATTTTTAGCATTCCTTTCCTTTCATATGTAAATCAACCAACTACTCATTTAAAATAATCCTCTATTCTCCAACTCTTTCACCAAATCACTCTCAGCATTTTTCTACTGCACGCATTGCAAACCTTCTTATTTTAACTTTAAAACTCTTCTCCAACATATGTATTAAAAGTATTTGTAAGTCACTATGTACTGTACATTCACTTGAGTTGATGCACCTGCTTTTTTATGAGCAATACTATTCATACACTTCAAATGAAATATATGATACATATTTTATTTATTTTAGGATGAAAACTTCTCCACTAATTATTTTGATGTGACTAGTAAAATTTATTCGATTATAAAATAAGTGAAGTGTAAGATTGAGTGTACATGTAAGCTGGGGCATCTCCCAATCAAGTACCTTGGCTTGCCGCTTTCTTGCAAAAGGCCAACGAAAGAAGACTGGGAGCTGATCATCAACAAGCTCCGAAATAGGATTGAGGGTTGGCAGGCAAAGCTGCTTTCACAAGGGGGCAGACTAACCCTGGTCAACTCGACGCTGACCGGGTTGCCACTTTTTGCCCTTTCTGTCTTCCGGGCTCCCAAATGGGCTATAAACTGCATGGAAGGCCTTAGGAGATCTTTCTTCTAGAAAGGCACGTCATCGGTCTTGGGCGGCGAATGCCTGGTCAATTGGAGGCTTGTCTGCCGAAGCAAGGCGGAAGGAGGGCTTGGGGTCCTGAACTTAGGCAACATGAATTCTGCTCTGCTGGCGAAATGGTGGTGGAAGCTGCTGTCAGGCCGCAACTCACTCTGGGGGCGGATCATTACACACCTGTACTATGCCAAGCGAAGACCACTCCAGGAAGGGAACTCTTTCTCCCCTTTCTCCTTCTGGTGGAAGAGTGTGCTGAGCGTTAGAGAGGTGTTTAACTGTGGCGCACATTACACGCTGGGCGACGGGAGGAGTGTCGAGCTGTGTCGAGACAAATGGGGGGATATGGGCGCTCTGTGCAACCAATTCCCAAAAGTATTCGGTGATGTCACGGCCAAGAACTGCACGGTTAGAGAGTGCTATTATAGGGGAACTTGGAAGTGGAGCCGTATTCTCTCCGGGATCCCCCGCAGGAGACAGCAATCTTGCGCCTCTATCCAGGCGCTTAAATTACTGTTGGCCAACTTTGCTCCCGGACAGGGGAGCGATCTTCTGCGGTGGCGTTGGGACCGTTCGGAAGCCTTCTCGGTAAAGACAACCTACGACTTCCTGCAGGATAGTGGGACTAAGGTCACTCTTTTCGATCAACTCTGGATCGCCAAAGCACCGCTGAAAGTCAAGATCTTCGTGTGGCTAGCACTGAAAGGTAGGATCCGCACAAAGGACAGGCTTGCGTCCAGAGGCTGGAGTGGGGACGTGCGGTGCGTCTTCTGCGGGGCCGCCACCGAAACTGTCAACCATCTACTCGTAGACTGTACTGCCAGCAGAGCATTGTTGAGTTCTCAACTTAATCGCAGACGGCTGCTGGACAGTAGCAACTCGGCGGTGCTGCTCTAGGAAAATTGCTGTATACTAGGGGATATGCAGGGGAAGATTGCGAGATCCGTCCTAGTCTCCTCGTGGTGGACGATATGGCTGGAGCGCAACAGAAGGGTTTTCGAGAGCAAGACTGCCGACGGGAATCATCTGTTGAGCTGGGCCTGCGCTCTTCGTTCCCTTTGGGACTCCTTCTGCTAAACCTTTTTTTTTTTTTTTTTTTTTTTTTTTTTTTCCTGAGGCCCTGCTGCCTCACTCTGTTGCTTAGTTCAATCTACCTTGAATGAAGCGGTAGCATGCTACCTTTCCTCAAAAAAATATATATATATATATATATATATATATGTTTGTATGTTTTTAAAAGCACGGAGGCTCTGTGCTCCCAAGTTGTTTTCGATATAGTGTCCGGCTACTTTACTATCAATAGCACCAAACACTTATTGTTACAAAATTTTCAACCGTTAGATGTACCCCTTTGACCATTTCCATCCCTTATATCATAATATTTCACAAACCACGTACTACTAAATCCTAGAAAATTATTATCATCATAACCGCACATCTTTTAATTTAAGGGCTAAAAATCTAATAGCACCAATGACTTAGTGCTATCGATAGGATAGTAATCTAGTTTTATATATATATATATATATAGTATGGCTACTATGCTACAAGTATTTGGTGCTATCAAGTTTTCTACCCTTAGATCAACCTCTTTGATTACTTTCACCCGTTACATTTTACTATTTTTCCAACCACCCATTAAACCCAAGAGGCCCACTATCATCTCAACCACACATTTTTTAATTCAACGGTTAAAAACTTAATAGCACAAATGACTTAGTGCTATTAATAGCATTCCATCCTAACTCATATATATATATATATATATATATATATATATATATATATATTATATATATATATATATATATATATATATATAGTCCAGCTATTATACTTGTACAAATACCAAGCAATTGGTGTTTATAAGTTTTCTAGCGTTAGATCTACCTATTTGACTAATTTCATCCCTTAATTTCATCCCTTGGATCATTCTATTCTATCAATCACTCACTTAATCCAAGAGGGCCACTATTATCCTAATCACACATCTTTTCATCCAAAAACTAAAAACCTACAAGCATAAATAATTTGGTATTTTTAAAAACATAGGAGCTCAATTATATATATAATAGAGCTTATATGCTTTCAAAAGCAGAAGGCTAACTATACTTGTAAATTTTTTACCATTGGATTTGTATTGAGATTTGTGTTATTAATTGTACTTTCTCTTTCTTTCTTTTTAGTTGACTTTACAATAGCACAAATTTCAATTCAAATTCAATGGTAAATAAATTACAAGTATAGTTTGGCTTATGCTTTGAAAGTATATAAACCCTACTCTCTCTCTCTCTCTCTCTCTCTCTCTCTCTTTCTATATATATATATATATATATATATATATATATATATATATATATATATATATATATATATATATATATATATAGCTAGGCTGGAATGCTATTAATAGCAACAAATCATTTGTGGTATTAAGTATTTAATCGTTGAATTAAAAAATGTGTGGTTGAGATGATAGTGGGTCCTTTGGATTTAATGGGTGGTTTGGAAAATAATAAAATCTAACGGATAAAAATAATCAAAGGAGTTGATTTAAGGGTAGAAAACTTGATAGAACCAAACGCTTGGTGCTATCGATAGCATAGTAGCCAGACACTCTCTCTCTCTCTCTCTCTCTCTCTCTCTCTCTCTCTCTCTCTCTCTCTCTCTCTCTCTCTCTCTCTCTCTCTCTCTCTATATATATATATATATATATATATATATATATATATATATATATATATATATATACAATTGAGCTATTATACGCCTATTAAGCGTGTTGGAACTAAAATAATTTTAGAATGAATGATCTTTTGAAAAATTAAAAATTCACACACAAAAAAAAAAAACATTTCATTTCATATTATGCAAATTTTGTAATTAAATTATAAATTATTATTTTATTATATCCCTTGAAATTTTCAAGGATGCAACTATAATAAAATAGAGCACAATTGAGGCAAATGTATATGGTCATACTAACTTGGTACTATTAAACGCCCACCTTTTCTGATCTATATATATATATATATATATATATATATATATATATATATATATATATATATATAGTGCATAGCATGTGACAGTGTTATTTTAATTGGACACTTTGATTAGAAATTTTTTTATAATTATTAATCTGGTACTTTAACCTAAAAAAAGTTATTTTAATTCGATCAGCACATATATAATATTTTTAAATTATATGTGTTATATTTAATTAAAATTTTCATTTTATATAAGAATATTGCTAGGAAACTGATGCTACATATAGGTTTTTGCGCATAAATTAATCAAACTATTTATTAGGGATAGCATTAATTTTCTGTGACTTATAGTAATACTTGTATATATATAAAATAGTTAATTTTGATATTAACAAATTTTTTTAATTTAATTTTAATTATCTACTCACTTAATCTTAGTAGATTCATTGAATCTAATAGGTGTATACTAAAAATGGACCTATATAAATTTATAATTTTTATATGTGAATTTTTTAATAATGTAGATTATATTAGTTTGAATTTAAATTTCAATATATATATATATATATATATATATATATATATATATATATATATATATATCAAATTTATTGAACTTTATATAAGCTTTTTTTAGCACTTTTTTTTTTCTTTACATACACAACATAATAATATTCAGTCTTCAAGTAATATAGAAGAGGAAGAGTCCATCTATTCTCCTGCAAGTGTATAATTTTTAAAAAAATATTAATTATTAGATAAATTAATAATTTTATCAAATTTTCTTTTATAATAAATTTTTTCATCTTCCACTCTTAATAATAAATTTAAATTTAAAAAATTAAAATAAATAAATTTTAAATTTAGTAAATTACATTACAACAAAATTATATTATAAAAATATATTTTTATATAAGTGTCCTATCTATATTCAAAATTAAATTATAAAAATATATTATAATAATATGTCGCTATACATCCTAACAACTATACGTATAGAGATACTTACCGATATTTTTATCGTCCATATTTTTTTTAACTTTTTTATCCACTATAAATTTTTCTCGCATTAATTAGTATATATTTGGTACAAGTTATTTTGACTGACTCGTGCATGCGGTCCCAGCACGACAAAACTTAAGTGGGGAGCTTCGCAGAATCTTCTTTACTCATTTTTCATAAAATAACTAGTGAGATCGGTAAGAAAATTTGATCCACTTTACTCATTTTGAATTTATCATTTATTTAGAAAAAATGCTAAGTTTAATTATAATATTGGATGTGACTTATGCAATTTATTCAAATCGATCTTTAAAAATACAGTTAATTTAATCGGTTAAAATATATTTAGATATATTTTTGATGGACGAACGTAATTAAAATATTTTTATATTAGATTATATATATATATATATATATATGAGTCCGTCTAGAATACTATCGATAGTACCAAACAATTAGTACTATCAAATTTTCTGCCGTTGGATAAAAAAATATGTGGTTGGGATTATAGTGGTCCCCTAAGATTTTTACTATTCAACTAACCACCTAGTAAACCCTAGGGGACCACTATCATCTTAACCACACATTTTTTAATCCAAATGCTAAAAACTTGATAGCACTAATGACTTGGTGCTATCGATAGTATTCTAGCATATATATATATATATATATATATAACGGAGTTTCATTCTAATTCTAATCCAAATTTTTTGTGACGACTCCATCTTCGAAAATAACTCCATCTTCGAAAATAAGGAAATAGAAATGAAACATCTCGCTTTTTTGTAGATTGCCCACGAAAACGAATCGAAAGGAAAAACAGAAAACTAATTTTAAAAAATTAAAAATTATGACAGATTGTATAAATTCTAAAAACGATATTGTAAAATTCTATAATTTTAAATTTATTCTCAAATTATCAAACTATTTCTCTAGATTCCAAATTTTATTAGTAAATTTAAAAAATTTGAAAATATTTAAATAATTTTTAAAAATTAATAAAAACATTTTGAATAATCAGAAATATGTTAAATATTTTTAAAAATTTTAAATAATATATTAAATATTATTTTCTTACCGGACCCTCATCAGTAGTTTCTTTAAGATATGTACTTTTTAAACATATATGACATTAAATGCGAAACTCCCAAAGTCTCTACGAGGGCTTTCCACTTAAATCTTATTAGTCAATGACATTTTATAATTAAATTCGTCTACAAATCAACAATCGATAATATATTTTTTTACACAATCTTTTAGATCTAGTTTGAACTTATATTTTTAAAATCACCCACATTTATGTCTTCTTTATTTCAATACAATAAAATTACAATAAAAACCACCACTAAAAATTTAATTATTCTTTTGGTACTCCCCGTGATACTTTACTATTCAATTTTTAATTAATCGCGTGACACTTTACTATTCAATTTTTAATTAATTATAGAAAATTACTAGATGTACATTCCAAATATGATGTACATCTTACACCCATTCCATCTTAGGGTGGGTGAATTCCACTCGTCACAATACCCACCCCAGGATGGGGTGAGTGTAAGATGTACACCCCATTTGGGGTGTACACCTAGCACTTCTCTTAATTATAATTTTTAACTCAAATTATAAGATTCTTTCGTTTCACTACGAAAAAATATTGTTGGGTGACAAAAACGAGGCCCATTCATATCGTGCCCCACTATTTTGAGATTTTGTTTGGCAATCAGTATAAGGAGGGATAAAAAGGTTATTCCTTTTTTATATTCAAACAGTATTTAAGTGTGGGGAGAACACCTTCATTCCACTTTTATATTCAAACAGTATTTAAGTGTGGGGAGAACAGCTGTTCCCCCCATACCAGATTATTCCGGTATAAGGGTAGGACAGCTGTTCCACCTCACAGGTAGAACAGTTGTTCCACCTGTTGTTTATTACTATTATTTTTTTTTTTATTAATTTTTTTTAAAATTATAAGATATTTAAATTTATAAAATTTTAATTTATTTTATTTTATTTTATAAATTTTAATCCCTTTTATTATTTTTATTCCTTTTTAATTTATCAAACACAATTTTTCTTATCCCGGTATAACTCTTATATTCAACCAAACACAAAATTACTATAATTCTTACTTGTACCTGAATTTATAACTATTTCTGAAATAATCAATTTTCGTTTATATCCAAACCAAACGTACCCATAGTTAGTTAATTCGCGAATTATTCGCGAATTATTGAGAATCCGAATTAAACGTGTCGTTTCCGACTTTTTCCAAAAATTCGAAATAATTCGCGAATTTTTGAATCAAAAAGTATTATTCGTGAATTATTCACGAATTACGAATTTTTGAGTGAAAAATTCGTTCTTTTTCGAAGCATAATTAGTTATTCGCGAATTATTCGCGAATTATTGAGAATCCGAATTAAAATTATTTATCGGAAATAATTTAAAATTATTTTTTTTTTGTTCTAAATGAATATTTTTTTTATTTCTAAAATAAATTGATTAAATTATTTTAAAAAATTATAATTGTTTATACTAATAGTATAAATTTTTTAATTGTTTTTAAATTTAATAGTCGAATTTTTGATCCCGAATTTTTAATTAGTGAACGTATTATTTCCGTATAAATCACGTATCCGAATAATTGACGAGCCCATTTTTTAGCCGAATTTTTCAACAAATTTTAAAATTATAATACAAATTTTATCCATATTATATCCGTACCGAATTTTTGCCGAATTCGAATTAACTAGCTATAACTATAAACGTACCTTCAATATTTTTTACTCAACCCAATAAATTTAGAGTGCATGGATGGACGCCACGTGGCGCCTATCTACGTCTTGCACACAAAATTTTTACCCCTTAAACACGGCTGCAGACGGACGACAATTGCCTGCCCCCATAAATTCTACGCGAGTGCCGACATCCAACGCGTGGGTGGGCGTCAGACGCGCACATGGAGGACTGCAGCAACATTTACAATTTTTGTTTTTTGTTTTTTGTTTTTTTTTGTGTGTTTCTTGAGACGAGTCGTGTTACTTGAACCTTTCAAATAAAATATAGATCATATATTTTATTATTTAAAAATAAAAATTAAATTATTAATTATTTTAAAATAATTAATAAAATTTATTTCATATTTAAATAAATAAAATATATAAGGATGTACATTTATCAGTGAGACAATTTCAAGGTGAAAATTTATGAATACCCCCTCAACCATATCTCGTTTTGAAACGAGTATGCCTCTACTTTCTTGCACTTGGCTATATAAATTTGATTATTGATATTTGAAATAAATTATTTTTTTGTGATTTTATTTAGTCGTAAAATTATTTTTAGAAAAACTATTTTTACTGATTCGATAAAAATAAAGTATTTTTATTTTCTGTCGATTTTTTATTAAAAATAAAAGGTCAAGCTGTATAAAATAAATTTTTTTTTTCACTAAAATAAATAAATAAATAAATAAATAATCAATCGAGTAAATATTGATAGAAAAAAAAAAAAAGCATCATATCGATCAAATACTACAAAACATAAACACAAAAAACTATTTTTACAATTTTACGAAAAATCAAACACCCCCTAAGTTTATTTTATTTCATGCCTCGCTCATTCCACAGCCAAACCGTGCTATAGTAAAAAATAATATAATATTCTGAAAAAAAATTATTTGTATATTTTAAAATGGTGTAGATCTTACATTTACTATCCTACACTCTCTATCCTAAAATTTATAAATATTAAAATAAATTTTAATAAAAATAAAAAATAATAATATAACAAATAATAAAATTATATTTTTAAAATAATATATATATATATATATATATATATATATATATATATATATATATATATATATATATATATATATATATATATATATATATATATATATATATATATATATATATATATATTATTGAAGTATACAATTAGCATTACTCTTGTAATATCTAGTGGGATTCATATTCTCCAGGAGTTGATTTTATGTAGTCTCCTCCCAATTGCTTCACGTCACGCTACTCTGGTACCGTTTGATTGGAAAATAAAAAAAAAAATAATTTTTTTTATTTTTTAATTCTTGCTAAACAATAGAAAAAAAAAAAAATCTAGGAATAAAAATTTAAAATATTTTCTGCTTAACAGGTTATTTCAGGATAACCCGTTAAGCTCTATTCCACCTCCCTCCTGGAATAAAGTTTATATCTAGGGACAATGAATGAATTTTTTTTTTTTTTTACTTTTCCTTGCTTTCTAATCTGAAATTATATTTATTAAAATTTATTATTTACTAATTATATTTATTAATTTTATTTACCAAAATATACTATAAAATATAAAAAATTATTTTATATTTTGTTTACTAATTATTATTTACTAAAATATACTATAAAATATAAAAAATTATTTTGTTTAGATAAGATATAATTTATTATTTACAATAAAATTGTCATTTTAATTAATTTATAATAATTAAAAATAATTTATATATATATATATATATATATATATATATATATATATATATATATATATATATATATATATATAAGGTAAGGGTAAAGTTGATATTTTGATAAAAAATCTATCATTTTTTTTTACTATTCTCTATTATTCCATAATTTTAACCAAACATAATTTTTTTTATTCCAGAGAATACCAACTTTTGAACCAAACGTAATTTAATTTTTATACTTGATTATTCCGAAATAACAAACTATCTTAGATATAAAAAAAATTATATCTCTTAAATTTATACTCGAACCAAACGGGACCATAGATAATACATATTTTGTGGAGGTATATATTTAAAAAAAAAAAAAAAAAATTTAAGGATAAATTTATTGGTACCTTTCGAATCTTTATTTTTGAGTAAATTACTTTGACCTTTCCTTCTTTTTTTTTTTTTTTTTTCCTTCCGAGGATCGAATGTACGAACACATACACTTATAACTTTTAATTTTAACAGCAAATTTTTCTAAACATCATTAAATAGATATGTATATGTATTTTTTATGTCAAGCGAAATTACTAATTAAATAATTGTTATCAACAAATTTTTTTTTGCATACAATGATACATGATCTTGTGAAGATCTATACACCTTGAAACATGTTTTTTTTTATTTTTATACTTAAAAGATATTACTTATTTTTTTTTTGGGTTAAAAATATGTTTAACTTTCTGTTCCGTAATAATAAATTTAGAAAATTAATAAGTTGAGTAGGTCTGCGGCTCATAATAGATCTAACAGTAAGAGATTCAATAATAAATTTAACGTTCAGATAGATTGAATCAGGTCGAAACTCGTGAGTATTATATTGATTTTTTTTAGATAAATTAATTATTTATTTTAAAAAATTAAAAATTTTTGGATTAATAGTTAACACTTACACACAAAAAAAAGCAACAAAAATGAAAAATGGATTCACCTTAACACTTTAATCGTGATTTTTTATTTGCATATGTAAATTAAGCACAACAGGTTAATTAGTAACTTTACTCGAAGAGAATGGCCATATAAATTATTTTATGAGCTTTAAAATTTTAGTTATCAAAATTTAATTAACAAAATCTAGATGATGATGATCATGTTCACATGAGGGGAAAGGTCTCCTCATTTTTTTTTATTTTCATTTTTATAATAAAAATTATAACAGTAGCTTTTCATTTTTATAATAAAAATTGTAACAGTAGCTTTTCAACTTTTATTAAAAGTTTACTGGAACTTTTATTAATTGTTATAAAATAATCTTCCTGTGTGAAAACTCAAATGTCTTAACAAGTAATTAAATTGAGCCATAGCATTTAATCTTTCAAAATCAATTAAATACCTGGTCTCTAAACTTTTTTAATATTTGTTTTAAATGAATCAATTTTTGTGTTAATTAAGTTTATTGACAAACAGATAACGTGTCAGAATTAAATAGACCAATATTTTAAAATTCATTTTCATTTAGAAATTTATTTAACGTGTTTTTCTCCGAAATGTTTACGTGACTATTTCATCAAACCCTTCATTAATTCGTGAGGATGTGGATTAGATCTTATTTTCAATACTTAGCGGTTAAAATTCACGCATTATAATATTCTAACTCAGTAACTAATATGTTAATTCTAGTTATTTTAATATTTTTGAAACATAATGCATATATAATATACATGAATAAAATATTAAATAAAATTTAAAAATTATTTTTTATTCCATCGATCTTTTAAGTAACATCATTTTGCAATGCAAGTTTTTTTTTTTTTTTCTTTTTTTCCTTTTTTTGACCAAATGGGCCAATTTGCATGTACAGAATAAAAGTTTGAAGGACAATCATAATTAAACAAAGTCCCAACTACTTATTTATTTTTAGAGCTACATGACAATTGGCAAAATTCTTGGCTTCAAATGCAAAATATAAATAATTCAAATACTTTTTATTCCAATAGAGGTTTCTAGAATCGAGTAAATAATTTATTTATTTATTTTTTTTTTTTTTGAGAGAGGGAGAACAATAACACGCTACTTCATAAACAAATTTATTTAAAAATTTAAAGCGACAAAATTTTAAACATAGAATCTAGTTTGTGTTAGAGATGATGCTAATATAAGATATTTGATTGCTTAAATTGTGATAAAGATAAGTCTAATTAGATGATATATCTAATTAGAATAAAATTTTGTATAATAATTTATAAATAGATAAGTCGGACTATTATGATAGTTAATTAAGCTGGAGTTGTCTTAATTAATTAGTGAGTCTCAAAGAAAAACGTAAGTGTATGAAGTTATTTTTTCAATAAAAATAAGTTTAGTTTGTTTCTATCAAAACGTATCAGATTTTTTTATTATTTATCTTTTTTTTTTCTTTTCCATTCTATTTTTTGTGGAGATTCTTATATACCATAACAAGTATATATAGAAGATATTTGTTGAAAACGCACCACCGTAACAGTTCGGATATAAGTCGGTAACTAAGTTTTTATTAAGAAAATAAACGAAATAAATATAATACTATTATTTTCTAAACACAAAAGGAAAAAATTCAAAACAACCATGTATTAAATCATATTTAGGGTGTTTTGATTCTCCGATCTTATTCTTATGGTAAATTATTTAAGAATTTTCAAACTTAAGGATAGTAATAATCAATAATAATAATAATAATAAATTTTCGCCGCCCTCGTGGAATTGAACTAGACGCAAAGAACTAGGCGGCTAGAGAAAAGATTCTTGACCACTGTCCAAAATTTCTTTATATATATATTTTTTGATTACGTTCAAAATATTATTAATTATTATTATTATTATTATTATATATATATATATGGATGTTGTTATGTTATGTATATATATATATACAGAGAGACGCATAGAGTTAGAGCATAGAGCTAAGCCATAGAGAGGGAAAAAAAAAAAAAAAAAAAAAAAAAAAAAAAAATGGTTGAGATCTTGGAGAGGAGTTTTGTGGTTCCAAGCGAGGAGACCCCGAAGCAGGGATTATGGCTATCGAATCTCGACGTCGCGGCGACGCGGGGCCACACGCCGACGGTGTACTTCTACAGGTCGAACGGTGACGCCGACTTCTTTTCTGTGGAGGCGGTGAAAGCGGCGCTTGCTAAGACCCTGGTGCCCTTCTACCCTCTCGCGGGCCGTCTCGGCGTCGACAGCGACGGCCGCCTCGAGATCGACTGCAATGCCGAGGGCGCCGTGTTCGTCGTCGCGCGGTCGGAGGAGCACACCGTCGACAGCTTCAAGGACTTTGAGCCGTCGCCTGAGATGCGCCGGCTCTTCGTCCCCGCCATCGACTCGGCCGAGCCGCCGTGCGTCGTGCTCTTCCTCCAGGTCCGTCCGGCATATAAATATATATATTTTTTAGGATTAATTGTAAATATGTCGAATTGTAAATATATTTCTGTAAAATTTAACTTTTCATATTTATCCCTTTAAAAATTCAAAGTTCTTCAAATATGCCCCTCTGGTTAATCTCCGTTTGGAATCTGTTTATTTTTTAACAGATTCGATATGAAATGACGTTTTTACTCCCTTACAAATATATCCCTCTAAAAACAATACTATTATACTTATTACAAAAATGCCCTTCTCCAAAAATTATAAAATTCTATCATCAAAATAATTTTTTTTTCACTTTTTTTTTTTTTTTTTTGAGGTATAATATGGAAAGGGTAAATATGTAAATTCAATTTTTAATATAACTAAGATTAAGCATTTAACCTAGGGTTAAATCAACTTTTCTAACAGAAATGGACGGTAGAAGCATATTTGAATAACGGTGAATTTTTGAAGGGATAAATATGAAAAGTTGAATTTTGCAGAAATATATTTACAATTCGACATATTTGTAGGAACATGTATGCCATTAACCCTATTTTTTAACCATTTAATTTTACCTGAAACATTTCTGAGTCAGATCTCGTAATCAAACTGTTCAATGCAAATGGGAGCAATCATTAATAATAGAATGAGCAATTGTGAAATCTTAATTATTTTAAAATGGAACATGCAGTTGACGCTGCTGAAATGCGGGGGAGTGGCGCTAGGAACTGCAATCCACCACTTGGCCGTCGACGGCCGCAGCGCCTTCCACTTCATCCAAACATGGGCGGCGGTCGCCCGCGGCGGAGAAGCAGCAGGGGCGGGGCTCTCGCCGCCCTTCCACGACCGCACCCTCCTACGCGCCCGCACGCCGCCCGCCGTCCTCTTCGACCACCCCGAATACGCCCCCAGCGCGTTCCCGCCCCGCGCCCCCGGGCCCTGCGTGACCACAATCCTCAAACTCTCGAAAGACCAAGTCTCCTTCCTGAAAAACCGGTGCACCAGCACCACCCCGGGCGCGGCGTTCGTGTCGACGTTCCGGGCCGTCGCGGCGCACGTGTGGCGGTGCATGTGCGTGGCCCGGGGGCTGGCGCCCGACACGGACACGCGGCTGTTTCTTCCCGCGGAGATCCGCAGCCACCTGCGGCCGCCGCTCCCGCAGCACTACTTCGGGAACGCGCTGGTGCGCATATCGGCGGAGGCGCGGGTCGGGGACATCGTGTCGAACGCGATCGGGTTCGCGGCGGAGCGGATCAAGAGCGCGGTGGAGCGCGTGAACGACGAGTACGCGCGGTCGGTGATCGACCACCTGGGGGAGATAAAGAGAGGGGGGATGTCGGCGAAGCGGGGGCTGCCGGACTCGGACCTGTCGGTGGTCAGCTGGCTCGGGATGCCGATGTACGAGGCAGACTTCGGCTGGGGCGGCCCGCAGTTCATGGCTCGGGCGCAGACCTACGGCAGCGGCTTCGTCTACCTCACCAGCAGCCCCGGGAAGGACGGCGGCGTCTCCGTCGTGCTGGGGCTGGAGCCCGACGTCATGACGCAGTTCAAGAAGCTCTTCTACCAGGAGTTTTCTTCCCTTCTTCAACCATGAGACCTTAATAATTATCTGTTAAGGAATATTTGTTATTTTAGTGCACCTTAAGCCCAACTTTACACTATTCATAATCAATTGTACTTGTTTGGCTTGAGTTGCCGCTTGTATTGTTAAGCATTGCTTGATTTGTGCTTGAATAATTGATTTTCTTGTTTATGTTAGGTAGGAATGTACATATACATTTATGGTGCTGCTACTTTTTTTTATTGGTTAATGTTTTTTGTACACTATCTTATACTTCATTCATTTTAGGATGAGATAAATTTTAACGAGTAGATAAATGTCCATCCTAAAATAAATTAAGTATAAAATATACATCCCAAATAAAATATACATCTAGCATAATTTTTTTTTTTATTATGTTTATACCATAAATAATATTATTTTATTGCCATCCAATCAATTTGAACAAATTATTATTATTGGAGCGGTACATCCGCCGTTTTTCTAGTTAAAAGCTCAAAATTTAATATCATTAATAACTTTGTACCAGTAGTAGCGCACTAGTTTAGTTCTATATATGCATGTACATAAATAATATAGAGAGTTAGATTTGTATATTTTTAGAAGCACAATAGTCACCCTATTATCAAATTATTTTTGATGTTGAAATTTTTGAATCAACGATCGACTCTGCTAGATTTAATTTAGAGTATTTAAAATGTTTAGAAAGTAAGTTTCATATTATTTCAATATCATTTAAATAGTGATTGAAAAGGTTAAAAATTAATAATTTTAATGGTGATGGTGAGCCGTTTGTAAGTTTTATGGTCTCAAAATATTAAAATCATATAAAATTTTGATTAAAAAAAAAATATATTATATGAAATAAAATAAATACCTTTCATCTCGTATCATTATTTTTTTGTAAGATTTTTATTTTTAATCGGTAATTTTGAACTCATTCGATCACTAAATAAATAATATCAAAAAGTCGCATAATTTATTTTTTAAATACTTCCAATACTCTAAATTAAGTCTAACGGAGCCCATATTTTTTTTTCTCAAAGTTTTTTCTCCCGGCAATGTGCCCAAACCGCCACATATGCAAGATCTCTCTACACAAACGAATAGAGTATCCCCTGTATATGTACGGCGTCGCAAAAAAACATATATCAACCACAACCAGTTTTTCATACACAGAGTGCTAAATAAATAGATAAGCTAATTTTTGGATTCATACAAAAGAATATCGCCCACACGCACGACACCAAAAAGTGCTTATAGAGGCGGTTTTTAGTTATTGTAGCGGCGGTTTAAACTGCCTTTATAAGCACTAGACGGCCGCCTCTATATTGTAGAGGCGGTTTGGGGGACCGCCGGGGAATACAAGAGACGGTTCTCTAGTGGGGGTTTTGACCACCGTATCAATTTTTTTATTTAATTTATATATATATATATATATATATATATATATATATATATATATATATATATATATATATATATATATATATATAAAATTTCGTAATAACATAAAGGCGGTTTAAACCGCCGCTACGAATATTGTATTGTAGAGGCGATTCAAACCGTCTTTACTCATATTATTTTATAGAGGTGGTTTAAACCGCCTCTACAAAGGTTTGCTATTTAGAGACGGTTTAACCCGCCTCTACAGATTAACAAAATCTCATTATAAAGAGGCGGCTTGAACCGTCTCTACGTAAAAAACAAAATAAAAAATTTTATTTAATAATTATTTTAAACCATATTTATACATATAACATTACAGATTCGATGACAATCCTACGAAATTTATCATTTAATTTCAAACATACACTAACAATACAAGAAATAAAATAATTCTCAATAAACAGTAAAGAACATCATCAAAACTTCATAATTTAAGAAAACATATCAACCAAAACACATAACATATCGTTCAATAAGTATCATAGAGAGTAGTAATATCGTAATCAAAAAAGTATAATAGTTAGTTAACATTTGAGTTGTCAATTATTCACAAAAATTTAAATTGCATTTTAATGTCTTTCATTTGTGGGTTCGGGCTCGTGACTTGCATTCGATGAAAAATTATTTGAAGAAAATGCCCCAACCATATTAGCTGAGCCATTTCATCTCCCATCTCTCGCATTTCTTCTTTGAGCCTTTTTACTTCCTCTGATTGACCTTCTCTTGATTATTCTATTGTAGGTAAATTTATATGTTTTACGCCATAATATGATCTTAGCGTAAGTCCCAATCCTAAACCTTTCACACGTTCATTATGCCCAGGACCCATGGCATCTAGAAAGGCTTCATCCATCAGCTTGTTCGTATCAGATTCGGAACTTTGTGAAAGTGTAATGAACTTTGCACGCGCATCATCCTATTAGAGATTTGAAAAAAAATATTAATATTTCATAAATTATATGAATGTTAAATATGACTATATGATAGAAAATTATACTTACCAAATTTTTCTTCGCATCTTCATTCACAAAATCTTCATTCTTTTTCTTATGAGTTTCCTCCCAAAAAGTAAGCCGATCAGGTTCTTTACCAAGAACAATTTCCTATAATTATAAATAATAATATTTAAATTATAAAAACACATGACATATTACTTAAAATAAAATAAATTTAAATGTCGAGCTATTACCATTTCCTTTCGCTTCCTTGCATAACTTTTCCTTCCCGAAGTATGGGTCATCTTCACCATCTTTGCAGAAGTTGAATTAACTTGACAATGTTTCTACAATAAATAAATATGTTAAAAAGTGAACAATACGCTATCAATAACATTGCTATAAAAATAAAACTTTTATACCTTACTTTCCTCGGTGGACCAATATGCTACTAGACTAGTCCATTGGTCTCTAATCACACCTGTTGGTACATTGTCAACTAATTCTTGAATCGGTTTGTCTTCTGATCGAGAAGAATTTACATTTTAATTCACTTTTATAATCTCTCCATTTTTTATTCAATGATGCCAACACTCAATGTCTTGTTCCCTAAGGATATCTAAACTTTGCCTATTCATAAATAAAATGTTTACTGTTAAAAATATAATATAATAAAAATATATAAATATACAATAAAAAAAATAATGAGCAAAGATGAAAGAACCTCAATATGTTTTAACATTTTTTCCTTGAATGGATTAAAATTTTGATTATCCCATCGCGGAATATTTAAAGGAGCAAATGTTCCATTTTTCACGATTATTCCTAAAAATGATCCAAGGACAGATCCTGCATAGGTACACGGAACTCCATATTTATCAACTTCGACATCAATCCTCTCTCCTTCAAGTAGGTTCCACACATCTGCCAATGTTGTTCTTCCTCGTTTCTTACGTCGATTTTTATCAGTACCTGAAAATAAACTTAAATCTGTTAACTTCAATAGAAAATCAAGCTTATACACTATATAACTAATAAATAATATTGCTTGCCAATGATCCAAAAAATTGTGACACCCCCGGAATTTGGATTAGTCCTCTATATAAATGATATAATAGGACGAAATCTCTAACCCGGCTATAGCATTTTGGATGGTAGCAAGATCCAAGAGGAACATGAGAGTTAAGCGTGCTAGAGCTAGAGTAGTTCTAGGATGGGTGACCCCCTGGGAAGTGGGGCGTCACAGTTGGTATCAGAGCCATTCACCAGTCGGAAATGTGAGATGAGTCTCGGCTGAGCCAGGGTTATATAGCGGGTAGAGCGAGGCTCCCTGGCTAATGACCGTTGTGAGTGGAGTGCAGCTCCTCACAAGGTCGGCTAAGGCTAGCGAGACGAGTCTCACATCGCCTGGTGCTTGTGAGTGTGCTTGAGCCTGACGTGGACGTCATGGCTTAAAGGGGGGAAGAATGTGACACCCCCGGAATTTGGATTAGTCCTCTATATAAATGATATAATAGGACGAAATCTCTAACCCGGCTATAGCATTTTGGATGGTAGCAAGATCCAAGAGGAACATGAGAGTTAAGCGTGCTAGAGCTAGAGTAGTTCTAGGATGGGTGACCCCCTGGGAAGTGGGGCGTCACAGAAATAAATCATTTTGATTATTATTTTCAATCTCAATGGTACTTGCATTTGTAGGAGTTTCTGGAGAAAACTGTCATGCCCCGGGGTCGAAACTGCGACCCGGGCCCGCCAACAGATCCGCCGCCCATAAGGGAAGCCCCGTATAGACGAAAGGTCTAACCTGCAAAAGAAGGATATTATAGCTATACAGATATTAGAGCTGAAAAGTAAACTACTGAAATAAATATATACAACTCCTCAAATAGTACATGCCAGGTCCTCACAAAACATAAGTCTCTCCAAAAACTAAACTCTTAAAAGTAAAAAGTACATGCTACATCCCAAAATCACTGACAGTACTAGTACATCACCAAAAGGGTACATCTACTCTCACTGGAAGAACACTGGTATGGATCTAGCTCGCGACTCCCTTACCTCGATCAGCAGGATCAGCAACTGGAGCAACAGGAACGGGAGTAGAGGTCCCTGGAAAAAAGTCACCACGGCGGGTGTGAGAACTACATCACATAGTAGTTCTCACTGGGTACCGCCAATAAGTCTGACGGTCTACCCACTAAGTCTACTAGAGGCATAAAGTAACAAATGCAATACTGAAAGAAAAAGAGCTGGAAAATAACTCTACAGCTACTATGCCTCTATCTAAATGCTCAAGGAGTGATACAGATGGAAACATGATGCATCTACTATCTCTCAAATACAATCACCCAATCTACACTGACTGCCACACAGCGTCCAGTCAAACCTATGCCCAACTACGGCCGTTACATCCAAGGAGAACCGGATTTACGTAGGGCGTCCGTGGCTGCCAAAACTGGCCCAGCCAGAGGGACTGCGTCGATAAGTCGCGATAGCAAAGTAACAGGCCCAACTCCGGAGTGACACTCGAGGGGCGCGACCCCACCGAGGAAAGTATCCGCTTATCTCTGTCGAGCTCAATATGGCTCATGCAGGCTATAGTCCAATCCACAATCAACAAGATCGACAATACCCAAATCATCTCTCTAACTCACTAACAGGAACCACTCGAACAGTCGGGATCGCTGTCAACCCAACGGTTCCCCGAGTAGGAACATCAACTCAACTAGCAAACTCACTAGCTGGGTATACTCCACAACCGACCACAAAGAAGGGTCCGGGAATCCCGAAAGACTAGAACCTACAACCCAAATCAAACAAGAACAGGCTTTAGGCATAGCCTCTCGTTGTTCTCGACCCAAAGAAAAAGGCAGCCCTTAGAACCCAGACTACTCGAATCCTCTCGAGTGGGGAAGTTTATAGGAAAAAATGTGGCATTTATTACTGAAAACTATTTTTCACTCAACCCACGCGGGGTGAGGACTAAAAGTAGTTACTTTTTAAAAAACCATCTTGTTTTGAGAAATACCTATTTTTAATGATTTTTAGTTCTTTTAGAAAAAACAGTTGGAAAACAAGTTTTTATACCCAAACCCCGAAGGGCTAATGCCTTCGTTTAATCAAACAAGAACAGACTCCGGCGACCCTTCGATGTTTGGAAGAAAATATTGGTTAACTAAAATTATGTGTGTGTCCAAAAAGGTTTTGGGTTCAAGGTCCTACTATCACTGGTATACTACTGCCACTAACACAGTGGCGACACATAAAACAGAGAAACAAGACATCCCAGGACCACCGTTCACCCAAGCGGCTCCATCCACAGATAAAAGACCAGCTACATCTACCAGACTCCACTCTGCTCCCAAGCACGAGTGTAACATGCATCCCACACTAAGAGAAATTCCGACCACTCGGCCCACTACCTGGGCGAGGACAACACTATGTCCAGGAATATAATAAGAAGTGTGGATGTCTAAAGCATAAATAAATCTAGCCCAAGTAAGGGTTTTCTATTGGTCTGGTTATACATGCAACATATGACGGGGTGCTAGGTCAAGTTCCAAAGATAACATTAATTTAACATATTTAGGGAGCAATAAAACAACACTGACAAGCATAGCAACACAAGGAGTATCAATTTTCTCTTTCTAGCATGCTTCCTAGTACATCTCAAAATCATGCTGGTTCCCTACTCAGTAGAGTTAATGAACTGTCCATTGATTTTGAAGACGAAGCAACCCACCTGAAACGCGTGTCAATCCAAGATCCAAAAAGGCTGAAACTGAACGGGGACAATCCTTGGATTCCCACCATTCCAACGGACCCAGAAACACCCAAAAACACCTCCTGGGTACAAAGATATAGTTCAACATTACAATCAACACAAAATTCCCAAGTGTACAATATGCTAAAATTTTAGTCCCAAAAAAGCTTAATTATCACCCGCGAGATAAATTCAAAAAATTCCAATAAAAATACAATGGTGATCCTCGCGAAGAGTAGATGTCAATTGAGTCCTCACAAGTCAAAATCCGATACTCGAGTGCAGAGATAAAAATCCAACAATGCGCTGCTGTCCAGGAAAACTACCAGCAAAACAGGGGCTTAAAGATGTACCAGGAACCTCTAAAAAAGCTCAAATCTGGGAGGAGTGAAAAATACAAAATCGTATATTTACCTCTCATGAATCCGACGCCATGAAAATCGTCCAAAAATTCCATCGGAGTAACTCTGTGGACCTCGTGGACCGAAGCGCGACGGAAATGGGCCGCCGACAAAAGAACGTCGCACTGCTCTAACTCGCCGAAGACGTCGATGCCGTGGCCTCCAAAAAATCCGAGCCTCCTTCACAAGATGCAGAACAAGGTGAAGATCAAACTCACTTGAGGGCTCAGAGACAAAAGAGCTCGGGAAAAAGCCCAAAACAGCAGGGGGAGAGGCCTATTTATAGGCCTACACCCAAAAAAAATCAAAATCCACCCTTATTGGGCTTTCGGGCCCAATTTCCGTGCGCCCGGGTGAATTCGGGCGCAAACTGTGCCCGAATTCGCCCCCGGCCCGGCCCGCGACCAACGCTCGGATCGCACAGTGCCCGGCACGTGTCCCGAACAGCGGGCAGCGTGTGCGGGACCGCTGGGGATCCGCCGTGTGGCCCGACCCGGGGTCGTGGGGTGGGTGGCGCCCGCCAATCGCCGGGCGCCACGTGGCGTCCCGCGTACGGCGGTCACCCACCCCCGCCTGCCCCCATCTACCCCGCCTGCCCCGCTCAATACATGGACCGCGCGTTCCAGAACCGGCCACTCACAGGCCGACACGTGGTCCGCCCCAGTCCATGCGCCAACCCGCTCGACGCCGTGGACCGCGCCGCGTGAGCCCGCAAATCCAAGGCTGCCATGTGTCCCCCACGCCGGGACCATGCACCAGCGCAATTCCTCTGTGGACCGTGCCACGTGCGCCGGCCAATCCGAGGCTGCCACGTGGCATCCGGCCGGTCCACGGCTTCCCCCATGTACCAAAATACGCAGAAAACTTCCGGGAATCCTTTTTTTGGCATCCGGACTCCGAAAAAGACAAGTAAATAGCCGATTTTCGACGTTTTTCTGCACTGAATCCAAATGTGACCTCGAATTAGCCTGTAACCCTTTCTAAATTCCAACAAAAACAACTGAAAGGCAGGCTCAATCCAAAGGCCTCATAAAGTCCGTCCAACGCGTCCATTTGATGCGTTGCGGGTCCGACACACCAATAATAGGTGTTCCACATCGTGGGTCATGGGAAAAGCTAAACGGGAATCGGGGCTACTACAAAAATGGCAAATGCTCATCTCCTACTGGTCCTTGAACTTCCAAGTCATCTTCAGGGGTAGATCTAACTATATTGCAACTACGCAATCTTCTAGAACTAGAGGACATTTTTCAATTTCCTACAAATGATAAACAAATGATATAAATCAAGCAAATCTAAAATAATAGAACTTAATCAATCAAATATAGAGTAAGAGTATATTCATCAAACTAACCTGAGATAAAAATATCACATGCATGAGAAGTATTATTTCAATAATTTTTTTAAAAAAATTATGATTCATCATTGGCATCTTCATTTACATTAACTCAAATCCAATTTGGATGTTCATTCTCATCTAAAATTTGTAGAGACGGAAGGATTACAAAAGTCTCATCCGTTGAATCTTTACCCATATCAAATAAATCTCTCGGTTTGATTCTCACAACTGAAAACCAAACCTCATCTTTCGGTATTTGCACATAAAATATTTGTTGGACTTGTGATGAAAATACATAAGGATCTTCTTTCAACTCTGCACCTGTATGTATTAAGCGAGAAAAGTTTACAAGAGTGAACCCAAATTCATCATGCTTAATGCCCATACTGTGGTGAACATCAATCCAATCACATTTGAATAAGACAATCTTGAAACGTCCATAATAATTTAATTCAATGATATCTTTCAATCGGCCATAATAGTTGATGTCGCTTATTTCTGAAGTATTAACAACACTACTATTTTGAGTCTTTCTATTTTCTTCACGAGCTTGTGTATAAAATCTGAAACCGTTGATAATAAATCCACTAAATCTCCTTGCAAAATTGTTAGGGCCTCTACCAAGAACTTGAATTTCTTCTGAAATAGTTGAATCATCCATTCTCATAACCTATATTGTAAGAAATATTATTATATATTTTATTACTTTAAATTGTATAAACTATTTTTTGTCATAAATAATATGTACCTTACTTTGTAACCATTCATGAAATCTCTCATTTACCAGTTTTTCTATATCATGACCAGTGAGGCTCGTATGACGGCGTCGTTTCCTTTTCTCTGAATCGATAAATTGCCTATATTTATATAAAGTTAGTTTTTTTAATTTATATATAAATTTCAAATATCAATAGAGTAAATAAGGTAACTCTTTGACTTACTGGCGAAGAGGCTCAAGGTCATCGTAATGGCGAAGTACATAACGATGTGCTTGAATCAATGATTTTTCATCCAGTATAATATTTTCAATCTTTCCAATAGAACTACCAGCACTTGAAAATAAATATAATCCTTCTGTTTCATTTTTAGGTGGATCAGGATTCCGTATAGGTCGATTAAATCTTGTTTCAACTCCATCTAAATATCTCGAACAAAATGTCAAATATTCTTCGGCTATATATCCTTCAGCTATTGACCCTTCAGGATGAGATTTATTACGAACATTTGATTTTATTCGTACAAAGTTTCTATAATAATAGAGAATAAGAGTGCTAAGATAGCATATACTTGTACAATTTGTAGTTAAGTTAAGAAGAAATAAGTAATTAATTATTATTTACCTCTCCGAAGAATACATCCATCGATATTGTACCGGACCACCCAGTTTTGCCTCTTCGACTAAATGAACCATTAAGTGAATCATTATGGTAAAAAATGATGGTAGAAAGATTCTTTCCATGTGGCAAAGAGTAAGTGTAATGCGGTTTTGTAATTTGTCCAACTCATTAACATCCAACACCTTTGAGCATAACGATTTAAAAAAACAAGCCAATTCAATTGCGATTGAAATCACTTCCTTTGATGGACTAGATGCTCGTAATGCCAATGGCAGTATATCCTCAATCAAAATATGACAATCATAACTTTTAAGACCACTAATCTTACACTCGTTAACATTCACACATCTTGAAATATTGGATGCATAACCATCGGGCGTTTTAATATTTTTGAGAACTTGACAAAGAATTCTTTTTTCCTTTTTAGACATTGTGAAACAAGCTGGAGGTAATTTTGTCTTACCATTTGCATCTAACTTGGGATGGAGTTCAGATCTTATGCTTATTTCTACTAAATCCTGTCGTGCCTTTGGATTGTCTTTTGTTTTTTTATCAAGATTCAATAAAGTGCCAGCAAAATTATCAAACACATCTTTCTCTATATGCATCACATCTAAATTACGGCGCAACAAATTAAATTGTCAATATGGTAATTAAAAAAAAATGCTTTTCTTTTTCCACCACCTCAATGCGCCAATGGGTTCTGTATTATCGTTTCTCATTCGTCTCTTCCTTTTGGATCTCTTACTATTTGCTCCTTGATTATTTACTATTGGTGGTTTGCCTAATTTGAATTGCATGTCTTGTATTTGGCTTAAAATATCAACTCCAGCTATCCGAATAGGTGCAGTTCTTATCTCCTCCGTGCCGTCAAAAAAATCTTTCTGATAACGAAATATATGCCCCTTAGGTAACCAACGACGATGGCCCAAATAACAAAACTTCCCTCCATGACGTAACCACTTAGAATGAGTTTGCTCCGCACAACAAGGACATGCAAACTTTCCTTTAGTGCTCCAACTAAACAAAATTCCATATGCAGGAAAGTCATTTATGGTCCATAACAATGCAGCCCGCATATGAAAATTATTTTTGCTTGAAGCGTCATACATTTCAACGCCTTCCAACAATTTTTTCAATTCCTCAATTAAAGGTTGTAGAAAAATATCAATTACATTTCCCGAACTTTTTTCACTTGAAATAATCATTGATAATATAAAAGAAGATTGTTTCATACAAATCCAAGGTGGTAAATTATATGTAACTAATACAACTGGCCATGTACTATAAGCAGTACTCATTGTTCGAAATGGGTTGAAACCATCACTACAAAGAGCAAGTCTCACATTGCGGGAATCAGAGGAGAAATCTGCATATCGTTCATTGAATGCCTTCCACGCTTCACCATCTGCAGGATGTCTCAGTAGCCCATCCTTCTTACGACCCTCAGTGTGCCATCTCATATCATTTGATGTTTTGATTGAGGCAAAAAGCCTTTGCAGCCTTTGTATAAGAGGAAAATATCGTAAAACTTTTGCTGGAATCTTTCTCTTTTGTTTTGGCATTGTATGTGTGTTAGAAGTATTTTCTTCACTGTTTGAAATATGATCTTTTCCCATATTAGTTTGTTTCCAACGGGAGGTCCCACAAACATCGCAGACTTCTTGATTTAGTTTATCACCTCGAAATAACATGCAATCATTTGGACAACAATGAATCTTCTCATAACTTAGACCTAAGGTTTTAATAATTTTTTTGCTTCATATGAAAAACGGGGTAATGCAGTACCTTCAGGAAATGCATCAGCCAATATCTCCAATAACATGCTTAATGACTTTCCCGACCAGCCATTTAGACATTTCAAATGGAACAAATGGAGTATAAAAGATAGTTTTGAAAATGTCTTGCATCCTGGATATAAGTCTTCATTTGTGTCTTTTAATAGTTTGTGAAAATCATGATTTCCATCAGTATCTTGACTAGATTGTTCAGGGTTCGGCCTTCCATCAAATTCATTAATTGGTATATCTATTTCATTGATTGGTGCACTGGTTAACCCAATGGCATCATGTAAAAGTGCATGTATGTCATCCGATCTTCTAAAATTTTGGGTCATAGGGATGCACTCTTCCACTTGTAAGTTTTCTTGGGCATGTAAAGACTGAGAAGTTGAAGAAGAGCTGGCAATATTAATTAAGGAAGGCTCTTCTCCATGGCAAGCCCATCTAGTATATCCACTTAGAAATCCATCACATATCAAGTGTATCTTCGCATCCTCATATGTTTGTAATGAACAATTAACACAACGTACACAGGGACACATTATTTTGTCACTATAGGATGCATTACAGAATGCAAAATCCAGAAATGGTAAGATTCTATTTTTATATGCATCACTATTTCTAGGTTTGGTCATCCAATTTTTATCCATTATAGCAAAACAACTGAAATAACAACAAATATTTCATTCAATATCAATTTGTAGTTATGAAGCTAAAAATTAACTTACTAGTAATTCTATATCAATCATTTATTACATTTAATATAATCCAGTATAAAAATAATCAAATCAAGATAATAAAAAAAGTATGGATTGCCAAGAGACTTACTCTTAAGGAGTGATTTTCTAATCGTCCTTTTAACACGAACTTGTAGATCCTTTATCCTCGTAGCAATAACCCAACAAGGGTTTAACTAGGTTTGAACAAAAAAAAAAAAAAAGCTATAAGTTCTTATACTTATTCAGCAATTAAAAATAAAAAATATAAAAAAAATTACTTTTATAGAAAACAAAATAATGAAATAAAAAAATAATGATTAAAGTCATATGCTCGTACTTGGACAAGATGAACCTCGAAAGCTGGCATGTTGATAGGATCACGCGACTACTGCAGCAACCTCTTGTGCATCACAACATTGAGTTCCTACTACTTGAATTTGATCAAATTAGGTTCTAGTTTTAGGAAAAGATCATTTTCTGTCACTACAGAATACATGCATTTGTAGAGCAAGAAGAGAATTGACATCTAATAAGAAGAGAGCTAACACCTGATGTTCTTTGTAATGCACTAATTAAATCTAACTTTGTGAATAATATTTTTCCGACAAAAGTTTCCAAGAATGAAATTACATATTTAGTATTACTACTACTTAGAGATCGTAGTTGCTTAACAAAATAATAGTGAGTGAAACTATAATATTATAATTAATTCTTAACCACGCTTCAAATTTATGCCTCTCGTTTGATATATATATATATATATATATATATATATATATATATATATATATATATATATATATATATATATATATATATATATATATATATATAGGAACAAATTATTCATGATTCATTATTAATTTCTAACCACAACCCATCATGTGCCCTTCACCTACGGTACATAAATAGTAGCCATCATAGCCTATGATTGAAACAAGTGAACAAATTTGTTACAAATAGTAGCCATCATAGCCTATGGTTTTAAAACCATCAATTTGTCCCCATTGTGCACATAAAAAAAAAAAACTACTATTGAGGAGTTTCATAAACGTAAAATGCTAAGTGTACAATTCTTTCGAAGTGTATATTTTACATTTTCACTTATTCAATAGATTGAGATGTGATAAGAAGTCATTTCAAATAATTTTTAAAATCATCCCAGTTATTAAATAGATGAAATGTATGATGTATATTTCTTTCAGAGTATACATGTAGCATTGCCCTTCATAAACATCATGATACACTTATTTATATACTTTTTTTGAATTTATACAATAATATAAAGCATTATTAATTTATGAAAAGCATTATTAATTTATGAAAATGTGCTACGTTGCTATACCACATTAATTAATTTACAAGATGAGATGGGTTTAACATTTTGACATTTGCATGAAAAGCTCATGTTCTTTATTTATTTATTTATTATTTTATCGTAGTATTAAATTAGAATAGTTTTGAAAAGAAAAGAGTGTATTAATTACATCAGATTTAAAGTCTTATTCATAAATTCACTGTAGTTGAAGGACTTGGTTGCAATTTAAAAAAAAATACATGTAGTTTCTAGGAAAGAGCGTTTACGAAGAACATCAAAATCTAACAAGAAGTAAAAACTAAATAATACAAGAATAAATTTCATAATGTTAGCACATAAAATGTACTATAGTTTATTTTTTAATATATATATATATATATATATATATATATTCAAACACAGATCACAAAAAAATGAAAAAAAAATAAATTCCCACACATTAAACACAGTAATGAAAATGTTACTTGTGCTTCGTGAGCTACTTTTTTGTCGATCTCTAATGTATTTGTTCACTGCTTCATGAGTTACTTTATATAAAATAGTGTTTGTCTCTAGCACTGTTATCTACATGTAATGAAAATATTACTTGTGCCACACTTGGGCAATGTCGCGACCAGGGTGAGGCGATGCCGTGGCCGGGGGGGAGGCGATGGTGCAGCCAGGGGGGCGGGGCGATATCGCGGCCAGTAGGGAGGCGATGCCGTGGCCAGGGGGGAGGCAATGCCGCAGGCCGGTGGGGGCGATGGTGCTCGCCGGGATGGAGAGCGAGGTCGCGGGCCGGGGAGGAGTTGGTGCGATGCTGCTGCAAGAAGAAAGCGCGCCGGTGGGGATTGGAGAAGGAGGGTCGCATGATTTTTTTTAGATAGATTAGGGTTTTCCTTTTTTTTCTTTTTTTTTTTTTTTGGAAATAGGGTTTTTTATTTTGGGGGGAAAATAAAAAGAAAAATTCATGGAGGGAAATAAAAATATTTACTATTTAGAAAGAATTAATTTGAAAAAAAATTATAATTTTATTTTTTTTAAGTGATGTAGAGGCGGGTCTTTAAAATCGCCTCTAAACCGCCTCTGGGATTATATAGTAGAAGTGGTTGAAAGAACCGCCTCTTTACAACCGCCCTACGGTCTTTTTTTTTTTTTTTTAGTGACGGCATACTCTAAGTTGAAAGGATAAAGCCACAAGGTTTGAAACAGTGCCTACCCGACACTCAGTTTTGAAAACAGATTTCACAATCATTTTATTGTTTTGAAAACCTCCACATTCCACATGCAATCACACGATAATAAAACCAAATCCAAAAGACTAATATCCATCCACATAGTCCATATATCCCACATCCACATCACAAGGTATCCACATCACACAGTATCCATGTCTCATGCAATTAGTATCAACCAAATGTAATGATCAAAAGGGATGAGTGAATATCACCAAAATGACGAAAAACCGAATCACTCCCAATCCAAAACCTCTCCCTCGTCCCCGTCCGAACCTGTCATATAGTGGGAAATCAGTGACAAAAATATAGGAAGACAAAACGAATATCCATAATCATATGTGAATAGTAGGTAGGAATTAATACAAGTGAGGAAAAAGGGATAGAAGAATTATAATTAAGCCTACTCCTAGGAAAGCAGTAAAAAAGAAGAAAAAATAGTTAAACTAACCTACTCCTAGATAAATGATGAAGTTGGGGTGGTACCGGGCTTACGAGGTTGCAGAACCCCGATTCCTTCGATAGTTCTCTTAATTATATAGTTTTCAAACCAAGATTAGTGGGCGCCAATTTGGATTTTGTATGATCGGTGTAATTTGGGGAGAACCAGCGTGAAGTCCTCAACGACTCTCTTTTGAGTCGATAGGATAGAGGGTGTTTTCCATCTAGGTTCATCCCCTGATAGTTCTGCTAGAAACGTAATTATCAGCGCTTTCCGATGCGGGATGTCATTTTCGCTTCAGGGTCTGTCACGAGATTCGCGCCTGAATCTCGCCTTCCTTTTCTTTCCAGAGTCCTTCCTTATTCGGCTTGATCAGCCGAGAAATGACCTTGACTCTGCCCCCTACATCATGATAGCTTGACCCTTCTTGTTGGCTGTTTCTCTTGTCGGCTGATGCCTTCAACCAATGGTGGGCGTCGCGTGTCGCGTCTTCTCATGTCCGAGATTGATTGCAAACCCTTCTTCAATTAGCTCTCCTTGTCGGCTGATATTTTGAGCTGACGGTACATGCCACGTGTCACTTTCATACGTGGCGAAAATTCTGGTCTCAACACCCACCGACGAAAAACTCCGCCCACCCTCTCCGCTCCGACGAAAAACCAAACGAAACCGAAATGAACAAAACACAACGAACGAAATCCGAAAACTAACTTTGCTCCGACGGGGAAGACGATACGACTCCGATCTCCAGCGACGGTGGTGTTTTCGGATCCGGTCTCCGACTATGGTGATGTTTTCGACCGGACTATCCAAATCCTTCATACACCTCCTTTGTCCGTATACCAAAGGAAACCTTTAACCTGCCTAATCCTTTGGTGCCCTTTCACTCTCCCCTTAACACTTCGGAGGGCACCTACGAAATCGCCTCGTAGAGTACACGGGTCCTTAGACTAACTTTTTTGAAAAAGTACACCCTTGCGATGGCCAAACCGTTGGTGTACGTGTTTGCGCCATGAGCTTATCGCTTCCTTGGTTGTGTACAACTCTGCGATACCTTTCACGATCCAATACTTGTGGAATAAGATGCGGTACCTCTCACGATCCCATACTCATGGAATAAGTCACGGTTCACCTGACGATCCCATACTCGTGAAATAACACGATAAGTCAAGTAACCGTCCTTGTCCCCCACGTATGTAACGTCCCGTCACACTCGCCGTGACAATGTCCTTTACGATTGTACCGTTCCGTCACAATAGCCGTGACAATGTCATTCCTGTCCTTTTTTTAAAAAGCAATATCGAAAATAACAACAAAAGGAAAAGGAGGGTTGAATAAATTTTACTCGTCATTTCAAAATGACGAATGAAAAAATCTCTGTTTTAGAATGGGCATGGTGTATATATCGTACACCCCAAATGGGGTGTACAACAAAAATTGCTCTATTTTATATCTCTATTGTAGAATAAATTTTACAGATGACATCAATATAATTACTAAAAAAAAAATAAATAAATAAAATATATATTATAATTATATATTTTAAATGGGGTGTATAATTATAAATAATATTGCTTTCAGATAAAATTTTAAACTCTTTTTTCGAGAAACAAGCCTATGTAGAGATGTCAACGGATCGGATTTAGGACGAATTTTTAAAAATTCGAATCCATCTATTAAACCCGAAATCCGAATCCAAATCCAAATCCAAATTCGAATCCGACGTATTTAAAAAATTCATATCTAAATCTGAACCCGACCAAAAATTTAAAATCCGAACCCGAAAATTCAAATCCGAAATAATTATTTTTCCTTCTCTTTACAATATTTAAAAATATATTAAATTAAATCTAAATTTTTAAAATACAAATTTAAATATAATATCAAATATTTATATACATATATGTTATATAATGTAAAATCAATTCGGATCCGGAACGGATTCGGATTCGAATCGGGTACATTCAAAATCCATATCCTAATCCAAATCAATCGAGTTTTCTTTTTTATATCCGTATCCAAATCCATATCCGTTTAATATCAGATAAATTCATTTCGTTCGGATTCTAATTCATATCAGATAAATTTTGAATATCCATGCCCATTGACATCTATAGGCCTATAGGTGAAAGTAGTTAGAATGAGGGCATGCTTAGATCTATAGTAAATTTTTTTATAAAAATCAAAATTTAAAATTTTATGTTAAAATTTAAATTTTAAAATTTGACATATTTTGAAGGTGAGAGAGCCTAAAAAGAGTAAAAAAAAAAAAAAAAAAAATGGTTAGAGTGCATTGTTATTTTATTCTAATTTTTTGAACTATATTTTAACTATACTTCAAAATATAGATACGCTTTTACAATTGAACTTCTATACTTTTAAAAGTATTAAGTTATTGGTGCTATAGATTTTAGCTTTTAGATTAAAGGAAGTGCGGTTAGAATGATAGTAGATCCAGGGATAGGTATAGGTTCAGAAACGAGAAGGAATAAGATTAATTTTACGTTTGGATAAAAATCGGACTGTTCTTGGAAATAAAAAAAAAATAGTGTTTGGATAGTTAGATTAGAATAGTAAGAATAAAAATAATTATAATTTTAAAATAATAATATTTTATCTAACTAATTAATATAAAAATATTAATTATATACTAATTTAATTTATTTAATTAACTATTGCT
>CM055060.1:1979035-1989035 GCA_029204045.2 Tillandsia leiboldiana
AGAAGGGGGGGTGGGTGATGGCCGGGACGGATATCTGGGTCATCAGTTGGCTAGGGCTGCCAATTTACGAGGCCGACTTCGGGTGGGGTAGGCCGGTGTTTATGGGACGCGCGTGTTTGCAATTCGCCGGGCTGGTGTATGTCATGCACAGCCCTGACGGCGACGGAGGGATCTCCGTCGCCGTCGCGCTGGAGCCGGAGAACATGCCCAGGTTCAAGACTATTTTCTATCAGAGTTTGGACGAGTGAATAGTCTGAAATTGAATGAAAATTCTTTCTTTGAATATTGCGCGTGACGAACGGTTGATTAGATTGTGACCATGTATGGTTTTTTTTTGCGACATTTTCCCTCTAATAATAGTTGTTTTTTGATTGGTTTGGTTTATAGCTCCTTGAACTTTATTTGTTTTGTTTTACTCGATTCCCGATTTTAATTATTTTGATCTAAGTGATTCGGTCAATAGAGTTAAAAATTCAATCAAAACTAATGACTCCATTTGTAATTATCGTTAATTATTAATGAAATTGCTTTTTTGCCTCAGGTGAAATGTAGATATAGTCGTAAAACTTGACGAATTCAAATCGATCTTAAATATTTTGAATAAAAATCAAAAGATTAAAAAAAATTAATAAAAATATTGAAGTTGGTGGTCCTACTTTAAAAATGGCGTGTAGTTAAGTGCTAACCAGACATTTCAACATGACTAAAGATGTGACTAAAATATCTTTGTAGAAAAAGAAACCTCTCTACCACACGACTTAGGGGCTGTTTGGAAATGAGTTAGAATAGAGAATAAGGGGATATTTCTTCTGTTCTTTCAAATGCATCTGGAATTAATCGGTATAGTTTGTTTCAGTATAACTAGAATAAGCTGGAATTACTGTTCTCACTCTTCCCAACCACCCTTTTACTTTTTTCTTAAATACTCTCTCACGTCTACCGAGGCACCCTCTTTCACTTCATTATTACATAATAAAGTTGAGGGCAAAAAGGTAATTTACCTCAACTAATATTCTTTATTCATCTTATTCCTTATTATCATACCAAACACAAAATCTTTTATTCCTGGAACCATCCCAAATATTTTTTTACACTAGTTCCGTACTTTATACTTATCCCTGGATTAGTGATCATGAATAAGGTGAATAGCATTTTAAGTGTGAAACTAGTGATTTTATATTTAAAATATAATAGAGCTAAATTTTTTACTCCGATTATAATATTTTGGATGGTAATTAGATTCAAGAGGTTAAAAGAATTAAGCGTCCTAAAATTATAGTAGTTTTAAAATGAATAAATTTTTGAAAAGTGAAATATTACAATTGGTATTAGAGTCGATCATTAGTTGAAAGTATGAGAACACTACAATAAAATTAGGTTATAGGGGCATATTTTTATGACACTTTTGTACAAATATCCTATATATATTCCATCTATATTCAAAATTATATTATAGGAACATATTTTTTTAACACATTACAATAATGTGTCATTATATATCCTAGCGACTGCACATATAGCGACACTAATAATAGGTGTCGGTATTTTTGCCAGTGATATTTTTTAAAAAATTTTAGAAACACTTAAAAGTGTCGCTATAATATAATTTTATTGTAGTGGAATCAATCACCAGCTTAAAGCATGAAATGAGTATCGATTAAGTCAGAATTATATAGTGGGTAGAGCGCGACTTCCAGACTAACAATCATTGTGGGTGGAGTGCGGCTCTTCACAGAGTCAGATAAAGCAAGCGAGATGAGTCTCATATCATCTTGATACTTTTGAGTGTGTTTCAGTCGAACATCCGAACTTAAAAAAAAAATATATGAGACTATAAAATAACATCATGATTTAAAAAGAAAGAAAATATAATATTTTAAAATTTAAAATAATTCTATATATAAAATATAATAGTATTAAAATTTTTAATCTGATTATAATATTTTGAACGATGATTAAACAAAAAAATATTAAAGAGGCTAATTAAACTTATTAGAATAAAATTAATTTTATTCCGTAAAAAATAAGACGTCACACTACACTACGGTATTTTCAAATATCATATGGCAAAACACATCTAAATCTAATGCTTTGGATTCTAATTTTATATTCTCCATCATGCATGATGTTTTAAAGATGCTAATGTACTAAATGTACTTACGCATCCATCCGGGCACAGAATATTTGTTTTAAAGTCTATAACCATCATTAAACAATAATAATAATAATTAATACTAGTAATCAGTGACTTGTTGGGAGACACATTATTGTTGGAGAGCAAAGCATGACCCGTTTCCCCACCACAATTTGATGAGAAAACCCATTTACTTCATTATGAAAGGATTAAGACAACTCAATGTCCTAATCACACAACCACCAACCAAGTAGATGCAATAAAGTTTCTTCAATAAGTTCCCATGAATGTATGAACATGTATGCATGATTTGAAACTTTATTCTCCCATGAAAATGGGCCACAAAGATCTGTCGGTTGCCCCCAACAAAGAAAAGTCAAGTTACCTTCAACAAAATAATAATATCAAAAAAGAATTAGTAGTAGGATTATTAGGGAGCTAGATGGGCAATGCTAGGTGTACACCCCATAAGGGGTGTACATCCTAAACCCCACCCCATCATGGGGTGGGTATATATACCTCCACTCGTCACATCGAGTGACGAGTGGAATGCACCCCACCTCTGGGGTGGGGTGTAGGATGTACATTCCTTATGGGGTGTACATTTATATATATCCTATTTATTATTGGCTAAAATAAATTTAATTTTCTGCTCTATAATAATAGATTCAGAAAATTAATAAAACGTTTAGCCAAACTGTAGTTTATATGTAATAGACCTAACGATAAGAAGCCCGACAATATGCTTAATGTCTAGATAGATTCAATTAAATCAAAACCCGTGAACGCTATGGTTGAGTGTAACATCCCAATTGTTCCACATCAGATGTGAATGAGATTGTAATTCGGTATATAAGAAATATGGGCACTAGTAATAATAACTGAATTTAAGTATTTTGAGTTATGATTTGAGTCCAACGAGTTATTATTGCTAGTGAATCGGGTCGTTATAATTGGTATCATAGCTAAAAACCAGTCGGAAATATATGACGAGCTTCAGTTGAGCCTGAGTACTATTAACCAGTCGGAAATATATGACGAGCTTCAGTTGAGCCTGAGTACTTCCCTAATAGTAATTGGGTATATAAGTGGGTGAGTCTATAACTTCCACAATAATAATTGAGTATATAAGAGATATGAATATTAGTAATAATAACTGGATTAAGTAATTTGGACTGTGGTTTGGATCCAACAAATTATTATTGTTAGTGGACCGGATTAAGCAATTTGGACTGTGGTTTGGATCCGACAAATTATTATTGTTAGTGTACCGAATCGTTATATTGAGTGTATATTTTCAATCATTATATATTTTTTTAAATAATTAATTAATGGTTACAATTCACAAATTGGTATTTTTGATAGCTGATTACGAGGCTGGAAATTCAACTCCTCCCATATACGTTTGTTACGTGAGTGAGATTTAGCACCACAAAAAAAAGAAAAAAGAAAAACATAACTGAAATGATCAAACATAAGTTATTCCAATTAGGTATTAAAATTTAATTTTTATTTGAATTGAGTGACAAGTTAACTCCATTAGATGTTCTTAATGAAGAAAACGATGTGATGTAACGTTTAATTCAACTAATACGTCATTAATTTCAAAACTAACTATTGTTATTCAACTATCTTACATTTCTTACATCTCTTGTTTTGCAGTTAATGCAAAAAAAATTATTAAGACAAGGCCTTTGTTGTAGTCTTTTAGATTGGATTGCAAGCTAAATGAGTAATGTTTGGTGACAAAGTGCAGTAGAAAAGTATTTTATTTATTTTTGTAAAAAATATCATACAACGTAAATCGTAATATTTGAAAGTGAACTAAAATTTTTTATTATTATTATAAATAAGATGTAATAATTCAGCCCACTAGCAATAATAACTCGTTGGGCCCAAAACACAGCCCAAAATACTAAAATCCAGTTATTATTACTAATGTTCACGTCTTTTATAAATCCAATCACAATCCAATTTTCATTCGGTGTGGGACTATTTGGGTGTCACAAACTCCTCCCGTTTAGGCTAACGTTCTTGTCAGCCCAAACAGACACAACCTAAGATCACTAGGCGATATGAGATTTATCTCGCAAGCCTCGTCATTCAGATCCTGACATAGTCCATCACCTTGTCTTTCAGACTCTGGCTCAGTCGAGACTCGTCACACACTTCCGGCCGGTGACTGACTCTGATACCAAATGTAACAACTCGGCTCACTAGCAATAATAATTCGTTGGGCCCAAACCACAGCCAAAAATACTTAAACCCAGTTATTATCACCAGTGTCCATGTCTCTTATAAATCCAATCACAGCTTCATTTCCATCCGATGTGAGACTATTGGGGTGTCACATAAAAGTTCAAAAGTTAATCTTTAGAACGTTCGCAGACCTGCCACGTGCATAAAAAATTTTTTGTCCAAACAGATAGAATTTTTTATATACGCGCACGGCTAGACAAAATACAACCATACAATCAGAGTATTACCTAAGCATCTTAAACAATTTAAATAATGATCCGAAAAATATAAACCACCGTAACTAAGATTCAATTCCACACTAGCATACTACTAAATCGAAAATAAATGACACTACATAATTAAAATAGAAAGAATCATAATAAAAAATAATTGTAACTGAAAATAAATATGGTGCAGACCGGCTATCTAGCCAACATATCGAGACAGCTCTAACCCAGAATTCTCACATCAACATATCGACATATCAGTACCCGATAGACTTGAAAAAAGGGGTCACCAAAGGGTGTGAGACACAACTGAATATATTTTAGTGGATACAACGAGCCGGGGATTAGCAAATCGTACCTACTAATATACAATAATCGAAAGGTAGATAAATTAACAATAGAAAGTAAAACAATAGATATAACTGAATAGTAAGCAAAAATAATATCAAATAATCATGCTAGTATGAAAGCAGTAACCGATAACAGGAATAAATAGGCAAATAAATGCGTCAGCTGTAACGAAAATCAAATCAACTCAATCGGGTGCCACTGTTGGTTCTAAAGACCTTAGGCTAGTATCTGACCAAAACTGACATATATCTCACACCTGCAAACAAAGAATAGAGCTCAATATCACCCAGATCCTACAGGTGCACCATGCAGCTACATAACGGCCTCACAGGTCAATCAGACCACTCTACCGGTAAAGAACACCATAAAGGGAACCAGTCCGCTAATGTATGTGAAAATGCGCATCTGGTGCATAGCGATCTCAATGCGGATGCTCAAAGTTCGCGGTCGAAAGACCGGAATACGACAAAGAGCAGGAAACTCCTAAACGGAATCATAAGTAGTCAACAGTGCCAGATAATGCCATAAAGAAATAGCAACAACCTACTCTACCATACATAATAATCAGGTGATACATAATACAACTATCACATGGAGCAGAGATCAAACATGGTGTATAAAGTCAATAACTGAAGAAAGGCTAGCATAGGGGTCAAAGGTCCGTTCAAGTACGGTACCTAGTGAGGTGATATTATGCTAATGCCCGGGTCGAAATACCCATCTCAATGCAGGCGATTTAGGAACCTGCTGCTCAGCTCTCGCGGAGGCTCCTGACTACTCGGGCCTAAACCAAAACCATAGGTCAACACTGACTCACACAATATCACAACATTAAACCACGTAGTTCTATCAAATTCTCGGGATCCACCGGAATTTTTGGTTATTCGCTGATTGATCGATAATGGTCCAAATCGTGCTTATAACTACTGAAAAGACCATAACTTCTCCTGCTACCCTAGAACGCTCCGTTTAATGCGTCCGGACAGCAACAACTATCCTCGTGACATTATAACTCCAAATATGCATTAAGTTACTGATTTATCAATCGGAATTTCCGTTTTTGACTCTGAAAGTCACGAACGCGAATCGAAAGTCACCGGGTCAACTAGGACGGGACCAGCCAAGAACACTTGGCGATCAATTAATCTCATCCAATTTGCTCAGAACGCGAATTTCACACTGAAACAATGGTAAACCGGCGATTTCGCCGATTTACGACTCGTAAGTCTATTTTAACCTGACGAAAGCCATCGGACCTCAAACAAATAGTCCAAAGCTCACGTGCACGCTGCCTGAGGCAACCCACATAGCTACAATTGTAACTAGGCACCTATACTTTCATAATTTTGCATAATAATATATTAATTTGGGCTTTTAGGCTTGTTACCTTGTTCTGAATGCTTTCAAATTGACCAAGAGTATTAGAAGATGGGCCTTGGCGCGCTGAGTCCCATGCTCACTGTCTGAGGTGTGCCTGAAGTCTAGAAAGTGCCTAGTGCCTGAAGTCTAGAAAGTGCCTAGTGCCAACCTATATCAAGATCAAGAGCACACAATGCAAGAACATCACTTGTTGTCCAAGATATGTTCAACCTTGGTGAGCATCATGCTCAGGAGGTCCAGAAGAGTTGAAAAAATACCTTACTGGAGTTGCGCAGTCGCCGAAAAAATCACCGGAGCAAGGTGACCAAAAATAATAATTATAGGGCTCGGGCTTAGGTGAAAAGCGAAAGCAAGCAGTAGCACCCTTGGGTCAAGGGAGGTGCCAGGAATCCTCCCGAGTCAAGCACCGGCGGCTCATGGCGGTGGATGATCGAAGGGAACATCCATGGCCGCACCTAGAGCAAGGATGGAGAGGGAAATATCCAACGGCTCAAAGATGCAACCAAAGGTTCTTGGGTGTTGGTCTCAAAGAGGGGGAGTCAACCAGATGCCTTGCTGACGGCGGGAAGCAGCGGTGGCGGCGCAGGGTCAAGCTTGGCCGAACCCTAATTGTAGGAAACTAGGGTTCCAATTTGCAGCACCACTATTGATCGGGCTTGCATGGAACTTGATGGGGAGCCTCCAGAGGATCAGAAGAAGGTCCCCAATGTTCTTGATCCCTAGCCTAGGCGTCGGACCGGGTGCGGGAGCAGATTCGACCAAGGATAGGGTTCTGGCCAACTCTATGCTCACACCGGCAAACCGCGAGTTCTCCAGTGTCGAGGCTGCACATTGAGAGTCCCTAGGATGTGAGAAAGGGAGTAGGGATCCTTAGGGGCAAAGAAACACATAGGAAAAGGCCTAGGTTTACCTCTGAACCGATGAAGAAGAAAATGAAGGAAAACTTGTTTTTTCCGACATCGGGTGGCGGAGTTGCACGGGGGTGACCCTTTGAGGGTGATGGAGGTTGCAGGGTGGTCGGGGTTTAATATGGTGGAGAATGGTGACCTCTCTTTCTACCCAACTCGAAAACAAGGTAGAAGCAACGTGGGTTCTCCTTTTTTCCGGCATGGGGTGGCGGCGGCCAACAGTTGCAAAATCCAGGGAATGAGCATAGAGGAAGGAGGAGGCACAGAGGTGGCTATGGAGCTCAGGGCCTGTGCGGCTATGGTAAGGTTAGGGTTTCACCAAGAGGATATTTAAAGAGAGTAGAAAAGTTGCTAGAAGGTCCATCAATCCTTGATATTTAAACTTGGGTCCATTACTGCAGATGTGTTTTGCGCTGAGGCCCCTCCACATACATGCGATCTCGCGCGATTCGGCGCATATAATATGGACATTTTTATGAAAATACACTATAAAAATAAATATTTTACACATTTTTCTATGATTTCGGCTCGTCGAATTCGAAATCGAACGTCGTCACGTCATTCAGCTCGACGAGACCGTACATGTAGTCATTTTGTTCCGTCGCGATTGAGTTTCGTTAAATCAGGTTAGACGTTTCTTCTAGAACACTCTAGAAATTTGAATTTTTCAAATTATAAAAAGGGAATGTATAAGTGTACACCCCCAAGGGGTGTACATCTCACACCCCCACCCATCTAAGGGTGGGGGTGTGATGAGGGTTCACTTGAGGTGACCCCTAAAAGCCACCCCCACCCTTAAATGGGTGGGGGTGTAGGATGTACACCCCCTTGGGGGTGTACACCTAGCATTCATCTTATAAAAACTCCAGAAAAATTAAATTCAAATTTAAATTTTAGAATTCAAATTTTACATATATTATAATGGCCTAATACGATATGATTTCTACAGTTCAATCAAAAAATAGATAAGCATATCTTTATATGCTTTTGCTCAAATTATTTTTGTTCAAATATCATTAGATAATTCTCCTTAGTACAACTCTACAACAAGCACACAACTTTCAACACAAAATGAAACTCAAGCCAAAATTACAAGCCAAATCGCTCTAAACAATTGCTATCTAATCTATCATATAATTTACCTTATCCAAAGCATAACCTAATGTCATAAATTAGACTCGAATACAAACCAAAGAAATAGCACTACAACAAAATTAGATTATAGGGACACATGTTTGTGACACTTTTGTATAAGTGTCCTATCTATATTTCACCTATATCCAAAATTAGGTTATAGAGACATATTTTTAGGACACATTACAAAAATGTATCGCTATACACCCTAGCGACGGCACATATAGCAACACTTACAATAAGTGTCGGTATTTTTGTCAGCGACACTTTTTTTAGATTTTAGAAATACTTAAAAGTGTCATTATAGTCTAATTTTATTGTAGTATAGAGCCAATTAATAACCTAATAAATTAGATGTGGTATATATAATTCCCTCTTAAGGATCTAATTAAATCCAAACCACCCCTCAACAACCCTGAAAAAAGAAAGAAAAAGAACAAATCCTAGATCCTTTGATATGTCCATTACGAAACCATTTGACCCCTCTCTTTTTTTGAGCCGTGAAATAACATTATTTTTAGTTAACCCACATTGGATTAATATCAATGTCTCTACTCTTCAGTTATAAACGGTTGGGAATTCGGTACCCGTCTCGATACCAGATTCTGTGAATTCGCAATCCGCTTCGGTACCGCAATTCACTCTGATACCGTTTAGTGTTAGAATTTCACAGCGAAAACGTCAAATCGATTTTTATCATAAATTCGTTCTCTCAACAAAACTGAAACCAATACAACCACAAAAGAAAAAAAAAAAAAAAAAAAACTAAAACAGAAAATATGCGGGTGAAATAAGATTCATTAACCAAGAGAAGAATTACACTGGCTCATCTTCTGCAATAGAATAGCTTCAATCCGAGTTCTCTTCCTGAATCTCTCTTACATTTCTCTCTTTTTGTATCGTACTACGTACTCTTATATATATAAGCTCTCTACATCCATCCAAAATATACCCAAATCTACTTAAATTAGATTATACTCTAATTAATATTTAAATCCAAATGAATTTATCTCTAATAGATTTAAATATTAATTCTAATTCAATTAAGATTTAACTACAAATCTAACTAAATCCTAACATAGACAATGATTAGGTTCAAAAGCAAAAGGATAGTACCCATGTGTGTTGCATGGTTCCATTAATTGTTTGATTAATAAGTTTGAGCAACCTAACTTTTTAATTGCATGCATATTCCCCTAGAAGCCATTAGCTTGGCTTATTGGGAAAATAGATGAATTAAGGTGGATGGAATGAGCCATCACCTGGGGCTAGTGTGGGTTACTCAAACTCGGTCCCAAGTTTACGTCTGTGTTAGTGCAGTTGATTGATACTTTGATCGCTGACCAAGAGGTTAGAGGTCGAATTCTTCGTCTGCATTTCATTAAAGAGACGATCGGTTAAGCCGCCGCAATAAATAAGTATAAAATTTATCTGATTTATAAATTATTTTGACTTAACTATCTGATATTTTAAATTTTTAATTTTATTATCAGATTAAAAAAGGCTAGTAGACGTCTGGACAATACTCAGTAAAGTCGTTGTACCAATTCATACAAGATAGCGGGGTAGTAGACTCCCGATTCGTCCAACTCTGGAAAATCAAGGCGCCTCTGAAAGTAAAAGTTTTC
>CM055060.1:1994035-2121535 GCA_029204045.2 Tillandsia leiboldiana
TAAGCGTGCTAGAGCTAGAGTAGTTCTAGGATGGGTGACCCCCTGGGAAGTGGGGCGTCACAATCTGTCATCGTCTTCAAAAGTAGATTGAGGATAAGAACCGAGATAAATAATCGGTTAAGATTGAGACAAGAACCGAGAAAAATAATCAGTCATCGACTTCATAAGCCGATTGAGATAAGGAACGAGATAAATAAACGGTCAAGATTTAGGATAAGGATCGAAATAAACCGATTGAGGATAAGGATCGAAAGAAAAATCGTAGGGGCAAATCCCGTAACTAAATAACGCGCAATGTAATAATGCTCAATGTGGATGAATGTAGACGGAAATGTAATACAATGTGGATGAACGCTCAATGTGGATGAATGTAGACGGAAATATAATGTAATACAATGTGGATGAACGTAGACGGAAATGTAATAATTTTTCAAAAAATATGACATTATTCCCAATAATTTTTCGTTTAATACGTCGTTACCTAAAATGACGATTAGTCCTAAAAGATCGTAAATGTATAAGTAAGCGAATCTTCTTAGAAAAATAGTCTTGCGACCACCCATGCTATTCAATACCTGCATTTCCAGCTTTTCTTATAGCTTTTCTAGTAGTTCTACTTGTAATCCGTTCCTTGTAATCCTTTTCTCGAGCAATACAAAGTGAACCGGCTGATTCAGCTGTTTTGATCGATACCCATTTGTCTTAGTTCGGCTCCTCCAGGCCAAACTTTATTGAGAGTTCTATTGAGAAGAATCCAGTTGAGCGAATTTCGTCTCGGCCTAATCATTTGGCACGCGGCGCATCACATGAAGAGAGTCAATTCTGCAGCCGATCGCGGACCGGATCAGGTCAACTGTCTTCGCCTGATTTCGGCACAAACACGAGTTTAAAGAAATCTAGATTAATTAAATTTTGATTAAAAAATTATTTACACTATTTAAAATAAGATCAATGAAGGGGAACCGGCCGCGGGATTACCGAGTACACCTCAACCCACACAACACACGAGTGCAGCGAAAACTGAATCTTTCATAAATGGAAATAAACGAGAATGATCGTAGAAAATAAGAATGAGAATAACTAAGTAAATAAAACGAATAAGAAAATACAAAAACACAATATTTATGTGGTTTGGCCAGCAATGTGTCGATCTTCGTTCACGGGCAAGACCACCTCAATGCGTTCTCCGAATAATCCACGACACAAGAGTTTAAGGAGTAAAATTGGATTACAAGAAACTCTCTTTCAGAAGCTCTCAACGTTTTCCTCTTAATTAGGATTTTTTCAATAAAGCTCTAAAATCTAAAACATGAATCACAAGAGTTAATATCACTCTAAATAACCTAATTCTAATAGAAAATTATCTTCACCGTCTATCCGAGTCTTCGATTCACTTCTAGTCGTCGATATCCTCTTAAGAATTACCTTTAAATTATTTCTGAATCATCTCTAATCTTTAGGAATAAGATTGAATAAAATTAGGGTCAAATCCAATATATTCAACCCGTCGCGGAGTTACTGGTACACGATACAAAAACAGGGTCACATACCGGTACCCAGATTCATGTACTAGTACTCTATACAAAAAATAGTTTTTTACAGCTTCGGATTTTGAGGAACTCCTGAGATACTCTATAGTACCGGTACACAAACTTCAAGTTCCGGTACCTAACCTCCAAAAGCCTCATATTTTTTGACGTTTTTACCGTGATATCGCCTCGAAATATGATTTTACATAATCCAACAATCTATACTTTTGATCTCGATTACAAGACTTCTATCATCAATTTTTAAAGAATATTCATTTTCAACCGTTCATTTTTGTGTCCGCTTGACAAGAGAACAATATCAAAAAGTATGAAATTTGATTTTTAGATAGTTTAAATGATTTGGATCATGTTTAACAGTGTCGATCGTTGATTTGAAAGTTCCATCATCGAAATCAAATCGGTAGCAATATAGTTCGTTTGCTATCGATAATATTTTTTTGTTTCGACTATTTAATTTAAATAATTTGATTATTTTTGAATATAAAATTTAAATTAATTATATTTTAAATGAAATTAGGGGTTGTTTGATTAATCTGTGTTATTTATAATTTCTACGTACTGAAGAATTAAGAAAAATTATATGTATAACAATAAAATTATAGAAAATTGTATAATTCTTTCATTTGATTCATACAATTTTATCTCATTAAGAAGTATTAGAAATATAAAATTATTGTATTTTGTTTAACACTGAAACTTCACAGCCATAGTATAAAATAATAATAATAATAATAATAATAATAATAATAATAATGAGAGGGATGAAGAGAATAATAATAATAATAATAATAAAGATAATAATTTTGAATGGAGAGAGAGAGAGAGAGAGTGGGGAAGAAAATGAGAAAATAGGGAGAATAAAATAAAAACCGCCAATTCGAAAATTCTAAATCTTTTTTTATATTATCCGCATTTAAAAATAAAATATACATTTCTTTCTCAATATTAATAAGATTCCTTTTTTTGAAAAAATTCTTTCTACTCTTTGCAGAATAAAATATTTCAGATTGAATTACTTAGCTATAGTATCTAAACACAGCAATCGATCGTTGATTTTTAATAATTTTCTATAATTAAGGCGCATTTAAATTCGAATATAACTCGATCGAATCTGATCTCTCGCTAGCTGTATGATAGGATGTTAGTTCTTTTAAGCTAACAAATATAACTTCAATAAATTTGAGTAAACTTTAATAATAAAATTAAATTAATGTAGCTCATAAATTAAAGTTTCTTTCTACTTATTAATCTTATTATTTAATCTATTATTTTATAATAATAATAATAACAATACTGTTTATGGACTGAACCAAATGTAATGGAAACCGACGCTTTGCCGCGTTACCTCTTTGCATGTCACTCTGGCGTCACGTGTTACGTGCGCTATCTCATTTAATAAAAAAAATGGAGGTTAATTTTATACTGCTCTCGACAATAATATTTAATATTTAATATTTATTTTTTAAAAAAAATAAATTATATATATATATTTCTGATTTACTATTTATTTTTTAACAGTAAAATATTAATTTTGTTCTTACAAATATGTTCATTTAAAAGTTTCAGCTGCACAAAAAATATACATATGGTTAAGTATAATATCTGAAAGGATAAAAAAATAAATTTAGCGCATTCACTAATCAAGATTATGTATTTAATTTATAGTTAATTATATTTTTTTATCGAATATTGACTGTTGGGATATATATAAACAGCAATAATTTTTGAATTAATAAATATAAAAAAAATAATTTTATAGAAATTCGATAGGTTTATATAGAGTTGTATAAATTAACCCTAAAAATAGAAAGAGGGAGTATTTTTCGATCGTAATTTTTAACTTTTTATTATGTACCTGATTTGTCGCAACTTTAATTTTGATCAAAACTATATTTGGGTAATATTTAGTATGTTTTTTAAAATTTTAAAAATATTTAATATATTGCTTGATAGATCAAAATATTCTTATTGATTTTTGAAAAAATTTCAAATATTTACAAGCTCCTATATTTTTCTAATGTGATTTAAATTTTAGGATAATTTTTTGATAGCTTTAGAATAATTTTAAAAAAATTTAAATAGTAGAGGGGATTAAATAAATTAAAGCTCCTAAAAGATTAACAAAACCCAACAAAACATCAACTCATAACAGAATAAGGACGGATTCAAAACATTCTGATCTGATTTGATATCATATTAAATTATAAGAAACATCTATTATTCTCTAAAAATTTAAATTATTAAAAAATATTATTTATATGTTTTATATTCAACATAATTTTTAAAGAAAAAGAGATTCTGAACTAATAATTTAGCGAGAAAAAGAAATTCTGAGTTCAAGTCCTGCCACACTAATATTATTTCTCATACGACAACTTAAGATTTTAGAAAATAATAATTATTTTAATTTTTTATTTTGGTTCGATTTTAGGTATGAACTTTTATATCCTGTCGCATTTCAATTTTTTATTTAAATCCGGTTTCAAATTTTGTAAATATTACTGTGAACCTGAATTGTCTAAGAAAAACTGTTATTAGAGCTCCTTTTTTTTTATTTGGAGGGGAGAATTTTTCAAAAAAAAAATTATTTAGATCATCAAACTTTAATTTATTTCTATTTAAGTTAGATTATTCATTAAAATTTTTATAATTTTTCAAATAAACTATAACATAATACGTAATTTAACTATTAATTACATTTTAGAACTAAGATGATAACTAATTCAATTATCAAATGGTTTTTCCATAATAATTAATGTGTAGTCAAATAATAATAATTTTTGAAATAATATAGCAACTCAAATAATTTTGGAATCTGATGATTTTAGTCAATTAAATTAACATTTGACTGAATTTATCTGGTAATTTTATCAATTAATGAAAATTAGATAAAATTTGTTTGATAGTTTTATCAAATTTTAATAATTTTAATCAATTTTAGAAAATAAAATTGGCCCAATTAGTGAGCAATAATTGAAAATTTTCTTAAATTTAATAAACTTTTTAATTTAACTAAAAAAAACAAAAGCAGTTTGGTGGCCTATTTCAAAATAGCCTATAGTTGAGGTGTCTCCATTTATTTTTACCTTTCTTTTTTCTAATTTTTCTCTTACATCATATCATGGATATTAACAAAAAAAAAAAATTATTTAATTTGTTTCTTTTTAAATTATTTATCTACCTATAAATTTATAGAGCAATTTAAATACGAATAAATTCCAAAATATGGATATTAGATAATATTTTTACACAACTAATAATGATGAAATTAATTTTACAAATAGAATTATTATTGGGTATATAAAAAATTATATATGGACGCTAATAATTGTAACTGGATGTAAATATTTTGGGACGATAGTTTGAATCCAACGAGTTATTATTGCTAGCGGGTCAGTATGTTACATTTGGTATCAGAGTCAATCACCAGTCGAAAGTGTGTGACGAATTTCGGATGAATCAGAGTCTAAAGGACAATGTGACGTGGCAAGTTTCATATCTCGTCTGATAAAAACGTCAGACCTAAATGGAAAAAATTTAACCACAATAATCTCATATCGGATGGGACCATGAACTAATTTAGACTCATATATTTAATAAATTATTAATAAAATTAAATTTTAATAATTATTAGTCAATTTGATATGGTGCAATGCATCTATCTATACAAAGAAGTCAAACTAAAACACCTTTTACATCTTTTATTTTATGAATTTTAAATTTCAAATTGCTCGGGCAACTTTTATAGTTCAATTAATCACAGCTGGATTTTATTTATTTTTTAAAAAAGTCCATATAATATTTCAATGTGGAAAAGGTAAAGTATAAAAAAAAATATAATTTTGAAGAATTATTGTTTACATCAGTGGTTCCTATCAGAGAGGGTTGGTAAAATAATTTTTTTTAAATAAAATTATTTGACTAAATAATTTTGTTTTTCATTAACTAAACGATTTACTATTTTCTAACTTTTCTATAAAAATAATAAAAAGAAATTTTTAAAAAAAAATGTTTAAAATTTATCTGAAGTATACACTATTTTGAATTAATTATTAGACTTTCTAAAATTTTGAATTTTATTATCTAATCTTTCAATTTATTTGATTTAAATCAATCGACAATATTTTGACTTCAAAAATTAAATGCGCAGATTAAATTTTACAGATTTTATAAATATACTTCCTACAATTCTAATAGATCGAATCGTCAATTCAAAATGATCAGAAATCGAAAAAAACTCTGTATATTTTTGAAAGGTAAAAATATATAAAACTTATCTAAACTATATATATTATTTTGATTTAACTATCTTATATTTCAAAATATTAATTTTACTATCAATTTTTTAATTTATTTGATTTAAATAAGTCAACGATATTTTGATTTTAAAATTTGAATATATCATTCATCTCTACAAATTTAGTTAATTCACTTCATATAATTTCTACAATAATAAATTTAATATTTAAAAAAAAAAAAATTCAAAATACTAAAGTGGCTTGTGTAACAAGTTTGCTGAAATAATGTCACTTACATAGGAACCAATATTATTATTAAATTATTTTGAAAAGTAATAGGGTTTTTTCATAAAGAAATGTACTAGATGAAAAGTACTAAATCAAAAATTGGAATGGCCCTATAATTTTGGCCTGGCACTCAATAAATACCACATTAATTTATTTATTTAATTTTTTAGTACCTTACCAAATTTAAGAGGGGAGCACTTTTTTTTAAAAAAAAAAACTTTAGTCCTATTTGAACCATTAAAACTTTTGGCTTTATGCATAATAATAATAGTATTATTAGAATATTTTATTAATCAATCAAATCTGGTCATTATTCGTAAGTAAATGTGTCGATTCACACCATAGAGTTAGGTTCAGTTATTATTACTTACGTCTATAAATTTTTTAAAAAATAATTATAATTTTATTATTATTATTCGTATTTATAATTTTTTAAAATCTAATTATTATTCGTGTTTATAGTTTGTTATAAATTTAATTATAATTTTATTAAAATATTCTATTAATTTTCATCTGATATAAAATTATCGATTATTATTTGTTCATAATCTTTTATAAATTTAATCATAATTTTATTTTTATTCGATATAAAAGGATTAGAATGTCATATTAATTTTTATCCCACGCGAAATTATTGAAATTTCACAGTAAATAAAAAAAAAATTATGAAAATGGAATGCAGAATCTTCTGGAGCAGAAAGAAAATGTAAAACTCGTTGGAAAATTCAATACAGGAAATAACGTGCAGCCAATGAACATTATTTAATAGTCGGTCCCTAAATTTGGATGTCTCTGAAGAAATGGTAAAATAAAAGGACCAAATCCAACTAATTTACTGTTTTTTTTTTCTTTTTTTTTTTTTTTTCTTTTTTTTTTTCTATCCATCGCACTCCGTTTGTGGACAAAAATTTCACGGCGGGGCCCGCCACCGCGGTAGGCGGAAAACGGGGGGTTTTGGGTTTGGTGAGTTCGCAGCAATTTTCTACAAATTACCAACTCATTGCTCTCCTCCCGCGCACACGTGTGCTTTAAGATCCGCGCCTAGATCTTTATTTTTTTGGCATTACTATCTGTACACCTTTTTGGGAGTGTACATCTTATATCCCATCTGATTCTGGGGTGGGGTGAATTTTATCCGTCACATCGAGTGACGAGTAAAATTTTGATGTGACGGATAAAATTTATCCCATCCCAAAATAGAATGGGGTGTAAAATGTACACCCCAAAAGAGTATATATTTAGTTTTTTTCTTATTTTTTTTCTTTTAGCGTAAGTGATAAAAAAAAAATAATAATAAAATCATCATTGATGGTTGATATATGAAATTTTTTTATTCAAAATTTACTAAAAGAAATTAATAATAAAATAAAAAATATATAGTTTTAACTAAATTTATTTTTTTAAAAAATAAGTATGTTATTTTTTTTAAAAAAAAAAATAATAATAATAAAATAAAAGAAGAAAGGAGTGGATACGGTGTCTCGCGAGGATCGGATCACCTTCTCACCAACCACAACTTATACAGAGAATTGTTTCATGCACCCGGTGCGCCATGTCATCCATGGACCATATTAAATACATCTCTTTTGTAAGGAAAAAAATTAAAATATGACCGTTATATAATGGTGGTGTAACTGCTACACTGTAAATTTTATTCTTTGTAAGTGCTACGTGATGTGATGTCATAGTTGTTTTGCTACGCATTTATTTTGATTTATCTTATAAGTTGATCGTAAATAAAAAAAATTGCAACATTTGAAAGAAAAAAAAAATTATAATCTTAATTTTTCACTCATCTTATAAATAAAATAGAATAATTTTTATAGTTTAAATAAAATATAAAATAATAATTTTACTTAACCAAACAAATAATTTATAGCTATAATATTCTAATAATACAAAAAGTATATTAAATTTGCATATTTGAAGAAAAATTTACTTTCTAATATTTAATTTTTTTTTAATACAAATATGTTTATAGAATTAGACCACTATACTGTTAATAGTACAAAGTCATTGGTATGTGTGGTTGAGATGATAGTGAGCCTCTTAAATTTAATGGGTGATCGGAGAAATAATAAAAATTTAATGGGTGAAAATAATTAAAGGAGTTGATCTAAAAATAAAAAATTTGATAATACCAAATAATTGGTGCTATACTGTTGAGTAGTATATATATTATGATTGGGGCAATTTTCTATATACCCCTAAAAATTTTTCTGTTTTTAGATTTACCCCTCTTAGAAGGCTAATATTAAAACTATCCTTCGTACGTTCCAACTTCTTTCTAAAATACCCCTGAAGTTAAACTCTGTTAGTGTACCGTTTGGAACTGCCGTTATCTGTATGAAATTACCATTTTGCCCTTTCAAATACACCATTCTATCATAATCAACTTTTTCTTATGTACCCTTAAAATTTTCAATAGTTTAGGTAGATAGGGACAAAATAGGTATATCTGATAATTTTCAACTCCGATTATTATTTAACTCTAGTTTAACCCTAGTTAACTTAACAAAGAAAAACGGTAGGGGTATTTTTAATAACGGTGGAACGTATGAAGGATATATTGAAAAGAAAAAAATAAGAGAAATAAATCAGATATTTCTTCAGATTTTAGGGATACACAAGTAATTATCTCATTATGATTATATGGATATGTAATTATACTATCAATAGCACCCTATCCATCCAATAAATGGGATATGATGAGGGGTCACTTCATAATTTGTAAAGTGACTCCCTATTCTTAGATGGGTGGATGTAAGATGTACACCGTGTACATGTAGAATTGCCCATACTGTATTTACAACTGGTGTTTGATGACGTGGCGCGCCGGATCCACGGAATAGTATCCTCGTTTGCGCCGCGCCCGGTTTGAGCCGCCACCTGTGAGCAGGAGACACGTGTCAGGCTCGACCCGAATACACGACTCCTTCATCACACATCCCCCACCACCCCCACCAACTCTGCTCCACTCGGCCTATAAATCACCCCCTCTGTGCCCTTCTCTCACCAGCTCTCCACCAAGAGCTATTATTGTTGTTATTGTTGTTTCGCCCCCTCCCCCACCCATTCTCTTGATTCATTAATTTGTTGTCCCCAATTTTTGCAAAGAGGCCCTTCAATTCCTCTCTAAGATATGAAGATCGAGGTGCGGAGGTCGACGATGGTGAAGCCCGCGGAGGCGACGCCGCGGCGGAGGCTGTGGAACGCCAATCTCGACCTGGTGGTGCCGCGGTTCCACACCCCCAGCGTCTACTTCTACCGCGGCGGCGGCGGCGGCGGCGGCGAGGGGGAAGGGGAGGGGGGGGATCGATTCTTCGACGCGGAGAAGATGAGGGCGGCGCTGGGGACGGCGCTGGTGGAGTTCTACCCGATGGCCGGGCGGCTGGCGCGGGACGAGGACGGGCGCGTCGAGATCGACTGCAACGGCGACGGCGTCCTCTTCGTCGAAGCCGCCGCCCCCGACTCCTCCGTCGACGACTTCGGCGACTTCGCCCCCACCATGGAACTCGCCCGCCTCGTCCCCAAAGTCGACTACACCGACGAATCCTCCTTCCCCCTCCTCGTCCTTCAGGTTTTCACTTTTAACCCAAGCATTCGGTGCTATCAAATTTTCTAACGTTATATTAATTTACTTATTTATTTATTCTTAATTATATAATTATTTATGTAATAAATATCCGGAATGGGTGTACATGTGGCGATATTTTTTACGGGTCACATCAAGTGACCCATCATCACACCCCCATCCTTAGATGGGTGGGGGTGTGAGATGTACTCCTCTTACGGGTGTACACATAGCATTTTTCATAAAAATTTAACGAGAAATGTTATTCATATATTTTTAGATAGGTGTACATCTTACACCCCTATTTATTCAAGAATAAAAGTATTTTTATCTATCATTTTAAATTGACGGGTAAAATTTATTCCATTCTTAAATGAATAAGAATGTAAAATGTGCATTTAGCTTTTTCCAAATTTAATAGCATCCTATAAAAAAAAAATTTTAAATTAAATATATATATTTTTTTTATACCAACATATGTCTAAATATATTTATAATTTTTTATCATTAGATTTGTATTAAGATTCGTACTATTATTTGTTTAGTTAAATTTATAATATTATAAATTTTAATACAAATTTAATTATAAAAAAATTATAAATATAATTGAGTTTATATTTTAAAAATATATATAAACTCTGTTATTATTATACTCTCAGTAATTAAAAATCTAATATCCACAATAATTTTTTTGTGCGATAAATAATTATACTAGTCTAAATTTTTTTCTTCATCTATTTATATTATATGAACATTAAAAGCATTACATGCATAGCTTAGCTTTTTAGATTCTCTCTAAAAACAAATTTGAATTTATGAATTTTGTCCTATACCACTCTAATTAAAAGAGAAAAAAACAAAAAAGAAAAAATTTGATTTTTTTTTTAGGAGATTGAAAATTTAAGTTTACTAATTCAGTGAATATTTATTACTAATATTTTTATCCAAATATCTTAGCCATTGATTGAAATGTTGCTTTGACTTTTCTTTTGGCTTTTTTTTTTTTTTAAAATGATAGTTGAGTTGAATTTGGATAGTTCATTATTAATTATTAATAATATTAAAAAAATAATTAAATTTATCAAAAAAAAAACGTAAAATTCATATAAATTTAAAGCCAAAGTTAGCAATAAATGTAACTAAAAAAAAAAAAAAAAAATTCAAAGGACAGCATCTACCGTACAATTTATAAATTAGGCATTTTGTACTTTTGTAATTTCAAAATGGTCCTCCCATTTTCTATTATTGTAGCAATTATTCTATAAATGGAGGAGCTCTTTAAAACAGTGATGATATTAAGTTAGGTACTATTTGGTTAGGGGATAAAGTAGGAATAATTTTTTTTATCTTTCAATTTTTGCCAAACAATAGAAAAAAAAATATAGGGATAAAAGTTTAAAATATTCTCAACTTAACGGGTTATTCTGGAATAATCTGTTAATTTTTATTCCACCTCCATCTGGAATAAGGTTGAATGAATTTTTTTTTTTTTTTTTTTTTTTTTTTTTTTTTTTGCTTTAGCTTAGCTTCAGACTATATTTACTAAAATATACTATTTACTAATTATGTTTACTAATTTTATTTAATAAAATATACTATAAAATATAAAAAAGTATTTTATATTTTATCTACTAATTATGTTTATTTGTTTACTAATTATTATTTACTAAAATATACTATAAAATATAAAAAATTATTTTATTTAGGTAAGATATAATTTATTAACAATTAAATTATCATTTTAATTAATTTATAATAATTAAAATTAATTTATATATATATAAGGTAATGGTAAAATTAGTATTTTGATAAAAAATTTATCATCTTTTTTTACTATTCTCCACTATTTCATAATTTTAACCATACATAATTTTTTTTTATTCCAGAAAATACTAACTTTTGAACCAAACACAATTTAATTTTTATACTTGATTATTCCGGAATAGCAAAGCTATAAAAAAATTTATACCTCTTAAATTTATACCTGAACCAAACGGAGCTTACGGTATATACTTATACACCTCTTTAGGGGTGTATATCTTACACCCCACCCTATTTTCGGGTGGGGTGAATTTTACTCGTCACTTGATGTTACGAGTGAAATAATACCCACCCCAGGATGAGGTGGGGTGTAGGATAAAAGAGTGTACACCTAGCATCTCTCATTAAGTTATCTGTTTTATTTTTTATTATTTTATTAAATATAACTAGATTTTTAAATACTAATTATTAAATTTTAAATCAACTGTGCTAGATATTAATTAGGTGAGCCTCAATCACCACCTAATTTTAGGTGCAAATGTGGTGTAAATGGCTTGTTTTTATAGCAAAAGCCAAAAAGCAATGTCACTTTTTCTTTGGCACTTGTCACTTGTCACTTGTCACTTTCTTCTTCTTTTTTGTTTCAAAAGGAATCAAGAGTTTTAAAATGTGCTATTGGTGAATTTATAATTTATATGCATTACTTATTAAATTTACTGAATAATTAAATTCGATCAGTTTCAATGCTCAATAATAAAATATAGTAATATTAGTTTACTTATTTAAGTACAATTATTTTAGATTTCTTTTTAAGGAGCTTTCAATCTGTTGAAATTTAGATTTAGATTTTTATTCGAGTATAATTTGTAATTGAATTTTGAACTAAATTGAATTTAAAATTAAATAATAAGTTAGCATGATAAAAATTCTGAAATATAATCCATCCAATAATATGCGATTTGATGTTGTAATATATAGAGAGAGAGAGTTAGACTGAAATATTATCGGTAGTAAATAGATTATGTTGTCATATATTTATTTTTAATAATGCAATTTTTAAAATTATTTAAAAATTAAATTATATTTTTTTTTTGATATTATTTTCTTATTCTAAACTATTAAAATTAAATATTCGTTAATTATAATCAAGATAGATTATTTTTAAAAAAAAAGTCTAACCAAAATTTAAATAATTCTCATACTTACTGTTCAAATTACAAATTTTATAATTCTTTGATGATTAGGTCGACGTCAAAAAAATTTAAAATTTAATTTTTAAATATTTTTATTGGTTTAGATTATATTCAACGGTACCGATTATCAAATTAGAAATTTCATCATCAAAAATAAATTGATGGTAATAGAGTTCGTTTAGTAATAGCATTTCAGTTCATCTATCTCAATATAAAATTTAATATAATAAAAATAAAAATAAAAATAAAAATAAAATTAAAAATAAAAATATAAAGTATTTAATATTAGGTAGCATGTCGAAACAAAACAGTAATTGGCGTGACTATTTACAGCACATATATCATGACTTCCACCTACTCTAAAATATGCGCCAAAAATCGTGCATGTCTTGTTCTTGGATATATATATTTACTACTACCCAAAATGATTTTGTTTTTTTCCCAACTTTCGATTTTTTTTTTTCATTGAAAATAATAACTAATAGAGGGATTGCATTTGATAAAATTTTTAAGTAAAATAAAGGATAAAAATTTGAATTTGTAAAAAAAAAAAAAAAAAAAAATTGAAGGGATTTCAATCAAAAAGAATAAAAGCTAAGGAATCTATTTTGAAAATTTTATTATTTTTTTATGAGCATATTAAACCTTTCATAATTATTATTATTATTATTATTATAAAAAAGATCACTTGGTGTACATTGTCCAACATACTACATGTGGTTACTTGGTATACGAGGTTTTAAATATTATAAAAAATAAATGTTTTTTTTTTAAAAATAGCCCTTTAATTAGTGTGTGCATATAAGTCAATGAAACCTTACGGACGCGTTTGTTTCGAATTATTTTGTCAACATTATATATAATTTTGTCAAGATTATTGCATTTGGTTCATCTGATTTATAATTTATTTGGTAACGTAATATTACTAACGGTACAAGATTATTCTAAAAATATTACCGAGGGAGGTATGGGTATTTTGAATTATCAATGGCGAATAATCTGGTATATTATATAAAATTATTTTTTTACCCTCTGACCCTCTAAATTCTATCAACAGAATAATTTTTTTCTATATATATTTAACAATTTTATTTTTATTTCTTATTAATAGATTTAATTCAATTAGTACGAATTATATTTTATTATAATTTAGTGAATAAAAAATTAAATATAACCATAAAAAGTAATTTTAGAAAAGACTACTTTAATGTGGAGATTACTGAATTTTATAAACTGAACTAAATATAGTAATACTATATACACTGTAATTTAGCATTATATTATTGTTTTAAATCAAACGCGATAATATAAGATTAGTAATAATTCGATTCAGAAATCTTAAATATTTAGTTATGTCGATATAACTTGTAATGCTAGCAAACAACGAGTCCTTTTGTGGTATAGCTATAGAAATATTTAAAAAAATAAAAGGCTTAATTACATTATAGTATGCCATACTTTTATAAATATTTTTACTAATATAAAGTACAATTTTTTTTTTCAAAAGAACCATTTAACTATTTCTCTGTTTTTCAATCGATTTAAGTAATAAACCGATAATTTTATATAAAACTATTAAAAAATATTGGTTAAAAGTGGCATAGTATTTATTCAGTTCATTTTTACATAGCAAAATAATAATTTATATAAAATTAATAAAAAAATAATTAAAAATAACTTAATATAAATTTTTAATGAAACTATCAAAGAGATATATTTTATTTTTTTAATCTATTTAATCAGTATTTTTTTAATAAAATTATTAGATTTTGTCTTAAAATAATAAATTTTCTAATAATAATATAGACATTGGCGAGAAAACAAATAGCCTAGTAATATAATATATATGAAAAAACAAAATAGCACAAGATAAAAAAATTAAAAAATATATTGTAGAGATGAATAAAATATAATAATATAATAATATTTTTTTATATAAAAAATAGTAAGTTTTGCTTATTTATTCCTAACTACTGTTTAAAATTTTAAAATTTATTTTAAAATTACTAAAATATCCATCTAAACTCTAAATCTCCTTAGTATACCCAAGATAAGAAGATATTGAATGGATTTTTATAAGGGAAATGATACTTGTACACCCAAAACGGGGTGTATATCACACACCCCACCCATCCAATAGGTGGGGTGTGATGATGGGTCAATCGATGTGACCCGTAAAAGTATCGCCACCATTAAAATGGTGGAGGTGTATGATATACACCCCTTCGGGGTGTACATGTAGCATTGCTCTTTTTATAAATCAATAAGTATATTTTAGTCTATCAAAAATATATTAAATTTTTTAAAATTTTGAAAGATATATAAGATAGAAAAAAACTACATGTATACCCCCACTACACCCCCTTGGGGGTGTACAGGTTACACCCCACCCCGGGTGGAGTGTAATTTATCCGTCACATCGCTTTAGAAAAAAAAGAAAAAAACAAAAAGGTCGTAAGTTCAAATCTCATGTCAATGACTTTGAACAGAACTTTAAGGAGTCCAAAAATTTTAAAAAATATATATATAAAAATATATGAGTAATGCTTTCCATATAAATTTTATTCATCTGATGTATAAAATTATTTTGCTAATCACATTATGTGACAAATAAATAAATCTTATCTTATTACATATATGTGATGTATATCATATATTTTTTAAAAAATATATATATAAAATAACTTTAGGTCTCGTTTGGCAACCGGTATAAGGGAGAGATAAGGGGGTTATTCCTCTATTTATATCCAAACAGCATTTAAGTGTGGGGAGAATAGTTATTTCCCTCATACCAGGTTATTTCGGTATAAGGGTAGAACAGCTGTTCCACCCCACAAATGGAACAGCTGTTTCACCTGTTGTTTATTATTATTATTTTTTTAATTAAAATTTTTAAAATTATAAAATATTTAAATTTATAAAATTTTAAATTTTTTTTATTTTATTTTATAAATTTTAATCTCCTTTATTATTCTTATTCCTTTTTAACTTATCAAACACAATTTTTTTTTATTCCGGCACAATCTTTATACTCAAGCAAATACAAAATTACTATAATTTTTACTTGTATTTGAACTTATACCTATTCCCGGAATAATCAATTTTCGTTTATACCCGAACCAAACGCAGTTTTAGAGTTGCGTGAACAAATAGGCAACAAAATTATATGTAGCATTTAGTCCTTACTCGCATACCACCGTTTTTCTCTTTAGTAATTCAGGGACGGAGTTACGTAGAGGGCAGAGATGGTCACTTTCTCCTTTGCGTTCTCCATGGATGATGGGGATGTAAGACCACTTTAGTGTGAGGTCCTAGACATCATTTTTGCCGTAACGATCAGACTTAATTGCAATTTTGACGACTAAACTTAATATAATAACAAAAAATACTTTTTGTACGTCTTAGTTGGAGTGTATATTTTATGAGAAATATTTTTTATACACTCCTAAGTGGGGTGTACATCTTACATCCCACCCATTCAATGGTGGGGTGAATTCTATCGGTCACTTTGAAGTGATCGGTAAATTAGCCCCTGTGGTGTGTGATGTACACCCTATATGAAATGTACAAGTAGCATTGCCTATATTTTATATTTTATATATATATATATATATGGTAGAGTTTATATATTTTTAAAAATATTAAATTTTTTATCATTAAATTTGTATTAAAATTTATATTGATAAAAATTCACAAGCATGAATGCACTTGTACTTTTAAAAACATATAAGCTCTACTCTCTCTCTCTCTCTATATATATATAAGAGAGAAAATTTGGTTACTATGTTTGTAGAAGTATCAAGCAATTGATATTTATAATTTTTTTTCTGTTAGATTTATTTTTTTTACTAATTTTATTTTTTAGATCATACTATTCACGAATCACCTACTAGACCTTAAGGATCAGTATTATTCTAACCGTATATTTATTCATCCAATGATCAAAAATTCAGAAGCATCAATGACTTGTACTTTTAAAAGTATAGAAGCTAAATTCTCTCTTTTTCTACCGGTAGATCTAATTCTTGGATTAATTTTATTTCTTAGATCATTTTATTCTATCAACCATTCATTTAACCTAAGGGCCTACTATCATTCTAATGACACATCTTTTTATTTAAGAGTTAAAAATTTGAAGCACAAATAATTTGATATTTTTAAAAATATAAAAATTTAATTTTATATATATATATATATATATATATATATATATAGAAGTTCTAAATTTTAGCTTTTTTATAAATACAGGTATGTACTTTCAATATAGATAATTAGACATTTTAAACTTTATGAAATAGTTTAGTTGACCCTCTTCTTAATTAAAGTTGTTAATTATATAATTATTTTGATCTTACTTAATGTATATAGTTTTTATATAACTTCAATATATATATATATATATATATATATATATATATATATATATATATATATATATATAAAATCTTCTTTTGGTACTCTAGCATGTAAAAAACACAATGTAAATTGAAGACCGGTTCAACCCATTATATTTAATTATCAAATTTACAAGAGAAATAAATATATTTTGTTAATATTCTTAAAGCTTTGAATATATGCAGAATTATATACATAACATTCAATCAAACGGCTGTGTAATTAAGAAGTTCGCCTGAAAAAAAAATTAAATTATTTGATAAATAAAAAAAAATGATTGTCATAAATAAAAATTAAAAAATCTAATTATTAAAAAAAAAAAGGAAAAAAAAAAAAAACTGAAGTTAAAGAGGTCTATGTACATTTTACCCTTTCTTTTATTCTAGTTTTTATTGTTTTCGTTGTCACACGGATTGAAAAAGTCTCTCTCTCTCTCTCTACTATTAATTTGAAATGTTTTGTCCTTTTCAACTACTCGTGGTCACTCTTCAAACATCCTACTCACGTATAAATTTTTTTCCTAAATGAGAAATTTCTTTGTAGCCTAGTTTGAGGCCTTAATTTCCTCTACGTAAAATAATTCGGTCCACTAATAATAATACGTTAGATTCATACTACAACCCAAAATGTTTAAGTCTAGTTATTATTAACTGTGTTCATATTTTATATAAATCCAATCATAATTTCATTCACATTCGATGTGGGACTATTGGGGGCGTCACAGACTCTCCAGTTTAGGCCCGACGTCCTCGTCAGCCCAAACACACACACAGCAGCTACCCAGGCTTAGCTAAGACTCGCCGCAAGCTCTGTCATCTAGACCCAGGCTCAGCTGAGACTCGCCGCACACTTCCAGCTGGTTATTGGCTCTGATACTAAATATAACGACCCGTCCTACTAGCAATAATAATTCGTTGGACCCACACCACAGCCCAAAATGCTTAAGCCCGATTATTATTAGTAGTGTCCATGTCTCATATAAACCCAATCATAATTCCATCCATATCCGATGTGAAATTATTAGGGCGTCGTAGAAAAAGTTTATGGCCTCAATTACAATTGATTCTCAATTGTAGTCTCCATTTTAGATTAGTATTCAAAGGACCTTAATTCTTGAAGTGGTTAGGGATAGGGACGTCGATGGATACGAATATTCAAAATTTTATTCGAATTCTAATATGAACGGAATAAATTTATTCGATACTAAATCGATATAAAAATTAAAATTCCGACGGATTTTGGATTCGGTTATAAATTTTGTCTGTATCCGATTCGATTCCGAATCCAAATTAATTTTACATTATATAATATACGTGTATATAAATATTTAATATTATATTTAAATTTATATTTTAAAATTTTAGATTTAAAGTAGGGTTTGAATTTTCGGGCTCAGATTCATATTCGGATTTTGATTTTTGGTTGGATTCGAATTTGGATATAAAATTTTAAAATTCATCGGATTTGAATTTTGAATTTGATAGTTGGATTCGGATTTGAATTTTTAAAAACTCGTCTCGAATCCGATCGGTTAACATCCTTAGTTAGGGGTGTCTAGTTTTTTTTTGGCTAAAAAACTATTTTTCATATTTTTAACTCTTGTAAAAAATAAATTTTTTTGAAAAAACTATTTTAATTTTTTTTATATAAATTTATTTTTAGAAAAATAATTTTTTGTGATTTTTTTTAGGAATTAAATTTCGTGAATGTAATAATTCTTTTAGTACAAGAGAGAAAAAATATATATATATATTATAGATCTCTGAGATATACTTTGAAATATAGTATATAAACAAATATTCGTTTTTAGTACAAATTGGATTACTTATTCACTTGGATAAGGATGTAACTAATTGATTTTAATGTTTCATGTGGGAACAAAATTAATTAGTTGATAAGTGATTTGCTGATGTCACCCAACATGTCATCCTCTAGGACTTGTTTCAGAATATTCTTAAATTTTAGATAAAAACATAAAAAATTTATCTAGAGTACAAATTATTTTAAATTTATCATCTAAATTTTTAATTTTATTATGTAATTTTTTATTTTTTTTTATTTAAGGCATGGACATATTTTTGACTTTAAAATTTAAATTAATTATTTAATTATATGAAGCATACTAATTAAATTTATAAAAATTGACTGATTCAAATTAAATAAATTAAAATATAGAATAGTAAAATTAAAATTTTAAAGTCTATAGTTCATATTTCAGATAAGTTTTTCAAAAAGTATGTGTAGTGAATCTATGTATTCTCTAAATGATTATAATATAAGTTGCTGATCCAATCAAAATGCGGTCTTATTTTAAGTTGCTGGTCATTGATTTCATATATATTTTATATTGCAGTTTAAAATTAATTGTTGCACTATTTGAAAGTATATTGTACTATTGCGTGGGGCACAGGTGACGTAAAATTAAAATGTTAAAGTCTATAGTTTATAGTTCAGATAAGTTCTTCAAAAAGTATGTGTAGTGAATCTATGTATTCTCTAAATGATTATAATATAAGTTGCTGATCAAATCAAAATGTGGTCTTATTTTAAGTTGCTCGTCATTGACTTCATATATATTTTATATTTATATTGCAGTTTAAAATTAATATGTTGCACTATTTGAAAGTATATTGCACTATTGCATGGCACAGGTGACGTATTTCAAGTGCGGTGGTGTTGCCCTCGGGGTGGGGGGTGCAGCACCACGCGGCCGACGGCTTCTCGGCGCTCCGCGTCATCAACTCCTGGGCCGACGTCACCCGCGGTGCGCCGATCACCTTCCACCCCTACATCGACCGCACTCTGCTCCGCGCCCGCGACCCACCGACCCCAAAATTCCCCCATGTCGAGTACCAGGCCCCGCCGTCAATGCCGCAGGCCGCGGCCGTGCCGTCCCCAGCCGAGCCCCTGAAGACCCCTCCGGCCGCAGTCGACATCTTCAAATTGCCCCGCGCGACGCTCGACAAGCTCCGCTCGACGCTCCCCGCAGGCTCCCCGCGGTTCAGCAGCTACACACTCCTCGCCGCGCACGTCTGGCGGTGCGCCTGCCTCGCGCGCGGCCTCCCCGCCGACCAATTCACGAAGATGTACATCGCGACAGACGGGCGCCAGCGGCTGCAGCCGGCGCTCCCCGAGGGCTACTTTGGAAACGTGATATTCACTGCAACTCCGATCGCAGCCGCAGGCGATGTGATCGGGACCGATGAATCGAAACTAGCTACCGCAGCGCAGAAGATACACACGGCGCTGGCGCGGATGGACGACGAGTACGTGCGGTCGGCGCTGGACTACCTGGAGCTGCAGCCGGACCTGTCGGCGCTGGTGCGGGGGGCGCACACTTTCCGGTGCCCCAACATCGGGCTGACGAGCTGGGTGCGGTTGCCGATCCACGATGCCGACTTCGGCTGGGGCCGGCCGGTGTTCATGGGCCCCGGGGGGATACCCTACGAGGGGCTCGCCTTCGTGCTGCCGAGCGCCAACGGCGACGGCAGCCTCTCCGTCGCCATCTCCCTGCAGGCCGAGCATATGGAGAAGTTCCGAAAGTTCATCTTCGATATCTGAAAATTTCAAAATTTCAAAATTTCAAAAAGGGAGGGAAAGAAAGTTAGATGCCATTTTTAAAATACTTTGTTATATTTTTGTTTTTTTTTAAAAAAAAATTATAATTTGATAAGTTTGTATGGATAAAAGGACTCTTCAATGAGTGAATATTACAAAGGTTAATGTTTCTCTCTCTCTCTCTCTCTTTTTCTTGTTTTTGGGCTTAGTAGTTAGATTGATAAATCTCTCTTTTATTCAAAATTACTTTTTTTAGCTGTTGCAATTTGAACTGAGAGGCCAATTATCTTTATCTTCTGCAACTGAGCTTCTGTTGCAGTTTCAGAAGAGGCAGATGCCACTTACAAGTATAATAACGGGGATCGAACTCTCTAACTTTAAAATCTTTTTGAGAAAAGGCAGCATGCTGCCGCTTCATTCATTGCAAAGATAAACTTAGCTACAAAATTCGAGGCGAAAAAAAAAAAAAAAAAAAAAAACTAGGGGCACGACGCGATCCAGGACTCAGACATGTCCCGCGCTGCGGAGCACAGAGATCCCGGATTGCTGGAGACGAACTCGAACTTTTTACTGTTACGCTCCAGCCAAACAGCCCACCACGCCGCCGCGATGGCTATGAGATCCTCGTGCCCTCGGTTATTCCGACTGCGCGCGCATTCATCCCACGGCGCCCTTACTGACGTGAAACCGCTGACAGACCCAAGGTTCGGAAGCAGAAAGACTAGCAACAAGCGCACCGCCTCGCAAGCGGCAAACAGGTGATCCGCGGATTCCATCAAGCACGGGCAGAAGGAGCAATTGGTGGTCCCCATCCAACCCCATTTTAGCAGTCTACCCATCCTAACTTTAAAATCTGCAATTAGGATAAGCATTCCAGTATCTGAACATCCACAGCAGGAATTAACCATCATCAACAGCTGAGAGGCAACAATCTTTCAGCAACAACAACAGTATAAATTTTAATAATTGATTGGGAAACTCTGATCAATTTCATCTCATTATCCAAAACCATAGCTCTGATTAATGAAAAAAAGGCGACATACAATCTCGCAGCTCAAATCGACAGTAAACATATGATCCGCGGGAATCCTCAAGTTCAGAAACATTCCAGAACTAATCTGCAACAGAGTACTTCACGAAACAATACAAAAGAAAGATCCAACTTACTCCCCACACTTCAATTTGATGTAGCATTAGTTTCGCATTGTCGCTGTTGGTGATATGGTAAGCAGGAAAAGCTTTTCCCTTGATGCAATCCACTGTATTTGCTATAACAGGTAATAAGCATGCAAGTTCCGACGAAACCGGGCACGCCATGTTCGTGTTCATGTTAACCAAGATAATTGTTATTACACTCAGACGTCGACACGACATGAACAGGCCACGACAACACAAACTGTCACACCAAACTGACATTTTCCTAGGCGTTAACTAAAATCAAATTTCAAACGAAATTTCACAATAAGCGACAAGTATATATCAGTTCAGTTCGGTACATAAATCAAAATCAACAACTTTCGATGCCGCGCTAATCATGCCTTTTAATCAAAGAAAGGAATACTTTAAAGAAGAGCAACAGCTTCATCCATCATTGATCTCCGAACATTTATACGAAGCTAACGACTCATCCAACAGGAAAAAAAAAAAAACAAACAAACTGTGAAAGCAAATCACTCCATGGCTTGATCTTTCTACATTTTACCCATGTAACACAAAGTCGATCGTGAGGAGGATATTTCTAAAAGAATGCTAATCCGCAGGAGAATCACTACATTCGAAAGTATGCGTTAACAAAGAGAGATTTCATCTACAATTAAATGATGCAAGATGTATTTTAAATCTATTAATCCCCATCTGTATAACAAATACGCGAACATATCTTCGACTAGACCCTCTACCGAATTAACACTGTAAAACAGGAAAAAGTACAAGTTTCGATGATGTTGGTGGAGGACGGAGCGCACGAGAACGAGAAGCGTCTCATCCACATACCACATAACTGAGAACTAAACCTTCAAAGCTACCTGATCTTGCCACGAAATCTTCCTCTCACCGATTCTGCTCGGGTTTTCCCCTACATCTCTACATATCGACAACTTAAGATTGCTAGCCACCGCATCTCCGTCAACTGTACATCTCTCCGAATTCTCAACTCTCGACGGCGCCCCATCCACCTGACCGCCCATTTCCTCGTCATTCTGGAATTATTCGAGACTAATAAGTTAAACAGGCATTAGCAAACGAGCAACGCTACGGGATCCGGATAACCACCGCATATGCAGTGGACGAGTCAAGTTTCATGACGCGGAGTTTGGTATCTGACTCATTAACTGCATTTCGAGGCACATTCGGAAGTACCCGTGGGCATTACTCTTCGTGATTTTAAATAAATCGACTCATATAATGATGTTTCATAACGCGGAGTTTGGTATCTGACTCATTAACTGCATTTCGAGGCACATTCGGAAGTACCCGTGGGGATTACTCTTCGTGATTTTAAATAAATCGACGCATATAATGATGTTAAAACGATTGAATTACCATCGAAGATACTTGATTCAAATCAAACTTTGCGGTGGTGGTGCTCGGTGATGCACCGCCCCTTTCGATTCTACTGTTATCTTGTAAAGAACGATCATCGCGAACAAGCGGACGAGGCGGTCGAGGAATAGCAACCTTCTTGATCCTATACTGAGCTTGCTGAGATGGATTCTCAGTTAATGATTTGTGTTTTCCTCGCAAGAATCTGTTTACGAATTTAGCATTTGGTAAATTCAGGGTAATAGGAAAACATGTTACAGCATTGAAAGATGAGGAAAAGGATAATAATACTTGATTTCAGCCAAGAGCCTGAGTTTCTTCTGCTTTGTCTTGTGAAGTTTCTTCTTTTTTGCTCCAGCTTCCTGTGGAATTGGCTTGTTAGATCATAAAAAGAATAAGTTTTGTATAATTTTTCTGTTTTTTTTTTTGTTTTTTTTTGTTTTTGGACAGAATAATAATAATAATAATAATAAAAAACTAATACCAAGATCAGATTTTGAGATAAAAAAACTACAGCATAAAACCCTAAACCAATCAAAGCTACAATACCAATATAAAAAAAATGCAAAAAATTGAGCAAAAATTGAATCATCCTGTATTGTTAGAACAATCAGAAAATATCATGCATAGATAAATTACCAAGATCAAGAAAAAAAAAAAAAAAAAAAAAAAAAAAAGTCACACAAAAGAGAACATCAAAAAATCTAAAACAAATACCTATCAATTTTGTCATCAAAGATCTCTTAGAAAAAGGGGGGGGGGGGAGAGAGAGAGAGAGAGAGAGAGAGAGAGAGAGAGAGAGAGAGAGAGAGAGAGAGAGAGAGAGAAAGGTGTCACCTTTACCAACTCCTCATAATCCTGCAAAAGGCTCTGAAACTTGAACCTTCCCCTCACATCCTCCCCAACTGGGTAAGAAGAAGATGAAGGGAAGTACTCCATGGAAACCCTTCTCACCACCATCCTCTTCATCATCCTCCCCTCCTCCTCCTCCTCCTCCTCAGAGCAAAAACCCACAAGAAGAACAAGAAGAAGAAGAAGAAGAAGAAGATGATGCCCAAGAAGAGGTCATAAATAGATAAGTATGAAGAGAGAGAGAGGGAGAGAGGGGGGGTTGGTTTGTGGAGAGGGAAAGGGAAAGTTGGTTCCTTTGGCTTCTCTCTCCCCTTTTCTCTCCTATGGAAGGTATGAGTATGACCAAGACAAACAAGAAAACAAGCACACCCCCCAACCCTCCAAATACATAAATTGGGGGATTGTAGAAAACAAGAGATAGATGGGTAGTTTTTCTTTTTCTTTTTTCTTTTTTTCTTTTTCTTTTTTTTTTTTTCTGGGCCTTTTGGTGGTGGATGTGGATGGAGGATTGTTGGAGGAGTAAGATTTCATTTTGGGGGAGGGGAAGGGATGGGAATGTTGCAGGAGGGGCATTTATGGTAGGCTCAATTGGTCTTTTTCTTCTTCTTGTTGTATAGAGAACTAGAGATTGATATCATTTTGTTTTGAAGGAGGTAGGTGCTTTGCTTGGTTGGAAGGTACATCTATTCCCTCTCTCCTCTCTCTCTCTCTCTCTCCATCTCTATCTCTCTTTTTCTTCTTCTACTACCATCTTTTCTCTTTCTATATATTCATTGCTTTTGTTTTTTGCATTTTCTTGTACTTTTCATACATGAATGAATGTTGGTCCAACACCAATGGGGACACATTGGAAGCTATAGAAAGAGAGAAAGAGAGAGAACCCCCACCCTTCAAGTAATGTAATAATTCGGCCCATTAGGAATAATAACTCGTTGAGTCAAATCATAGCCCAAAATATTTAACCCCAGTTATTATTACTAGTGTCTATGTCTCATATAAACTCAATCACAATTTCATCAACATCCGATGTGAGACTATTGGGGACGTCACAGACTCCCCCCGTTTAGGCCCGACATTCTCGTCAGCCGAAACACACACAGCAGCCAAAATCACCAGGCGGTGTGAGACTTGTCTCGCCAACCCTGCCATCTAGACCCAGACTCAGCCGAGAATCACCGCACACTTCCGGCTGGTTATTGGCTCTGATACCAAATATTACAACCCGGTCCACTAACAATAAAATTTTTCTCTCTCTCTCTTTCTCTCTCTCTCTACAATATATAAAAATTTAATTTTATTATAATAAACTTTTTACTAAAATTATAAATTAATTATTATTTAAATTTAAAATCACATATATCAATCATCAAATTTTTTCTTTATAATTTTTTATTAATATTATTTTTATTGATTAATAAGTTCAACTACAAAGTAAAATTTAAACAAAATTTCTAGCTTAAGAATTCAAAAAAAAAAAAGAAAAAAAAAAAAAGGAAAAGTCTTTTTTGATGTTGGGTGTTTATTGAGATGGGGATGGCTAAAGAAAAGGCAGGAGAGGTGGCTGGCTGCTCCTTCTCTGCTCCCTGCAGTTGGGAATGTGATGGGAGAAATGGATGGGACATGAATTGAGTGAAATTGATTGAATTTACTAAAATACCCTCTGTTCATTTACTTTACTTGTCTTGTCTTGTAGGGGCATTTCTTTCCCCCCTTTCCTTGCTTGCCCTTTTGCCTTGGGAAGCTCCTAGAAAGTCATCCTGTCTTGCTTGATTTAGAAAGGTCTTCCCCTTTCTTCTCACTAAAAGGATTAATAATTGTAAATTAGATATCAATCATATTAGATTACAAAGAAAGTTAGTAACCAAATAAAATTTATATAACTTATAAATTACTTTGAATCACCTATTTAAAATTGTAAACTTTTAATTTATTACTAAATGTTTTAATTTTTTTGATTTAAATCAATAAATAATAATTTAATTTTAAAATTTAAATTAATTAATTAATTTAATAAATTTATAATTACGAAAATTATATAAAATATACTAATTAAATTTTTAAAGAGAAACAACATATTCAAATTTTAAAATTGAAGTAGCATGGCCCAAGTAAGTTATGTACGACTTTGGCTTTTCCTTAAAAAAAAAAAAAATGTATTTATTCATTTTGTTATTTGTTTATTTGAAATAAATTCAGGTAGAAATAACTATATTAGATCAACCTTTTTTGATTATTTTCAATCCTTAAATTATTTAGAGTTCAGTCCAGCTATTATACTATGATGAGCGTAATCAATTTCGTACTCATAAGTTATTTTTGATGATACAGTTTTCGAATTGACGATCATTTTATGCTCATTTGATGGACTTTATTATAATTTTAAAAAATTATAAAATTTATTTTCTGAAAGTTTAAAATGCTCTAGATCATATTTAACGGTATCGATCATCAATTTGGAAGCTCGATAATCGAAAACAACTTACAAGTACGATGGGGTTTATACTCATAAAAATATAGTAGCCCTACTATATATATAGAGAGAGAGAGAGAAAAGAGAGAGAATTGAGCTTCTATACTTTTAAAAAACAAAGTAATTGGTGCTCGTAGGTTTTTAGTCCTTAAATGAAAATATGTGTGATTAAAACGATAATGAGCTCTTTGGGTTTAAATGAGTGATTGGTATAATAGAATGATATAAGAAATGAAATTAGTCAAAGTAGTAAATATAATGGTAAAAAACTTACAAGCACCAATTGCTTTGTACTTGTACAAGTATAATAGCCGGACTATATATATATATATATATATATATATATATATATGAGTTAGGCAGGAATACTAACGATAGCACCAAGCAATTGGTGCTATCAAGTTTCCAGCCCTTGAGTGAAAGAATGTGTGATTGGAATTATAGTGGTCCCCTAAAATTTTTACTATTCAATCAACCACCCACTAAATCCTAAGAGATCACTATCATTCTAACCATTCATCTCTTAATTCAAGGACTAAAAAATTAATAGCATCAATAACTTGGTGCTATCGATAATATTTTACCCTAGTTCTCTCTCTCTTTATATATATATATATATATATATATATATATATATATATATATATATATATATATATATATATATATATATATATATATAAAGTTATACTGGAATATTATCGGTAGCAAACGGGCACTTTCAAATCAACAATTGGCATCGTTGAACATGATTTATACGACTTGATATTTAAAAACTAAATTTTAATTTTTTTTCGACATCATTAACCTAATGAACAAAGAATTACAAAAATTTATTATTTTAATAACCGATATGATGTGTTTTCTTACTTAAGTATGTAGAAAAATCTAAATCAATTCAATTTTAATTATAAAATATTTTACACTATTTAAAATAAAATTTATACTATTAATATTAATTATAATATTTTTGTCATCACTCCCCTTCACCGGATTTGACTTCGGTTAATGATGGGGCGAAGCCAATTTCAATATTAATTGAACATTTGACCATAATATTTGACCGTGAATCAAACAACAAAAACAATCCACCTAAGTGGAAAATCACTGTCTCCTGTTGAATCACATGCACGGTCCATGAGTGGCACGTGGTGAACCAGGTCCACGCAATAAATTCCCCTTTCTAAAATGGTTCGGTTATCTGGAATCTAGCTCGCTGTTCGCGAACCAATTCGTGTTCGGCTCGAAATGAGCTTGAGATCGAATCGCTCGTTTAGTAAACGAGCCGAACACGAGCCAAATTTTTCAGCTCGTTTAATAAACGAGCCGAACATGAGCTGGGCCCAACTCGCTCGTATTCGGCTCGATAACTACTCGAATATATATATATATATATTATATATATATATATATATATATATATATATATATATTTATATTTTACTATTTAGATTTTAAGCTATTAATTTTTTATAAATTTTAATTTTTAAATTTTTTTTCAACTTTTCACATAATAGTAGAAATGAAAATTAAATTTGTTGTTCGCGAGTTAGCTCGTGTTTGGCTCGTTAATAAATGAGCCGAACACGAGCCAAATTTTTCAGCTCGATATTTAAACAAGCCAGCTCGAGCCGAACACGAGCCGACCCAGCTCGCTCGGCTCGTTGACACCCCTGCCCCCACCCACCCACCCCCCCCCCCCAATCACAATTTCATCAACATCCGATGTGAGACTATTGGGGACGTCACAGACTCCCCCCGTTTAGGCCCGACATTCTCGTCAGCCGAAACACACACAGCAGCCAAAAATCACCAGGCGGTGTGAGACTTGTCTCGCCAACCCTGCCATCTAGACCCAGACTCAGCCGAGAATCACCGCACACTTCCGGCTGGTTATTGGCTCTGATACCAAATATTACAACCCGGTCCACTAACAATAAAATTTTTCTCTCTCTCTCTTTCTCTCTCTCTCTACAATATATAAAAATTTAATTTTATTATAATAAACTTTTTACTAAAATTATAAATTAATTATTATTTAAATTTAAAATCACATATATCAATCATCAAATTTTTTCTTTATAATTTTTTATTAATATTATTTTTATTGATTAATAAGTTCAACTACAAAGTAAAATTTAAACAAAATTTCTAGCTTAAGAATTCAAAAAAAAAAAAGAAAAAAAAAAAAGGAAAAGTCTTTTTTGATGTTGGGTGTTTATTGAGATGGGGATGGCTAAAGAAAAGGCAGGAGAGGTGGCTGGCTGCTCCTTCTCTGCTCCCTGCAGTTGGGAATGTGATGGGAGAAATGGATGGGACATGAATTGAGTGAAATTGATTGAATTTACTAAAATACCCTCTGTTCATTTACTTTACTTGTCTTGTCTTGTAGGGGCATTTCTTTCCCCCCTTTCCTTGCTTGCCCTTTTGCCTTGGGAAGCTCCTAGAAAGTCATCCTGTCTTGCTTGATTTAGAAAGGTCTTCCCCTTTCTTCTCACTAAAAGGATTAATAATTGTAAATTAGATATCAATCATATTAGATTACAAAGAAAGTTAGTAACCAAATAAAATTTATATAACTTATAAATTACTTTGAATCACCTATTTAAAATTGTAAACTTTTAATTTTATTACTAAATGTTTTAATTTTTTTGATTTAAATCAATAAATAATAATTTAATTTTAAAATTTAAATTAATTAATTAATTTAATAAATTTATAATTACGAAAATTATATAAAATATACTAATTAAATTTTTAAAGAGAAACAACATATTCAAATTTTAAAATTGAAGTAGCATGGCCCAAGTAAGTTATGTACGACTTTGGCTTTTCCTTAAAAAAAAAAAAAATGTATTTTATTCATTTTGTTATTTGTTTATTTGAAATAAATTCAGGTAGAAATAACTATATTAGATCAACCTTTTTTGATTATTTTCAATCCTTAAATTATTTAGAGTTCAGTCCAGCTATTATACTATGATGAGCGTAATCAATTTCGTACTCATAAGTTATTTTTGATGATACAGTTTTCGAATTGACGATCATTTTATGCTCATTTGATGGACTTTATTATAATTTTAAAAAATTATAAAATTTATTTTCTGAAAGTTTAAAATGCTCTAGATCATATTTAACGGTATCGATCATCAATTTGGAAGCTCGATAATCGAAAACAACTTACAAGTACGATGGGGTTTATACTCATAAAAATATAGTAGCCCTACTATATATATAGAGAGAGAGAGAGAAAAGAGAGAGAATTGAGCTTCTATACTTTTAAAAAACAAAGTAATTGGTGCTCGTAGGTTTTTAGTCCTTAAATGAAAATATGTGTGATTAAAACGATAATGAGCTCTTTGGGTTAAATGAGTGATTGGTATAATAGAATGATATAAGAAATGAAATTAGTCAAAGTAGTAAATATAATGGTAAAAAACTTACAAGCACCAATTGCTTTGTACTTGTACAAGTATAATAGCCGGACTATATATATATATATATATATATATATATATATATATGAGTTAGGCAGGAATACTAACGATAGCACCAAGCAATTGGTGCTATCAAGTTTCCAGCCCTTGAGTGAAAGAATGTGTGATTGGAATTATAGTGGTCCCCTAAAATTTTTACTATTCAATCAACCACCCACTAAATCCTAAGAGATCACTATCATTCTAACCATTCATCTCTTAATTCAAGGACTAAAAAATTAATAGCATCAATAACTTGGTGCTATCGATAATATTTTACCCTAGTTCTCTCTCTCTTTATATATATATATATATATATATATATATATATATATATATATATATATATATATATATATATATATAAAGTTATACTGGAATATTATCGGTAGCAAACGGGCACTTTCAAATCAACAATTGGCATCGTTGAACATGATTTATACGACTTGATATTTAAAAACTAAATTTTAATTTTTTTTCGACATCATTAACCTAATGAACAAAGAATTACAAAAATTTATTATTTTAATAACCGATATGATGTGTTTTCTTACTTAAGTATGTAGAAAAATCTAAATCAATTCAATTTTAATTATAAAATATTTTACACTATTTAAAATAAAATTTATACTATTAATATTAATTATAATATTTTTGTCATCACTCCCCTTCACCGGATTTGACTTCGGTTAATGATGGGGCGAAGCCAATTTCAATATTAATTGAACATTTGACCATAATATTTGACCGTGAATCAAACAACAAAAACAATCCACCTAAGTGGAAAATCACTGTCTCCTGTTGAATCACATGCACGGTCCATGAGTGGCACGTGGTGAACCAGGTCCACGCAATAAATTCCCCTTTCTAAAATGGTTCGGTTATCTGGAATCTAGCTCGCTGTTCGCGAACCAATTCGTGTTCGGCTCGAAATGAGCTTGAGATCGAATCGCTCGTTTAGTAAACGAGCCGAACACGAGCCAAATTTTTCAGCTCGTTTAATAAACGAGCCGAACATGAGCTGGGCCCAACTCGCTCGTATTCGGCTCGATAACTACTCGAATATATATATATATATATATATATATATATATATATATATATATATATATATATATATATATATTTTACTATTTAGATTTTAAGCTATTAATTTTTTATAAATTTTAATTTTTAAATTTTTTTTCAACTTTTCACATAATAGTAGAAATGAAAATTAAATTTGTTGTTCGCGAGTTAGCTCGTGTTTGGCTCGTTAATAAATGAGCCGAACACGAGCCAAATTTTTCAGCTCGATATTTAAACAAGCCAGCTCGAGCCGAACACGAGCCGACCCAGCTCGCTCGGCTCGTTGACACCCCTGCCCCCACCCACCCACCCCCCCCCCCCCCCCCCCCGTTCTCGGTTCACACCGACTTGGGATCGCACCGCTTTCGCCCTCGTCCTCCTCAAACCCCCCAAACCACATATAATTATGTATAGCTCCCCGAAAAGAGTAGACCCTTCTCGAACACCTCTCCCATGGCGAACCACAAAGATCGCCTCCTCATCCCTCACGCCCCCTCCTCCAACGACGGCGCCGCCGCCTCCTCCGCCATGGCGTCGGCGGCGGCGGCGACGAGCCGGCGTGGGGCGTTCCAGGGGATGGACGTGCTAGGGCTCAAGAAGAGGGGCCAGAGCGTCCGCTCGTGGATCCGCGTCAACGCGGCGACGGGGGAGTCCCACGTGATCCAAGTCGACAAGTTCACGATGATGCGGCGCTGCGACCTCCCCGCGCGCGACATCCGCCTCCTCGACCCCCTCTTCGTCTACCCCTCCGCTATCCTCGGCCGCGAGCGCGCCATCGTCGTCAACCTCGAGCAGGTCCGCTGCATCATCACCGCCGACGAGGTGCTCCTCCTCAACTCCCTCGATGGCTTCGCGCTGCAGCAGTACGTCGCCGAGCTCCGCCGCCGCCTCGCCGCCGCCCGCGACGGCGACGGCGATGGCTCCCCCGACTACCTCCCCTTCGAGTTCCTCGCCCTCGAGGTCGCGCTCGAGGCCGCGTGCACCTTCCTCGATGCCCAGGTACTCGGATTTAGGGTTTCTCCTGGGCCTCTACTTGTCGAATTATTGGATCGTTGAAACGAAGAGCTAAATTACTTTGTGACTTTTTAGTTGTTGTTAGGAGTGATTTGGTGATAATTTAGTAACTATTTCGTTATTCGGAAAAGTATGGAAAGAAATTTTTCGAAAAACAAATATTTGATGAAAATTTCCCTTTTTCCTCGTATAGTTCCATGAAAAACTAGGTTTTTTTAAAATTTTATAGAGAATTAAAATGTTTGGAAAACGGAGATGCTAATTTTTATGAAATTTAGAAGATAATTTTCAAAGAAAGCTTGTTTTCCTTAGAACCTGGAAAGGACATTTTTCATAAAAACCTCTTTTCCATATTTTTCTGAGGAATCAAACAGCCAGAATTTGTGCGATTTATTAGATGCAATGTGATTGATTAATGTGAAATTTAAAAATGAAACATCACCTAAATGAACATAGCTAGCTAGAGTGTGTTAAATATGCCCTGTGTTTGTTCACTTTGGTCCCCTACCTTTTAGTATTTTTACTTGAGTTCCTACCTTTTGTTAGTTGTTTCAATAGAGAGTTTCCATCAAAAAAAACTTGTTAACTTTGACACAAATTGTCACATGGTAAGGTGGTGCTGATGTGGAAAACAACTAATAAACCATAGGGATTCAATTGCAAAAACTAATAGCTTTGGGACCATTGTGAAAATCAGGTGAAGGTTAGGATCAATGGTGTAATTAATAATGCTTGCGACTTTTGACTACCCTTCTACGTTGGACTCTTGTCGCTCCAAGATGCTACCATACATGCTGAAACCTGATCAATCTCTGTACAAATATACTGAGTGGACAACTTTAGAAAGATTAGCAGGTGTTGGAAGTATAATGTTATTAGGTATGGATGTTGATATTTTACATGTAAAGGGTATTTCAGACGTGCGGAAGGAAAATTTTCGGATCATAACAGTTTGTAAAAGAGTAAAGACCATAAATTTATAAGCATATGGAACAGGGATATAGATACAAAAAACTGTAAACAACATCAAAAAGTACTTTTACAGAAGCCCTCAGAAGTTCAAACTGTAGCAATTAAGCAGTCTTAGCATTGTAAGATTTGATAGTATAGCAAACTGTGCATTAACTTATGGACTCATATGGTAATTAAGTCGAGGAGGCTACCGGTGGGGAAGTTTGTTTTGTTCTTTAATCTGTTTATCTTTGTCCATGATTGATTTACTAAGTAGGAAGGGAAATAATTATGTTCGATATGAAATTTGCGTTTGCGTCTTAGTATACAGCTTATAAAGGAGATGAATCAAATACGGTAAGTCATAGTAGGGGCTCATAATTGAAATGGGTAGACTCTGATAATTGAACTCCTTATCGTTGTCCGCATTCTTTATTCCGTACAATGCAAAGTTGGTTGAGGTGTTCTTTCAAATTATGGATGGTGTAAATGGCTTGTTTAATACTGATTTCTAATTTGGTTGAATCACTTCCATAAAAGCATAAATGCAATTTAATCTTCTACTTGCACGTACCTGAAGAAAAGCAGTTGTAATAAAGTTTGTATAAAATTCTGATCATACACCTTTTATTCTTTTACCTAATTTCAATAAGATATGATGTAGAATGATTGAAGATTAGAAAACTAGATCCTTAACTAACCTTCCTTTTGTAGAACGAAATCTGTGCTTTCCACTCAATCCATCACTTTTGACATATCTAGAGTGATGAACCCTTGGGACCATCTAAGTGCTCCCATGAAAGGCTGTGTGCTAAGTTTAATTGTAGCTGAGGTGCTGCACTTACTATTTTCAATCCTTTTGTTCTTACATACAATAATAGACTTTACTCAAGTTTGTCCATGTATGCATGCTCAAATAAGTAAGAGTAGGTAATTCTATCTGAATTCTTTTTCCTACTGAAATTGTGATGCCCCAACTTCCCACGGGGTCACCCATTCTAGAATTACTCTAGCTTTAGCACGCTTAACCCTCTTAACCTGTTGGGTCTAGCCACTAGCCAAAATACTATAACTGAGTTAAGAGGTTTAGCCCTATTATATCTCATAGATAGGGCTACTCCAAATCCTGAGGTGTCACATTCTCCTTCCCTTTAAGCCCTGACGTCCTCATCAGGCTGAAGCACACTCACTAGTATCAGGCGATGTGAAACTCATCTCGCTAGCCTTAACCGACATTGTGGGAAGCCTCACTTCACACACAACGGTCATTAGTTTGGGAGCCGCGCTTTCCCCATGAAAATAACCCAGGCTCAGTCAAGACTCATCTCACAATTCCGGTTGATGATTGGCTCTAATTCCAACTGTGATGCCCCAAATTCCCAGGGGGCCACCCATCCTCGAACTACTCTAGCTTTAGCACGCTTAACCCCTTAACCTCTTGGGCCTAGCTACCGTCCAAAATGCTATAACCAAGTTAAGAGGTTTAGCCCTATTATATCTCTTATATAGGACTACTCCAAATCCTGGGGTGTCACAGAAATTGTCTCACTCAGTGTATCAAGTGATAATGGCAAGTGATAATGGTATTTTAGAAATTTCAGCAGTAAAATCATAATGGTTTTGTCGCTAATTTGGAATGTATATACTAATTCATCTGCCGCGCCGCGGGTGCTTTTGGAAAAAGTCCAATTAGCGTATCATTGTCCCATTGCAATCACATTTTGTGAATGCTAATAAATTACGACTATGAGTACATAATATATGAAATATGAAATAGTTGTAACTTTGTATTTTCATAAGCAAAAGAGGGGAAATACATTAAGAAATTTCATGTGGAAGAAGTTTATACAAAGCAAAAGCAACAAACTCTTCTAGTCTACTGATATGCCTATTGTGCACTACTGATTAGTTGATTCTGAATTCATTTTCTGCACACAGTATTCACTGATGAATTAATGCCTACATCGTAGTTCAATCCAAAACTAAGGTCAAGACTTCAAGCTGGTCGAGAAGTCCTGAAGTTGACTCACCACCATTATGTATTATTGGTCTGTTAGCTATTTGTCCTTGTGAAATAATTATTGCCATTAGGGTTGCATCTTGTTTAACTCGTACTTCTTTTCTTGCTCTTGATGTTGGACTTAAATATGTAGATTTCAATCAGTAAATAGAGAACTGAGGACATCTGCGAATTTCATCAGGCTGCCGATCTGGAGAGTGAAGCTTACCCTTTGTTAGATGAGCTGACATCCAAGATTAGCACCCTTAACTTGGAACGTGTACGGCGTTTAAAAAGCAAACTCGTTGCATTGACTAGGAGAGTCCAAAAGGTAAACAAACACTAATTCTGAATGTTAGTTCCCTTCATTTTCTCGCCTATTCCTTCTTAACATTGTTGCAGAGTTTCTTTTAAAGGTCAGAGATGAGATAGAACAGCTGATGGATGATGATGACGATATGGCCGAGATGTTTCTCACAGAAAAGAAACAGAGAATGGAAGCATCATTCTTAGGTGAGCAGTCTTTAAATGGATTTAGTAATAGTGGGCCTGTCATATCACTTTCTGCTCCAGTTTCTCTTGCTTCCTCACCACCTGGATCTAGGAAGCTTGAGAAGACCTTTAGCTTTGCTAGGAGCAAGCATGACAGTTTCAAGAGTTCAGACTCCAGCATAAACAAAATAGAAGTGTTAGAAATGTTGTTAGAAGCTTACTTTGTGGTCATCGATAATACCCTCAGCAAGTTGACTTCGGTAATTACTACAAATACCTGTTATTTCATTTCATTATAGTTAGATTGAAGAATCTGAAGGTTTGACTTCTGTGCTCTCTCTTTTCAGCTGAAGGAATACATTGATGACACGGAGGATTTCATCAACATTCAGCTGGTATTTTCTCTTATCATTTCCTTAATATTATTTGAGCCACTCGTTGTTCTCACAGTAATATCATGAAAAGCTATATAACTTAGGATGCAATCAACTTAATAATCTCTTCAGTGGTTCTGAACACCGGATATTGGTCCTACAAAGAGTGATAAAAATTAAGCATGGATATACTCTTTAGTTATCTCGAGATCCTTTGCGTTTCCATGATACACCGTAGTAGTTCTTTTATTACTTTTTTTATGCATTTTCTCGTTGCCTAAAGGGAAACACATCTCTTTTAGGCCAAGTTTGGTAATGTGGTGGCTAAAAGCGTCATTTCTATACTATAAAAGGTCCAAAAAAAATTAAAAGTGCTTACAATCTTTCCTCCTCCAGTGCTGTAGAACTGCGGTTGTAATTGCCATCGGAGAAAGCATGTAGCCGGTGTCAATTGCAACCACAATTCAATAGCGTAAGAGAAGGAAAGATTAAAAGCACTTTTAGATTTTTTGGGACTTCCGTAGTGTAAAACGGTGCTTTTAGCCACCACATTACGAAACTAGGCCTTAGTGTTATTGAAAGAAGGTCCATTCTACGTAAGCAGTTGTAACATAACTCTTCTGGGGCAATGACATGTGCCTCAGCATGTGATAATTAGTGAAATTTCTTTTGTCAACTAGTGATGCATCATTGTTGAAACTCGACATGCTTGAAAGTTGAAACAACCAGCTAGCCTATGTCTTGTATGATAAGTTAAAAAAAAAAGTTGTGAGAGTCAGAATTCATCGACTCTGGAGAGGACAAAGGCAGACATTTTGGAGGTTGATCTAGTATATTTTTGCTTCAATACGACAACTCTACATGTTTAAGAGCTAATAATGCTAGAAATTTTTATAAATATATATGCATTTTAATATTATTGTGCTAAAATAGTGAAATTACCCAACCCATGTATGTCTAGATGTTTTTTTTTTTTTTTTTTTTTTTTATCGTTCCTGTTCCTGCTCAACTTCTACCTTCTGTTGTCTTGTTAGTTTTCTGTACAGTGTTGACGACATGTTGATGACATCTTCATGTTTGCTTCTCTGTTCGTCCGCTAATTGCCGTTTATAGCTAAATAATTGAATCGACTTTTTCTCTTCTACTCTTTTATGGTGCTAATTAAGTCGCCGGTAGGATTTCGATCGCATTCTTAATCAAACGACTCGAGCATTGATCTCGATTCCTGCCTCGCAGGACAACGTTCGCAATCAGCTGATCCAATTCGAGCTGCTACTAACAACCGCGACATTCGTGGTTGCTATTTTCGGGGTCATCGCAGGGATCTTCGGTATGAATTTCGAGGTACCGCTGTTCGAAGATTCAAGTGTGTTCCAGTGGGTACTCATAATCTCCGGAGTATGCGGTGTGATTATATTCTGCTCTCTCTTGTGGTACTTCAAGCACAGAAGGTTCATCCCGTTGTAAATACATCGGAAGGGATTCTTCTCAGATGCTTTGAAACCTGCTTCGCGTGCACCGTGCAAATGCTCAGCAGGTAAATTTTTTATTTAATTTTTTACTTTTTTCCCCGCTTTGTTCATGTATATATCATTCTTCTGAATTGCGCCAGGCAATTAGCTTGTGGGTCTAGATAATAACAAGAGGAACAGGTTAATTCAAAGTGTATATTGTTCTCCTGCGCTGTCGTCGAAAATTTGGTAGTGAACTAACATGTTTCTTTTTCGCAACCAACTAAATTGCTAATTGCTGTGTTAGCATTTTCGGCGTCTTTTTGTTCTAGTGAAACCTTGTTTTATTTTATGGTGACTGATTCAGAGAGAGTGGTTCATACATGCAGTTCTCCATAAGATTGCAGAGGATGAGGTACCTTCTATGAGCTCATAGAATTGGGCTCCATGATGCACAAGTTTTTAGTCAACTGCCGTAGGTATGGTTGATGCGGAAATTCTTAAGGTTGCGTTTGGTTCGGTTCGGGTATAAGAAAAAATTAGTTATTTCTGAGATAGATATAAGTTCAGGTACAAGCAGGAATTAAAATAATTGTGTTTGGTTGAGTATAAGAGTTGTACTGGGCTCATAGAATTGGGCTCCATGATGCACAAGTTTTTAGTCAACTGCCTTAGTTATGGTTGATGCGGAAATTCTTAAGGTTGCGTTTGGTGCGGTTCGGTTATAAGAAAAAATTAGTTATTCTTGAAATAGATATAAGTTCAGGTACAAGCAGGAATTAAAATAATTTTGTATTTGGTTGAGTATAAGAGTTGTACCGGGCTCATAGAATTGGGCTCCATGATGCACAAGTTTTTAGTCAACTGCCTTAGTTATGGTTGATGCGGAAATTTTTAAGGTTGCGTTTGGTGCGGTTCGGGTATAAGAAAAAATTAGTTATTCCTGAAATAGATATAAGTTCAGGTACAAGCAGGAATTAAAATAATTTTGTGTTTGGTTGAGTATAAGAGTTGTACCGGAAATAAAAAAATTTGTGTTTGGTAAATTAAAGAGAAATAAGAAGAACAGAAAGAATTAAAATTTATAAAAGAAAAAAATAAATTTTATAAACTTAAATATCTTATAATTTTAAAAAAATTGATTTAAAAAAATAATAATAATAATAGCTGTTCTACTTTAATATCGGATAACTTGGTATGAAGGGAAAAGCTGTTCCCCCCTTCTCCCTCAATCTAAAATCACGTTTGGGAGGAATAATTTTCTTATCATTTCCTTATATCCATTACCAGACACATCCTAAATGTCAGGTGCTTTTATTTCAAATTGATGGCCATTGACTAAGATCAAGCCTTTCATTCTTTATTGCGAAAAATGTACAAAAAACCCTCAAAACTCTAGAATTTTGACAATTGATAAACTTTATCGAATAATTGATATCTTTTTTTTTCCCCCTTCAAGTTCTGATAATTAAGCATTAGGATTGAAGAAGGGTGAATCTTTTCCTTCAATTTTTATTATTCTTTTTTCACATGTTAGGATAGAAGAAATAAATTATTTTTTTAATTATAAAGCTTTGCTAAAATTATATGCATCACAAAAGATTAAAACTACTGTGCAATTAGGGTCTGTTTATAAAGTGTCTAAGGTCAGGAGGTTTTGTGCAATTTTTCTCCGTATTCAACCCAACAAATTGTGAACGAAACAGAGGTTTTACCCAACTCTTTTCCTTTTCTTCTTTTTATTAAAAAAAAAAAAAAATACATAACACAATCCACCAACAAAGAAGAGAAAAGAAAAGGAAAGAAAAGGAAAACAATCCTCATGTGGTGAGAATAGGAGGCAGAACTGCAGATTTCTTACCCTTCACGGCTGCTTTGGTGTCCGGAAACAGTCCGTCCTCCGGCAGTTCGGACAATTCCCCGAATTCCGACACTCGTATCGGGAAAGGGAGGAGGTGTCCGGGGAGATTGATGACGCCGTCCCCTGTGAACATCTCCCACAAGCTCTGCGCGGTCCTCCGCACGGCTCTCACGCACTCCAGGCTCTCCGGTTCGAGGCAGAGGTGGGCGAGATGCTTGTGGTGGCTCATGAAGTGCTCGTACCACAGCGACATCCGGTACCCGTGGATTTGCCCACGGGCGCGTCCGTCATGTCCGTTTAGATGGGCCGGTTGGTACGAGCCGTGGGCGATCTCGGTGTCGCGGTCGCCTGCGAGCGATCTTTGGTTCAGGTTTGCAGATCCAATTATCACGTACTCGTCGTCGACTGCACACGAAATGTTAACTCCATCAATAGAAAAAAAAAAAAAAAAAACCAATGATAATGCTATAAAAATGACTATATTAGTGTTCTCTACTGTTAGTACAGTTGATAAGAATATTAAATTTTTTTTACCAATCATAAGCTTTGCGTGCACATAGATCAGGAAGCGCCTATTGACCTGTGCCCGCCAGTAGTCTGTGCCGTGCTCCGGGGGTTCCGGCGGGACGTACTCTCCAGGGAATTGAACCTCTCTATTCCCCAAGCAGAAGAAGTTCAAATAGTCGCAGGGGTGCACCCTCCCGCGCAATCCTGCGTCGTCTATCGCCTTCGCCACTATCCCGTACATCATGTCCATCGTCAGCCGGTTCCAGTGCAGGATCGCCTGCACCGTGTCCCCCTCCGGCTCCCCCTCCGGCCACATTGGGGTTACGACGTACGCTGCGAACCTCTCCCCTCGCCTGATCTTGCTTGCGATCTTCAGCGCGATCTCGATTGGCACCAAATTCAGGCAGCCGCAGTCCTGATCCTCCTTCCACGAAGCGCAGCTCCCGAAGAAGTACTGGTTTTCTACGTAGATAAACCGCTTCGCCCTCCGGATTGCTTCGATGTACGCCGATTGTATGCTCTGATCAATCGTGACGTCTTTTCCGCTCAACAGGCCCATTCTGGCGGCCTCTGCCGGGTCGGAGGGGAAACCGACCACCGAAGCATCGTCGATCGATCGGAAAACCTGCACATTCCACGACTCGTTCTCGTCGGGCCGCGGTGGGTCCGGGAACATCTCCGGCCGGATGTTCAACAAGCAATCCGACATCTCCCGCGGCGATTGCTTCCTCCACCGCTGCTCGAAGTTGGCGAGCACGTCCCACGCTGCGGGGCCCTCGAGCTTCGAGTGCTCGTCGTGCCACGGCTCCCGTGGCCCGCCATGCTTCAATTCGGCGTGGGGGAAGTTGTTCTGCTGAAAATCGTTCAGGTAGGTCGTGTCGAGGTCCCGGAACAGGGTGTGGCTCTCGTCGTCGTACCGTCCGCCGCAGATGTCGATCCCGCCGACAAAGCTCACGACGTGCGGCAACGACGACCCATCGGGCGCGGGGGCGTCGAGGGTCACCGTCTTCTGGTGGTGCGTGAACTCCGTCCCGACCTCGACATGCTGCACGGCCGTCAGCGTCGGGTCGGCGTTCCGCGGGCAGAGGAAGCACTTCACCGCCGACCCCTCGAAGTACTTGCGCGTCTCCTCGTCGTGCGTGTCCATCAGTCCGGCGTTCCCCAAGAATGACACCGAGGTCCGGTCCTGCCACACCATGACCAGCACAACGACCCCCTCGGCGGCCTTCCTCTTGAGCAGCTCGCCGACCGTGACCCCCTCCGCGCCGGGGATCATCCGCTCGGGATCCCGAACCAGCGTGATGTTCACATTCACCGACCATCCGGCCACATAGATAAAATGCCTCGCCTCCGTGCAAGCATTGTAGAGGTCCTCCCAAAGCCGCGGGGGACAGTAATGCTTTCCGTCGGAAAGCTTCACCAAGGGGCGAAAACGGTTGGAAAGATGGCTGTTCTGATACAAGCTGATCTTACAGTTCTCGTGCTGCGGGAAGAACGAATTCTGGAGGCCAGTGAATTGCGGGAGGCGAATTCCTGCATTCCAGCAGGGGTCGGAGGTGACGTCGAAGAATCGGAGGCGGACGCGGATTTGGGCCTTGTGTTGCTCACGGCCATCTTCGGCGTGCAGCGGGAAATATCCGTGGACGGGTTCTTCAGAGGAGGCGGAGAGGAGGGCGAGGACGGGGATGTTGGCGAGACCGAGGACGGAGGCGCCGACAGGGAGCTGGTTCTTGACGGAGAAGGTGAGGGAGGGCGCGGAGTGGGCGCAGTAGACGCGGAACGACTCGTTCCAGACTGGGTTTTTGGGGTGGAATTCGACCTCTCGGGTGCGCGCGACGCGAGCGCCGCCGATGTCGAGGGTGGCGTAGAGCTTGCTGTGGGCCAAATGGTGCAGGTGCAGGGCCTCTTCTATCCTCTCTGCAGCCTATGTTTGTGGAGGAAGAGTTAAAAAAAACAAGAGGGAAAAGCAAGTTTTTAAAACTTGAATTTTGCATATAGGTTCTATAGCAGTTCTAAATTTAGTTATTAGTCCAAACTTTTGCACTTCAAAGTAGGTGAAAACATACTGAATTTATCTGAATTATAAATAATTTTTGAGTCAGCTATTCTATTTTTCAAAATTCTTTTAATTTATCTGATTTTGTCCGTCACCGGTACTCTCGCTTCAAAATTTAAGTTGATTATTTTCTTTAATAAATTTATAGTTGCTAGAATTGAACAAAATATACTAACTAAATTTATAAAAATAAACCACATAATCAAATTTTAAAGTTAAAATATCGTTGACTAATTCAATTCAAATAAATTGATAGATTTGATAGTAAATCAGAAGTTTGAAATATTGAATAGTTCAACTAAATTTTATACGTTTTTACCTTAGAAGTACAAACATAATCTAAAAATTTGTATTTAAATTTTAAAATTGGGGATTATCCCCAACCTAATTTTTTTCAAAGACATGATGAACTATTAATAAAGCAGTGCCATATTAAGATTTTATTATTGACAGATAGATATGTTGAATTTAATTATTTCTATCGACTTAAATTTAACAATATTTGATAAATCTGCTTTGTTATTGGTAAATTTGGTAGTGTTAATATTTTTTTTTTTCTTTTTTTTTGGAGAAAATGGAGGAAAGAAGGGGTAATTACAATGTACACCATGATCTATTTATTGGTTATCAATTTCATTGGGAGAGTTTCAATTTAGTCCTAAAAAATTTTGACTTCAATTTTATTTTTACTAGTTTTGGGGAGAAAAATGAATTAAAACTTTGAATACATATGATTTACTCTTTATTTTCAAATTTGTTTCAAAAATATCTTTTATTGGGGAGATTTTGAATTTTAGAGGAGGAGATTTGAAAACTTGGGCATATTTGAAAAGTGAATTTTTTTTAGGGGTACATAAAAAATTACCTTTTTTCTTATAATATACTCCTATTTTGAGGATTTATTAGAATTTATATTTTTTTTGAAAATAAAGAGTAATTTTTTTTTTTTTGAAAAAATTATGATGAGATGGTTGAATCCTAGAGGCGCAATTTAATTGGTTGGACTTTTTGAAAAAAAAAAAAAAAGTATGAAATAAGCAAATATTCAATGATTTAAAAATCAAATAAAATCTCTGATTCGACCGAATTTATAAAGCGGTTCAATTCAATCATTTAAATCGGACTAATTAAAAAATTATTTTGAGCTATTTGAATGTGGTCAACCAATATTAAAATTCAATGGCTTAAAATAAATTTAGCTGATTTTATTTTTTATTAACACAAATTAGTCTTATAAACAATAAAATTTAAAAAACTTATATCTATATAATTCGATCTAAAAATTAGCATTTTATAATTAAATATAATACCAGAATAATAATATATGCATATATTTTATATAATAAATTTAAAATTAATAATTAAATAGTTATAGTGTAATGCTGATGTCACTGATTCAACTAGTAATTGACCAATGATTGAAGCAATGATTTTTTATTTTGATTGGATTTCTAAAGCATTGGCAAATAATAACAATAGAGGAAAAATAAACCTAATGGTTCCTCAATTTAAATGCAAATTAAAATTACTAAACTAAATTAAGTTTATAGGCACAATCACAAAAGCACATATTAATTGTAAATATCACATCAAAAACTAAAAAGAAAATGGCCATCAACTAAGGAGAAAAGCTTTCATCAAAAACCTCTCCATTTCCTCAGCATTCAAATTCAAATTAACCTTAACTCAGCATTGAGTTTTTTTTTATTTTTTTTTTTCCCTAAGGCCTACATTGGGTTAATGTCTTTTTCTTTTTTTGTTTTTTTTTCTTTTCTTTTCTTTAGAGGCTTAATTGTTTCAGTTAAGTTCATCTTCTTAATGAATGAAATTATAATATATGATTTTTCGTATAAAAAAATTGATTGAAGGGATAAAATAAAATAGAAGTGTCAATCTGTCGTTATGTGTCACTTTTATCTCTATCCAAGAACTATAAAACTTTTCTCTAGAGTTTAATTTTTTTAAAAAAATTTAGTATTAAAAAATATTCAATGAATCATTCGATGAAGATAAAATTAATATGTAACAACAGATCGAAAACTCCTAAATAAGACGTAGTTAGTTGGAGAGCACCCCACTTAAGTTTTATTCAAATAAAATGGATGAAAAAGGAGCTTTGAATCCAAAAAGATGAGGAGAAATAAAAGGGAATATATAGTGGGCCAAAAAGTAAAAAAAAAAAAAAAAAAAAAAAAAAAAATCAATAGTAACAGTGTCGAAAAATATTTTTTGTGTGTACATCTAACATCCTATTCATTCTAGAATAGGATGAATTTTATTCGTCATTTCAAAATGATGAATGAAATATTTTTTGTTCTAGAATGAACAAAATATATATCATACATCCAAAATGGAATGTATGGATAACATTGCTTTTAAACAAAATATAACAAATAACAAAAAGTTTGGATTAAAATCTACTAGGTTAGAAGGTTTTTTTTTTTTTTTTTTTTTTTTTTTGTTTGAGAGAGGGGAAAATAACAAGTTATCTAATTTATTTATTTATTATAAAAAAAAATTGATTAGAAATATAAAATAACTAGATTTTGAATCCTTAAATATCAACTACCAAGTCTTTAATCAACTATACTATATATAACCGATATCTAGAAGGTTGAAACTTGAGAACTCAGATATCAATCATTTAATTCTTGATGTTAAATTTTATTTCTGAAGTCTCAATTTTTAAAGTAAAATTTAATAGTGGTGATGAAGTTTTAATTTTTTGTATAACCTGAGTCCAACCAATCTAGAAATCCAGACAATCATTTTAATTTTTTTGTAAAAAAAAATTGAGGTTGGATATATATAGTAGTGTAAAAAAACCAGTCTCTCCCTAAAAGATAAATAATATAAGATTTAAGGCTAAATTACAGAAAATCCTCCTGTCATATCCCGCTTTTTCACTTTACCCCCCTGTCATTTAAAAGTCGACAACATGCCCCCTCGTAATTACCAAATTGTGCAATAACCCCCCGCCGTCAGTTGACCGTCAGTTTTTTTGAAAATATATTTTCATATACCCAAAATACCCTTCGGAAATATTCCCTAAAAAAAAAAAAAAAAAAAAAAATTCTTCGAAAAAAAAAGACTTCGAAAAAAAAAAAGAAAAAAAAAACTTTGAAAAAAAAAAGGAAGGACATTTTCGTCAATTTACCATTTCTGTCAACGTCGTTGCCCCCTAAAAATAATTCGGTAATTACGAGGGGGCAGGTTGTCGACTTTTAAATGACAGGGGGTAAAGTGAAAAAACGGGATATGACAGAGGGATTTTCTGTAATTTAGCCAAGATTTAAATATATTTTAGTTGTACAAATAGTATTGCTTTTTTAGAAGCTGCTTGTTAGTAATATTTCAAAAATATTTTATATTTTATATTTGGAATGATTTACTAATTTATCAAATCATTTAAATTAAAAAATTATTCAAAAATTAATATATTTTAATTAATAAACTAATTAATAATGATCTCCATTAGATATGTACAAATAAAAATACTTTATTACTTGCGATAATCCAGTATTCTTACTACTAGCAAATTAAAATGATTTCGATACTTCACTAATATTTTTAATAAATATTTAACTTTAATAGAATGATAATAATTTAAATATTTTTAATAAAAAATATAAAATCTTAACGAATTGTCGCGAACCAAACTAACCTTTAATAAAATGGACTTTCGAATTGATGATCGGCTTCATTAAACTTGATCTAAAATATTTAAAAAATTTAAAAAATATATTTCATTGACTCAAAATTAATGGCTAAAAATAAAAATTTTACAAAAAAAAATGAAGATATGATACTCTAATTTTAGATAAAAGATATTGATATTATTTTATACAGTATAAAAAATTTTATATCAAAATTTTATATGATTTGAATATTTTTACACCATTAAACTTACAAACGGCTCACCACGATCATTAAATTATTATTTTTCAGCCTATTCGATTAGTAGGTAAATAATATCGAAAAATTATGAAATTTATTTTCTAGATACTTTAAATACTCCAGATCAAGTCTAACGGAGCCGATCGTCGATTCGAAAATCTCAACATCAAAATCGACTTGATAGCATAGAAACCGCCGTGCTTCTAAAAACACACAAATCTAGCTCGCTCTCTCTCACAAACACACATACTCTCTCTCCCCCCCTTCAATATATATATATAGAGTAAAGCTTATATATTTTCAAAAACACAAATCAAATTATATTTGTGAATTTTTTATCATTAGATTTGTATTGAGATTTGTGCTATTGTAAAGTCACCCAATTAAAAAGAAAAAAAAAATAGCACAAATCTCAATGCAAATTCAATGATAAAAAATTCATAAACATATTTAGAATTGTATTTTTGAAAATATATATAAGCCCTATAATATATATATATATATATATATATATATATATATATATATATATATATATATATATATATATATATATATATATATAAAATATAGAATTAGGCTGGAATGCTATCGATGGCACCAAGTCATTAGTGCTATCAAGTTTTTAGCCGTTGAATTAAAAGATGTGTGGTTAAGATGATAGTGATTCCCTAGGATTTACTAGGTGATTGGTTGAATAGTAAAAATCTTAGGAGACCACTATAATCCCAACCGCATATCTTTTCATCCAACGACTGAAAATTTAATAGCATAAATTGCTTGGTGCTATCGATAGTATTATATATATATATATATATATATATATATATATATATATATATATATATATATATATATATATATATATATGGAAAATGCTATGTGTACACCCCTTTCGGGGTGTACATCATACACCCCACCCATCTAAGGGTGGGGGTGTAATGATGGGTCACTTGATGTGACCCGTAAAAAGTATCGCCACCATTAAAATGGTGGAGGTGTATGATGTACACCCCTTCGGGGTGTACATGTAGCATTGCTCATATATATATATATATATATATATATATATATATATATATATATATATATATATATATATATATATATATATATATACCTGCTTAAAAATTTTCACAACAGTTTACTCGTGCTAATTACTCTCAAAAAAAAAAAAAGTTTACTCGTGCTAATATGTGAGATTTTTTTTTATTATCTTTTCTTATTATAATTATCAAAATACCAGTTAATTAAAATTCTTCATCCTAGCATGTAATACATGAAGTAAACATGGCACAACAACTAGAAACTAATTAATTAGTTGGGATAATTGAGAAATTACAGTGATGAAATCCAAAACTAATTAGTTGAAAGCTCAGATAAACCCAAGAAAAAAAATTAACTAGCAAGCTTATCAATAATATATAAGATCTAAAAAAAAAAAAAAAAAAAGACATGGAATCACATGATCAGAAGAAACATTTACCTCAAGAATGTGGGTATTAATTGCATGGTGGAGGTGATCTGCTTCAAAAACAGTAACATCCAAAATCCCATGAAGGAGAGGAGAATCCTGATCATCTGTAGCCATTACTTCCTCTCTCTCTCTCTCTCTCTCTCTCTCCTTCTCCCTTTCTCTTTTGCCTCTTCTCCTATTCCTTCTCTCTCTCTCTCTCTCTCTCTCTCTCTCTCTCCCCCTCTCTCTTTATATTGCTTAGATTAGTCATGTGTGGCACCTAAACTACTCCACATTTATTTTGCACCCTTATCTTTTTCCTTGCACATGTATATATATTTATATATAATAAGAAAAATGCTACTTGTAGATCTCAAAAAAAAAATATAGATTAAAAATTTAAATAATTTTTAATAAAAATAACAAAAAAATTTATGTAATCAACAGTAAAATTATAGTCTTTGAATATATGAAGGGTGTACCAGCTAGCATCACTTATATAATAATTTCAAATAAAAAAAATATTAAAAGAAAATATAGATTAAAAATTTAAATAATTTTTACCAAAAATAAAAAAAAATTTGATGTAATAGACAGTAAAATTATAGTCTCTTGTAGATATCAAAAAGAAAATATAGATTAAAAATTTAAATAACTTTTAATAAAAAAAAAAAATTTGATGTAATAGACAGTAAAATTATAGTCTTTGACATCGCTTATATAATAATTTTAAATTGCGCGAGTAGTTGCGATCATGTTTGATGATGCTTGATGATGCTGGTCTCTAAACTCTTAAAAGAGTTTCACTTTAATTATTATACACATATTTATTTGAATAAATTATAATTTAGTGCGTTTTTACTTTGCATTAATTTGGTTTGAAATTTTGTACTTAGCTATTCTATAGTTTTATCTTAGTTTTACTGTAAAATTATACTGCTGGATAGAATAACAAAGTAATATTTTTTGCGCAAAATAAAAATACGCTAAATCTCACACCGCAAATATGGTGCATTTGAATTAATCTATATAGAAATTGGACCTTCGAATTAAAAATATAAAATAATTAATGAAAAACCATTGAATTCATAGTGCATGGTTATACAGATTACTTGAAATTAAGTAAGAACTGAAGATTAAACAATGGTGGGATATTATTAATCGAAGTAAAATCTTATTAAAAATTCAAATTTAAAAGCTCGAGGAGTAAAATAAAATTCGACTTGAAAGAGTTCAAGGACTAGCAGTGCAATTTCCAACAAATAATTTTGACCTGAGTAGTTTAGTTTGAAAATGTACTCTTTTTTAGGATATACCTAAACCCCATATAGGACTCTTATTAATGTGCATTTATATATATGTGTAGTACTAAAGTGTCCACACATGCATTTGCTTTATCCAATCTAAAGTGAACTTTGTTTATGTACTGGGGTAGGTGATGAATAGGCACATTTATTCAAGGGAGGGCTCAAATAACTTTTCAATGGGGAACTTTCATTGGTGGAATTTTCAATATTAATTAAGAGAGAGAGAGAGAGAGAGAGAGAGAGAGAGAGAGAGAGAGAGAGAGAGGACTTTGATGAAAGTTGTTCTTTATTTGGTGTCCACATGCATGCATTGCAATTTCCTTGGTTGGCTTCTAGAGACAAAAGTTTTTTGCATGCACCAGGTGCATCCAAACATCGTGCACCACCTATCTATCTGTCTCCACTTTATCGCCGCCAAACAGTCAGGCTCGAGACATTTTGATATACTGAAAAACTTATACATGACTGAACTCAGAATCTCTTGCACTATAATAAAATTAGATTATTTTCTTGGTTGGCTTCTAGAGACAAAGTTTTTTGCATGCACCAGGTGCATCCAAACATCGTGCACCGCCTATCTATCTGTCTCCACTTTATCGCCGCCAAACAGTCAAGCTCGAGACATTTTGATAGACCGAAAAAGTTATACATGACTGAACTCAGAATCTCTTGCACTACAATAAAATTAGATTATACATGACTGAACAGTCAGGCTCGAGACATTTTGATAGACCGAAAAAGTTATACATGACTGAACTCAGAATCTCTTGCATTATAATAAAATTAGATTATACATGACTGAACAGTCAGGCTCGAGACATTTTGATAGACCGAAAAAGTTATACATGACTGAACTCAGAATCTCTTGCACTATAATAAAATTAGATTATACATGACTGAACAGTCAGGCTCGAGACATTTTGATAGACCGAAAAAGTTATACATGACTGAACTCAGAATCTCTTGCACTATAATCAAATTAGGTTATACATGACTGAACAGTCAGGCTCGAGACATTTTGATAGACCGAAAAAGTTATACATGACTGAACTCAGAATCTCTTGCACTACAATCAAATTAGGTTATAGAGGCACATTTTTGTGACACTTTTGTACGAATGTCCTATCTATATTTTATTTATATCCAAAATTAAATTATAGGAACATATTTTTGAGACACATTATAATAATGTGTCGCTATACACCCTAGCGACTGCACATATAGCGACACTAATTACGAGTATCGATATTTTTGCTAGCATCACTTTTTTTATATTTTAGAAATACTAAAAAGTGTCGCTATAGCATATATATATATAGCTTTGTTGTAGTGTTGTTTGATACTATACAATACATTATACTACTTTAAGACAACATTTGGTTGAGAAATAGACCTGAAATAAAATATTGTTCTAGCCTTATTTTCCGAACGTGTTTGGTTATGGCGGGAAACAGTAATTTTCGTATTTTTGAAACAAATTGTTATAAGTCTGAATTTACTGTTCCATCCTTTTTCTTAGAAGAAGTTTGTTCACATTTGAGAATAAACTTAATTAAAATAAATATAATTTTAATTATTGTATTATTTTTTAATTAATTTAATATTTTGACTAATCTAATTATTTTATTAACTAATTATCTAACTATTACATAATTAACTAATTAATTTATTAATTTATTAAATTATTGTGATTAATTTACTTATTAATTAACCATACTTATTGTTAATTATTTATTAATTAATATTTAGAAGTTAATTAAATAAGTTAAGTTATTATTTAATTAATAATTTTATATTAATTAATTAAACAAAAAATATTATTTTAAACTTATAATTATTTTTATTTTTATTATTTTCGATCCTGAAATTATATCTATATTAAAAATAAATAATCTTTACTTATATTGAATCAAACAAAAAGACTAATAAAATTTTAAATTAATAAAAAATAATATTTTTGATAATTTTACGTTCCACAATCACTTTGATTCAATCCAATGGCTCATTTGGATAATATATATTTTACGGGGAATCACAGGTAACGAGAAGATGTGATTGACGATCTAATCACGGACGCATCCGGTGCAGGTGATTTTGTTTTGTTATCGAATAAAGTGAAAGAATTTTGCTAATAAAATAAGTTGAATTTTATAAATTTTTTATAAATATATTGAATAGTATATGTATTTTTATAAAATTTAATTTTTTTTAAAAATTAAGTTGTTTATATATATCTCTATTTTATTTTGTTATAAGATAAGGTGAAGTAAGAGGAAGCTTATAAATATATATATTACTCTGATTTGTTACAGTTAGTTTACTATTTATTTTTTAATAAAATATAAGTAAAATATATATTTTTTTAAAAATTTCAACTGTTAGAAAAATATACTAATTGTTAAGTATAATATCTGAAAAAATAAAAAGATAAATTTATCACACTTACTAATCAAATTTAAGTATTTAATTTATGGTTCACTATATTTTTCTAACGGACATTGACGATTGACGGTAAGAACATATATGAATAATTTAAAAAATGTTAAAAATAAATATAAAAAAATTAATTATAAAAATATATTTATTATTCGATATGTTTATATTTATAGTGAACTGTATGAAATTAATCCATAAAATAAAGCTGAGGAGTCATGAATTGTTCATTGAGGAACAAAGAAAAGTCTAGTCAGCATAGTCGCTGCCCCATGAAGCATTCAGACACAAAAAATGTGTTTAGAATATTTAAAATTTTTCAAAATAAAATATATATATATATTTTTTTATATAATTTATTTTATGATCAAATTATTTTAAAATTATTATTTATTAATGACTATTCTGTCGAATTTGTAGTTTAACGATGTATAAAAATATAAATTTATTCAAATTATAATAAAAAATATTTTAAATTTTAGTATTTTTTATTTTAAATTTTAAAATTCTATTCCTAAATTTTAAAAATTATTTAATTTTTATTGTTTATTTTGATATGATTTACTCGTTAAGAAAACGATGTCGAAAAATATTAAAATTTTATTTTTAAATAATTTATATATTTTAAATTATATTTAACGATATGAATTATTAATTTAAATATTTTAAAAAAGTATATTTAGCTCAATGTTTAGCAAAAAATGATTGAAGTAAATTTGCAAAGAGTCAAAAATATGAGCTCTAATTTTAGTGATTTTTTTTTTTTTTTTTTTTCTCGTGGTTTGGAGCTGTTTAAGGAAAACTTACAAAAAATTTAAAAATCTTGTTAACCATATTTGGATCTAAAGAAATAGCTAGATGTTCAGTGAACATTTTTTGCTTTGAAAAATAGTTAAAATGAATCTACTATATTGATTAAAAAAATATAAAATAATTAGGGCTAAGTTATTAGTATTTTTAGTATTAATATTTAGCACTTCTTTTTTTGTTCAGATTCAAAGCTTTAAGATATGCTCAAGACAAGAAATTGATTTTAAATTAGAGAAAATTAATAATATAAAACTCGAAATTAGAATCTCTTATTCTGATACCATATTAAATAATATAAAATAACTATTGATTTTCAAAAATTTAATTTATCACACAAGGATATTTTTTGAATATTTATATTCAATAATATAATGCCTCAAAAAGCAACCTAAATCAATAATAATAATAATAATAATAATAATAATAATAATAAATAAAAATTTGTTACTTACTTTCTGTTTGTATAGATAACTTTATTCAAATTGCACATATTTAGAAATTCTAGTCACAACAAATAAATTATAAACCCTAAATGAGTACTATATGATCTAACCGTGACACTTTGAGAATACAATCAATTAGCTAACAAGTTGGAATGGATAACAAATTGGATAACTTTGTTAGATCAAACAATTTATGGACAAATACCTTAGTTTGATTCAACCCTAATCATAACTAAAGAATTGGGTATAAGCATTGTGTGGCACCTGAGGGCACTATAATAAAATTAGGTTATAGAATATATGTTTGTGGTATTTTTGTATAAGTGTCCTATCTATGTTCCATCTATATTCAAAATTAAATTATAGGGATGCATTTTTGAGACACATTATAAAAATGTGTCGCTATACACCCTAGCGACTGCACATATAGCAACATTAATAATAAGTATCGGTATTTTTCTCAGCGACACTTTTTTTTTTAGAATTTAGAAACACTTAAAAATATCGCTATAGTATAATTTTGTTGTAGTGGGGTCACCAATTCGAGAACTACTTTAACCATAGACTCGTTTAACCCTCTTAACCTCTTGGGTTAAGTCATCGTTTAAAATGCTATAGTCGAATTAAAAAATTTAGTCTTATTATATCTTATATATAGAATTATTTCAAATTATTATAGGAGTGTCGCATTCCTTCCTCCTTTTCGTCATAATGTTCTCATTTCACACTTTTAGCTAGTATTTGGCTTCGATACCAACTAAGCTTAGTTGTTATTACTAGTATTCATTGTCTCTTATATACCCAATCCCTACGTTTAGGCCTGATGTTCTCATCCGCCCAATTACACGCACAACCCAAAATTATTAGGGCCCAAGCTCAAGATCACCATGCGATATGAGACTTGTCTTGCTAGCCCTGCCATCTAGACCAATACTCAGGCGAGACTCGTCACACACTTCTGGTTGATGATTGGCTGTAATACCAAATGTAACGGCCCGACCCACTAACAATAATAACTCGTTGGGTCTAAACCACCGGCTCTAAATGCTTAAGTCCGGTTATTAGTACTAGTGTTCATTATCTCTTATATATCCAATCACAATTCCATTCCCGTGAGATTATTGGGCTGTCAAAATTTGTTTCTGTACGTAATATCGCATTCCGCATATTGCGATGAATCGATTGTGATATATTTTCTGTAGTCTCATACCGGAGCACGCAGAAGCATATCGCTATATACTTTTGCCTTAACTCTATTTTATCTAATAGCGTTATATGGACCTCAATACCAAAATGACTTTTACTCTAACTGTAAATTTGCTTAACCATCTTAATCTCTTACGTCTAGCCACAGTCAAAAATATTATTGTCAGGTTAAGGGATTTAGTCATATTATATCTTATATATACAACTATTCTAAATTATAAGATGTCACACATATATTGTCCTCCAAGTGACCTTCTAGAAGGTAATGTAGTGGAATTTGTATTTCTATGCTTAGCTTTGAATGAGGTAACTCATGTTTAGTTTTCTTGGTCTAGAATTCTAAGTCAAAAGAATCTTCCAAGCAAAGAAAGTTTTGATGCTCTCAAAGACTAAGGATCCAAGAAAAAATAAAATAAAATAAAAAATAAAAAATTATATGATATAAATTATTATTGGACATCTTATTCGACTATACAAATAAATAAAACTAGCTCTTATATTCTTATATATATATATATATATATATATATATATATATATATATATATATATATATATATATATGCAATCTTTTTTTCTCTATTTAAATAAAATAAATAAATAACCTCCTAATAGTTCAATATTTAAATAGACGGTAAAAATGATAGGACCATTATTTGATATTATATTATTAATTAGCCTATAAAAAGAATTTAAATGTTACATCATTATCACATCTATGAATCTCTTACACCCACAAACTAAAATTAAACTTGTCTCAATTGAGGAATAAAAATATAAAATTAAGGCCTAAAAGTTGGATTACAAAATCCAATTCAAACAAATGAAAATGAAATCATGGAATTTTTACAAAGAATATGATTTCATATTGTGGGATTTGTTTGAGGTGGTCAAACAAGTACATCTAATTGAAGTGACATTAACACATATAAAAATAGATAAACATGTATTAAATGTAAAGAAAACATAGAGAAAATTATCTCCACAAAAATAATAATAATAATAATAATAATAAATCTATGAATTCAAGGTTTTCCTTGATAAATGTCTACTCTTTATCTTAATTTGTATTTTTCAAAAGATATAATTAATATAATTCTTGTTCACGTGATATGAAACAACGACATTAAATACTTCTCCTGTTAAAATTGTTTAAATTTAAGGTTAAATTACAGAAAATCTTTCTGTAATATTTCGTTTTTTTATTTTGTTCCCCTATCTTTTAAAAACCTACATTTTATCATCTCGTAATTACCGAATTATCTTTAGGGGGCAACGACGTTAACGGAGGAGTTAAATTGACGAAAATGCCCTTACCTTATATTGGAGAGAGAATGAGTTTTAATTTATTTTCCGCCATTTTTGAAGAGTATTTTGGGTATATCTAATAATATTTTTTTAAAAATTGACGGAATGGTGACAGCGGAGGGTAAATGCATATTTCGGTAATTACGAGGGGACAAAATATAGACTTTTAAAAGACAGGGGAATAAAATAAAAAAGCGGAATATTACAGAAAAATTTTCTGTAATTTAGCCTAAATTTGAACTATTCGTACGTTTGCCAAATATAATTTATTTTTTATTTAATATAGGACTATTGAGTCATTACAATATCAAATTTTATTTAATATTATAAAATGATGATGTGAATTGTTATTAGATACTAATACTTTTTTTTGCCTTCTATGAAAGCATTTGAGGATTATGTAAGACTATTCTTTTTATTGGAAGATAAAAATATTAATAAATCAGTCATATGTTCTGTTGGAAAAATTCGGTACTCGTCTCGGTACAGATTTTTTGAATCCGCAATCCGCTTCGATACCGCAATACGCTCCGGTACCGTCTAGAGTTGGGATTCCGCAGCGGAAACGTGAAATCGATTTTTTACCAAAAATTCGTCTCCTCGACAAAACTGGAACAAATACAACCACAAAAAAAGACTCATTAACTAAGAGAAGAATTATACCGATTACACGGACTTCTCTTCTGCAATAGAGTAGCTTCAACCCGAGCCCTCCTCCTGAATCTCTCTCACCCTTCTCTCGTTTTCTATAAACGTAGAAGACTATGGGTGTGGTTAAATCCTAACCCGCACCACCTCCCTTCTCTCGTCTTCTATAAACCTAGAAAACTATGGGTGTGGTTAAATCCTAACCCCCACCACCTCCCTTCTCTCGTTTTCTATAGACCTAGAAGACTATGAGTGTGGTTAAATCCTAACCCCCACCACCTTCATGGGTGTTACCACCACTGTGGGTGTGGATACCACTATATGGGTGCGGCTAAATTCTAGCCCCCATCACCTCCATGAATATTACCGCCACCGTCTCCATAGGTGTGACCACGTTAACACACCTTAAAATAATAACACATATGCTATATTTATAGTTTACATCAAAAGCTATCCAAATTCTAGTCTAAATAGATTTTTATTGTAATTAATATTTAAATCTTAACAAACTTATCTCTTTAAGATTTAAATATTAATCTTAATCCAACTAGGATTCAACTATAAATATAATCAAATCCTTCGATACGACGGATAAATTTTTTTTGAGTAATTAGTGATTTTATTTTTTATTTCAACATAATCTATATTTGTTTTTTTCAATTCTCATTCCAATGCATGGACCAAACATGTCCTAAATTATAATAAAAATTGGTTCCCGGGAGGACGAGAATACATAATATATTTATTCTAAAATAAATTTATAAAGCAAATTATAACAAAGGTTTGATGCATAAAGTATAAACTTTTTACAAAAAAAAACTTATACTTTGTCCCCCAAAATTTTTACTGTACCATAATTAAGCACTTTTATATAATTTATAAAAAAAATAATTGTATATGATTTTTTGTAAAGATATTAAATAACAAATATATTCATATAAAACTTAAATTATTAGATTTATTCATGCAAAAATTCTTAAGTTTGTAAATATATTATTTTGTTACCAAAATTTAAATAACTATGAGTTAAAAAAAGCTAATCATGGATAAAATGATCTGTTTACCTCTTATACATACAATTTGTATTTCAATATTTATTTTCGTCATCTTTTTCACTCTCTTCTTTTTATCCATAGCGACAGCGAGATCGACAATAACAACGACGATGTCAAAGGTGAGGTACTCGATTATGGCAAAAATGAGCCATAGCAAAGACGAGAAGAGAGAGAAAAAAGATAGTTTTTTTTTTTTGTGTAAATAAATTTATAAGGGTAAAATAGTCATTTTACGCACTTTCCGTTAAAAACTAATTGTGAATCAAACGGCAGGGACATATGAATGAATCAGAACTTTTAGAGGAATATGTTTGTAAACAAGAGAATTTTTGAAAAAATAAATTAGATCATTTATGTTATATAGAAATTTATCTGCTATTTGATATTTTTATAGAGAACTATATGAAATTAACTCATTTTTAAAAAGTTAAGGGGTTCGGGCCCAACCAAATCAAACCCGGCCCGGTTAATTTCGTAATTTCCTCGATCAAACGGTCCACGGTAATTGAGCGGGAAACCCTAAACTCAAAAATCATATTGCGATTTGTGTTCGCAAAATCCCGCTCTAAAATCACCCCCCAAAAGAAAAAAAAAATAAAAAAATTCTCACTCTCATTTTCTCTTCCCCTTCTCCAATGGAGAGGATCTACGTCGCGGTCCGATCACGGCCACTCTCCTCGGAGGACGCCAAGAGCAGCCCCTGGAGAATCTCCAGCAACTCCATCTACCTCCTCTCCAATCAATCCACCAAATTCGAATTCGGTATTTTTTTTTTTTTTTTTTTTTTTTTTTTTTTCAATTTCTAATTTTCAAGATTCAGTTCATATCTCAATCATGATTTTCAAATTCGTTGTCCTGCTGCCGCGCAGATCGGATCTTCGGGGAGGATTGCATGACCGCCGATGTCTACGCGGCCCGCACGAAGGGCATCGTTGCGTCCGCCGTGCGCGGCTTCAACGGTATCACAATTGATTGGTTTAGTACATTTGTCCATAGAATTTTTTTTTTTTTTTTAGTATTTTTGCAAAATTAGGGTTTTGATGCAATCTTAAATTCTCCGGAGCAAGGATTTAAGTGCCGTGGCACGGGGTCGTGCCGAAAACTTGCCGGCACGGTACGGCACGGTGCGTGCCGAGCCGTGCCGATGAGTGCCGATCACAAAAAATACATGCGTGCCAACACATAATGGCATGAAATATTTAATTTCTTTAGCAACAAAATTTTTTAATTGCTTATTATGTATCTTTATCAAATATTTTGAACTTTATTAAGAAAATTACTAAGTAATTTTAAGAAAAAAGGATTTTAAACTGTGCCATCGGCACGGGAGCTGTATCGTGCCGGTATCTTGTTGGCACGGTACGGCACGGTAGATACGGCCCGTGCCGATGGATACTTAAATCTTTGCTCCGGAGATGACATTGTTTGGTCGTTAGAATCGATGCTAATGATTCATTTGACTATAGATTCCCCCTCTGCGTATCGAGCATCTGCTAATTTTTGAGCTTTGATGAGGGATTTTGTAGATGATGATACATTGTGCCAAAATTAGGGTTTTTGATGCATTTTTTAAACTCTCATGCAACAAGATTGTAGAATCATGGATACAAATGTATAGATAGTAATGGAACTATAACCCACTTTGAAATAGGTAACAGGTCTTAAAAGTTTTGATCTTACTATCTAATATAGGGACATTACAGTATCTTTAAAATAGGTATCTGAATGCTAAAGTTTTTTATTCTACTACCTAACTTTACGGAATGCCCTGTCGAGTAATAGAAATATTCTATTAGCAATTTGGGTTCTTTTGAAATTTTTTTTAATCTTGTTTAGAAACTTCTGCTTGAGTTGAAAATTCCCTTGAATTTGTTGTTATCTTTTTCCTAAAAGTATAATGATTTAGTTTAATTCGAAGGCCATTGGACCCTTTTGTTTACTCATATCTTTGAAACAGGTACGGTTTTTGCATACGGACAAACTAATAGTGGTAAAACATATACAATGAGAGGATCTGCAGCTGAACCGGGGATTATTCCTCTCGCTGTGCATGATTTGTTTCAAAGTACTCAAGAGGTGGTTTCCCTTCTTTTCTTCTCTCTTATTTGTTTTCTTTCTACTCACCGTTCGGCGCGCCATCCTAGCAGTTTCATAGTTGTGTTCTTAGTTGTGATTTTTTTGTTTTTGGTTCTCATGCACTTTACTGGTGCATTTGTTTCTTCTCTTGGCTTCTTTTTTGTGTATCTAATTGTTTGTTTTCTCGCACGAGCTCACCTCCACTTTGTCAACTCGAAACATGTTTATTTACGAAGTATAATAGTCAATTATTGTTGAAGAATTACCTGTACTGTGATGCATTATTGTAATTCATGAGATGGGAAGTATATAGAAGTATAGAACATTTAATTACTAAGAATTGCGGGTACATGGCAAGGTTGTGGTTACATGGAGAAGGTTAATACGGGTTTGGCGGTAACCATATGTTAGGGAGAGGAACTGTGTAACCCAAAATGATTTCAGAGAGAGGTATATAAGAAGATGAGGCAGGTTCAGATTGAGAGGTTGAGCTAGGTTGGTGACACAGCTGACACTAGATTGAGTTTAATTGGCTGTCGTGGAAAATGAGGCCCGTGGACCTTCATTGAGTTAGGCCGTCTCTATTGAGGTCCCTTTTCACGATTATGCAACCTTGGTTGTTCATCTAGTAAACCCCGCATTATGTCTTTCCTATTGCATTTTCAATATCAAATTCCTGATAACTTCTTTAGTTTTAGTTTCAGAAAGTATATTATGCAACAATTTAAAAATGATATGCAGACAATATATTGTTTATCCTTGTTTTTGTGCTCTGATAACTTATCACCAGGGACAACATATTGGCATCGGCCGGTATTCATGTCTCATGTGGACTTACATGTCATCATTACTTTCTTATACCTTAGGATGTAGATAGGGAATTTCTTGTTCGCATGTCGTACATGGAGATATACAATGAGGAAATCAATGATTTACTGGCTCCGGAACATCGGAAGCTACAAATTCATGAGAACCTTGAGGTGAATTTGAACTTTTCTGAACACACAATTATTTTCTCTTCAGTATATATTCATTCCTGCATCGTTTACAAATCTTTGTCTTTGAAGAGGGGTATATATGTTGCTGGTCTGAGAGAAGAAATTGTTACCTGCCCTGAACAAGTCCTTGATCTTATGGAGTTTGCAGAATGTATGGTTTCTTTATCTTTTTCTTTTCACTATTTTCTTTTATTTTTTTTGCCTTTTCTGTTGTAACAATTGAAAGATTGGACAACTGATGCAGCTCATCGTCACATTGGAGAGACAAACATGAATGTCTACAGTAGTAGATCTCATACTATATTTCGCATGGTATAGTTTTTGGTTCTTTTCTTTATTTCTTTAGCTATACGAGTTCTTTTCCTTTATGGTAAGTATTATTTGTATTGTATTGCAGATAGTTGAAAGTCGAGAAAAAGTTGAAGACAATGACTTGGGTGACTCTTGTGATGCAGTTCGTGTATCTGTTCTTGTATGTATAGATGGCCAAAGTAGTTTCACATTATGTTTTTTTTTCTCTCTTTTTCCTTTTTAATCTGTTAATGTGAGAATTCTCTTATCCATACTTTTAACTAACATCTACTTCAGAATTTAGTGGATTTAGCTGGATCAGAACGTGCTGCGAAGACTGGTGCAGAAGGCGTGCGCTTAAAGGAGGGTTCTCATATTAACAAAAGCCTAATGACACTTGGGACAGTCATTAAAAAATTAAGTGAAGGTGCCGAAAGCCAAGGGTAAGTTGTAGTGGCTTCCCCAAGGCCACTGTCAGCTGAGATAATATATTGGGGCTTTTGCACACTCACTGACGTGCACAAATATGTACATAGTTGTATAAGATCATTTATTTGCATATATAACCTTGTTAAATCTAAAACTTAATGTATACACTTCCATAACTGCATTGCTGACAAAGTACCATTATCTTCACTGTGGAGTCATACCAATTCTTGAGGGGCATATTCAAAAATTCAGATTGTGTGGGGATATGCAATAGGCAATTTTAAATATCTCTATACTGTAATATATTCCTTATGGTGAATCTGATTACAGGGGTCACGTGCCTTACCGGGACAGCAAACTTACGCGCATCTTGCAGCCTGCTCTTGGTGGTAATGCGAACACTGCCATCATTTGTAACATAACTCTTGCACAGGTGCATAAACTTTACTTATGTTCATCTCGGTATTGTATTCATCACTTTGTGTTTTATGCCATATTACAAAAACGAAGTCGCAATTGTACTTGCCCTAACATTGGCTCCATCTTATTTGAATTGGCAGGTTCATGCCGATGAGACAAAAAGCAGCCTCCAGTTTGCAAGTAGAGCTTTGCGTGTTACAAATTGCGTTTGCGTGAATGAGGTCTCTTTCGCTATTGGAATTGCTAGTTCTCTCTAGATTTGAGGTATTTGATTCTTGGTATTTCTAACTGATATGCTGTTTGCTTAATAGATTCTGACGGATGCTGCTTTGTTGAAGCGCCAGAGGAAAGAAATTGAGGAGCTTCGAGCAAAATTGCTGGTTTTTTTTTTTTTTTTCTTTTTAATTTGTCATTATGTTCATTGTGTTTGATACTTCTAGAACGTCCTATAATAGAATTTTTCTTTCCCTTTGAATAGAGTTCTCACTCAGAGCACTGGGAAGAAGAAATTCTGAACCTACGAAACACGCTGTTGCAGGTTAATTTTATTCTTATGTCTTGTTCATCCTTCATAAGAGAAGCACTTTATCATATTAGCGATGGAAACTGTTTGCTAGAGTGAGCTTGAGAAGGAGAGGATTGTCTTAGAGTTGGAAGAGGAAAAGAAAGCTAAAGCTCATCGGGAGAGGAGACTGCAAGTGCAGGCAAAGAAAATTGCAAATCTCAGTTCATTGGTTTTGTATTCAGAAAGGGACGAGAACGCCGTAAACCTAACAAAGGTTCCTTTCTTTTTTTCTGCTTCCTAGTTGCTTGTTGCCATATCACTCTCCTGAAAATTCTCTGAAGTTTTTTTTCCCCCTCTTTATGTAACTTAGTCATAAGCTGGTAGTTTTTACTTTTTAAGAGTGTCTTGTCTTGTAAACATTTTAGCTAGCAAGCTTGCTATGGGTTGGTTCGAAGTGTTAGCTTGGCATGGAATTTGAAATTTGGATGGCAGTGCTGTTTGTTTGGCAAATTCATGGGTAGTGTTAGTTTTTCAATCAATTGAAAAATTTCGTCCACAATTTAAGAAGACCAAACTTTTATCATATGCCGTATCAGGTTATAATATTCTCCCTCTTATATTTGATCTCTTATCTTTCATTGAAATACCCGAGAAGATTTATTTTTTGGTTATGTCATCCCTTGGGGCCTTTTCCATTCAAGATCTCTAATGTTTGCAAGCAACTGAGCATATTAACTACCAATCAACAAAGATTGTGGGCGAAAAATAAATCCAGGTATGACAATTAAAAGAATTCTGGCTGGTTCAGGGACCAATCTGTTTAAGGGTATAACCACGAACCAAATTGTAAAATATGGCTGATGTGTTTTTAAGTTTGATGATTCTTTTTTTAAAATTTATGAGCTTTTCAGTTTATTTGTTTATTTCCTTTCTTTTTCTTTTGATGTATCATTTTGCCTTTACCACTATTTGTCAACTGCTCTATTTTGTCGATTGAGTTTTCCATATCCATGCAGAATAAAAGAAGGGTAACATGGTGTCCAGGACCCTCCTCAAAGCAGTTAATGGATGAGGTATAACATTTGTGATTACTCCTGTATTGTGTATAATTTTTCAGGCTATATGATGTAGTTTTATTATTGCTTCCAACGCTCCTGTTATGGCTTATTTTTGTTAGAACTCAATCTTGCTTCAATTATTGCATTGGAGGTCCACATTTTTGTTCGTTTGAGTTTTCGTCTTCTGAACATATGTGCCATTGGTTTTGATATTCTTTATGTTATTAGCCAATGCGATGAAAAAGTTGAAATATTATAGTTTATACTGCATTTCATTTTTATCGGTTGAAATCTACTCTAATTGATTGTCTGTTTTTACCTTGCAAAAGGTGAGCCTATATTTTCAAGTTGCTTTGTCTTCGTGTTTCTTTTTTCCCTAGACAATTTGGAAGAGCCTGCTCGACCTGTTTAATCCACTAGGTGAATAAATGATTTGTTCCAAGTGCAGCAGGGCTTGAAATATGCTGATCTAAGATAGAATAAACAACATAGTGTCAATCAGGAATTAGTCTGAGACCGAAGTATTTCGTTTTAGTTGGAATCAGTTCAAACATCTCCTGGACAACCTTCATTGAAAAACGGGTATACAGCAATTAGCAGCATTTAAGGATCATATATTAGCATGTGTTGTTTCCTCTATGATTTTATGATCTTTAGTATACATTGGCACAAAGAACTCTAAAATATCGCCTAAATATATAAAATTTATTATAGTTATTCTAATTTATATACTGATTTTGATCTTTTTGAAAAATGAGACTTCTCAGCTGACACTTAGTCTAAAACTCGACGCCACCAAAACAGAAACACTGAAACGGGGAAGTGAAACCAACATTTTGAACTTTTAGAGGCAATTTGTTAGCAAAAGGAATACTTTTGGATAATTTACTTCCTCTACAAGCTAGACCATACTAATACTTATTCTACTCGTATTACATAGTTAGCATCTTTAAAAATTAGAAATGTCGTATTTAGTGTTTGCCATTGAATGCTTGATGCAACTTTATTTACCTTCAGGTGTTCACTTATGATAAAGCAGCTATTGTGAGAGAATCTACTGGACATGAGCGACGTGGGGGCTTGTTACCACCTTTTGAAAAATTGATGCAAGAAAATGAGATTGCTGAGGATGACCTTTCGGATAAAGATACTGAGGATGTTTTTCTTCCTGATGCGCTCTCTCTCTTGCATGTTACAAACAGAAGAAAAATAAATTTCAATGCGACTGACTCCATCTTGGTGTGAATACTGTTTACCTTTTTTCTTTAAAAGATTGTTTAGATGTTTCAAATTGGTTGATGTAACTTTCGTCATTGTATTTGCTAGGGAAGTGAACAGCCGGAGAACCAATCAGAATTTGTAGATCAAAACTTTGAAGATTATGACACCCAGGTTCGTATTCATTTCTTATTTCATTGTGTTAGATGCTTGGCTATTCAATTTAAAGATAGATATTCTCATGCAGAATAAACCTGGTGATATTGAATCTGAAGTGTCAACAATTAAATTGGAGTTTGAACACACTCCTGGAAGGACCATTTCTGTAAGCCGAAAAATTGGAAGAAAAAGTTTAACTATGAGAGAGTCAGAAGCAATACTTGTGATCAAGCAACTCCAGGATCAGGTAATTCATATCTAAATCAACTATATGTTCCTTGTTTAGACTAAAGTTGCATTGTCATTATGCTGTGTTTCTTTCGGCAGATTAAATCATTAGAAATCGAGAAGGCTTCAATTCAAAATAGTTTGGATGATGTTCTTGAGTTAGCAACTAAGCAAAACATCTCTTTCAATGAGAAATACGATGAGGTAAATAGTGCTATGCTTTGCTGTAGTTTGACTTGTTAAATCAACCTTTATCGTACTAGTTTTCATGACATGAAAATGCTTGTCATATGACTTCATGTTATTTATTTTTTAATGTTTCAATTTAGTTTTTATATTGATTGTTTTGAGAACAGTTTGTGAAACTACCAAGGAAGGATTGCCTTGCAGGTCAGGATGGTGGGCATATGCCTTGATAAGTAAACCATGCTACAATAGCTAGTTTAGTACTTCCATCAATCCTTCCATTTGAGTACTTTTCCTTTGTCAAAGATCGATGGTGGACTCAAATTTTCATGATCAACTAAACTATGTATAAAAATACCCACTGAATGATACACAAACGACGTGAACAAAATTCAACTGTGATTTCTGATACTGATTTTTTCTATACAAAATCTTGCAAAGTTTACAATACCTTATTCAGGTAGAACACAATCTGCTCCAATTCATTAGTTTCTTCTTATTAACCAGATGAATAAATTCTACCTTGATATACTGCAGTAACCTGATTAAACTAATTAATTTTTTTTTTTCTGATTTTTTGATATGTAGATAATATATTTTGATGATTATAATTAACATGGAAGTGGACTGTTTTTCCTAATCGTGTTTTAAAGGTTGTATGCTCTTCATACAATTCTTGTTCAGATGTGTCATTATAGCATATAAGAAATGGTCTGGATATCTGTGATTTAGACCGTGAAAGCAAAGCAAGTTAATAATGATTGTTTTTCTCTTTTTTTTTTTTCTTTTGGTTTCTCAGGCTCCCGTAATACTTCTAGACTACCTCTAGTAGACTAACTACTTTCTGTGAATTCCATTCTTCTCTGATATTGTATTGTCCATTCAACTTCTCTCCGTAGGAATTTGTGTGTTTTTCTGGCACATGCCATTTAATTCTTCTTCAATCAAATATTTATGTCCTTTTTGTGGTTGTTTCTTCTTCCTTGCATGTAGCTCCATCAAGAGGCTCTAAAGGCACATGAAGAGGCTAGAATTGCTTGTGAGCAACTATGTTCAGTTGCACCTGGAGAATCTAATGAAGTATGTGCATCACTGGCTTATATATGTACTTCTCAATTGACTCTTTAACCAATTCTAGACAAGTGCTATTGGTTTTTATCATGTGACACTCACAGCATTTCCTTCCTTTTCTTTTACGTTTCTCAGGAACTTGCAGCTGGTTCCTCCATCACTTTATTAACGGAAATCGACAGCGTAGTACTACAAGTTGATCAATCAAGACAGACAGTTGACAACGTTCTATCTTTTGTTGACGAGCTCTTCCAGTACTTCTCCAGCCTTTCAGAGATGTTACTGGTAACACCTATAGCTACTATTGCAGTAAGATAAGTCCGTAATATTAGCATTGCAGTGATTTGCACGCTTTTAGTAATGCTAGGTCTGGTTGCTTGTTCCCATCAATTCAAAACAAACTTGTAGATACACACCTGGGTATATCTCATAAACTTTTTTGGTTGTTAACTATTTACATGCGGTACTATTTGCTGTCTGATGTGAAGGGGTGTTGGTGATTCTTATCATCATAATAGTTTGTTGTGATTTTCCGAAGTCTGAACTACGACTTTTATTAACTATTATGATTGCTGGATTTTAAAACCTATTTATGTGAAATAGTGATCTTCATAGGTTCATGGTTCACGTCCTGTTTCTCTTGCTGTGACAACAGATGAGAAGGTGCTACAGTTTGTTGATTATTTTTTCCCCCAACTCATTTACTTAAAATAATGGTGTAAGATGGTGAAATCCTCCCAAAAATCATACAAGATCCATAATTTGACTCATGTTCTGTAGTTTTGTAGTTCATGCTTTTCCCTCCCTTTGTTTTTTGAGATCTGCTTACGGATGTAGTTCACGTCTTTTTTTGTTTTTGTTTTTGTATTGTAGGAACACAAATCTTTTGCTTGTCAAGATATGATACAACTCAGATCGATCATCAGTGGACATGAGAAGATAAGCGACTGCATGATGAAAAAAATTAATGAAACTGAGTTAGAGAAGGTGTGACTGGAGATTATACCCAATCTGGCTTCTGATACTTTCTGAAAAATGAAACTAACTCTATGAATTTTGATCTATTGCAAGTGCAGAAGTTTTTACATGACCAGTGTGTAGCTTTTCAGAAGGAAATTCAGAAGCTGAAGTCTGATCTAGACAACTCTGAAAAGGCTATGGCTGTTAGTGACAAATTCAATTATGTCCCCTGTGTTTTCTCTCTTTTTTTGAGGTCTCTCGTTATTATTTAGGCTTTTCTTTTATGCTAGGAGCTCAACCTTCAACATGACTTGGAGAAGGATAGCATCTGCTGTCAACTCCTCAATCTTCAGAAGGAAGTTACATCCATGTCATCGTCTTCTTTAATGAAGGAAAAGGAATCTCTAAGAAAGGAGCTGGATAGAACAAAATCAAAGCTGAAAGAAACTGAGTCGAAGCTTAAGAATTCCATACAAGACAAGATAAAACTCGAGGTTACTAAAGTTCTACCGTTATGCTTTATTAAGTGGTTCATGGGACGTGTCATTGTCATCAAAGTTTTGCTTTTCCAGGGCGAGAAAGCGCAGGTGGAACGAGAGATAAAGCACTTGCATAGCCAAAGGGCTATTCTTGAACGTGACATTAGGAAACGTGAGTCTCTAATTGACAAAAAGCGTGAATCAAAATTACCTGATTTTAACAAACCAAAGGAACATGCAGGGGTGGTTGATCAAGCTCTTCAGGTGCTGTTTACTGGCCTTGAATTGTAGATCTTACTATCTTAAGATTAAAGCTATTTTATTTTATTTTTATTTATCAATTTGTTAGTATCTAGTATCTTCCCTACAAATCTCCACATAAATTTGACAAATATTGTGCCTGTCAGATAGTATTGTCGAAGGTTCAAATTTGAGAAAATTCTGAAATAGAAATAATTTTACTGTCATCAACCGTCCCTAGTGCAAGTGGCAAAAGGCTTGGTGGTTGATACCCGTGGCCCGAGTTCGAAGCCTAGTTGCTTCATATTTCAGCTAAGTTTATTTCAAAAATAAACGAAGCGGGTAGCATGCTACCTTTCTCTCAAAAAAAAAGAAATAATTTTACTGTCATATTATCACTTGACGTGATGCCAAATTTCTGGTGGAGAAAAATCAATTGAAAGATTTACTTGTTCTTGCTGATTATCGTTTAGACGAAGGCAACATAGGTATGACCCTCCGAAAATCCATGGATATGGAGACTGTAGTATAGATAAAGATAGCACCTTCTTATTTTGGTATGTGTTCTTGAATGATTAATGTAGTTTATGAATTATCTTGGAGGTTATCATCTTTAATTGTTATTGATCTAATACCAAAATTATGGAAAATAATTTTGAAAAAAACAGATCCGTGCTACTGTAAGGCCTCTAAATTTCTCCCTCAGGAAACTTCTACTGGTCCTTGGTTCTACCTTGTAATGAGAATTGACGTCCTTGCGCCTTGCCAATGTGATCCCCATTATGTATGGACAAATCTGTTTCCACCTCTAAATTAGATCAGCTATTAATGTTGGCTTATCAGTCAGTCACATGAGGTCTTCTTCTCAGTTGAAAACTATGAAAAAATATGCAGGAAATTAGTTGTAGTTTTCCCCCTGAGAGTGGTTTGATAGTAACCCAGGTTTTATATGTTCTAAAACGTAGCAGGTGATTATGACAACATGAACAAGTATCCATAAATGTGATAATGTTAACGTAAACAAATGCGCCAAATGAGTACTTTTTTCTTTCTTTCTTTTTCGTTTGTTCTGATAAAAATATGCTTAGCATTATGCCATCTGAATCTCATCTTGCTTCAACACTAGCATAATCTTTATTTTTCTGTATTTTGTCATCTCCTGCTAAATATCAGGATGATTACGAAAAGCTTGAAGTTCGTGCTTTTGAGATGGAAGCTGAGATAGGTTCTCTGCAAGATGCTTTAATCAGCACAATTGCAGAGAAGGAAGAAACAATTGCTAGGAATGAGTTCTTGTGCTCAGAACTGGAAACTTTTGCAGACAAGATGAGTTCAGCAGATTTTGAAATAAAATCCTTGAAGGAAGAGATCTCTATGTTGGTATGCGCTGCTTTCTCTGTAAAATTACGTCTATGCTTTCTCCATCAATTTCTACTAATGGACCATAAATATCTAATATGTAGATGCAAAAGTTGGCGGCATCTGAATCCTCTGTTAGAAGTTTGGAAGGATCTATCAATATCTCATCAAAAGAAAAAGAAGAAATGGCATTGGTACACAAACTTTTACTTGTAATAGGGAGCTAGTTATTATTAATTTCATTAAATAATATTTGTTTTTTTGTTCAATATATTGCAGCAACTTACAGATGCCCTTCTAGAAATGGAGGCTGAAAAATCAACTTGGTTAACCAAGGAAAAAACTTTCATTGAAGCCAATGAAAGGGTGAAGATATCCAACAATGAGATATGCAGGTTATCCGAAGATCTACTGGAGGTATTTTCTGATTTAGACATTGCCCTTAGCAAGTACTCTAAAAGAGCTAATTTTTGTTTCCTGCTCAGATCAAGCTATTTTCAATGTAACCCAAATATTTGGAGTAGGCAATTTTGTTTTACTATAAAGTTGAGGTTGTTATTCTGAAATTATTCTTCTTTTGATAAAAATTTATACTTGGTATGAGAAGGTTTCGCCAGTTTTCTAACTTAGCAACTAATGATTGCAATCCGTGTTTTGTAAATTGAAACTGGTATCTTTTAAGTTGATCATTTTCATAGGATTTAAAGCAAGATGAAAAAAAACAAGGAATTCTGTAGCTGAAGAGATTGTTGCATAAACTGATTAACTGAGGAGAATGAACCTGTCTAATATTCTATGGTTAATATCTGTATCTCAAATTTTCCATGCTATGGATTTTCCTGACATCTCAAATAGATGACTAGAGGTAATAGGCTAGAGACTGACTATTAACTCGGATTTCGGGCCTCGCTAGGGTATCTATATTATCACCGCAGTGCTGAATGTTACTTCAAGGGGTACTACAACTAGAAAGATTTCTCACTGAACTTTAGCTGTTGCTTCCTATGGACGAGAATATGCTAGTTAAACTAATACTTTGTAACTTCGAAAGGCTCGTTAGATTTTTACAAAGTACCAAAACTTTTGATTGATTCCTATGTGGAAAATATATGTTGACATGCATGCATACATTATTCCACATATATCTCTCCTAGGTAAAGTGAATTTCAACGGCGGTTTACAGCCTACTAGCACAGACTTATTTCTAATGACAATCTTTAGGGTTGTCTGAGAGGGAAAAACATATACATACCAAGTTTATGAAACTTCAAAAGAAATCCAAAACTCAAAAGATCCCTAAGATTTTTGTTAGTGTACACATTTTGGTCTGCTAATGGAACCCAAATTGTGCAGGGCATATCAATCACTTCTTGCTAAGCTCTCATGCACATGGTGAGCATAGGATATGCACTGTGCTATGTTTTATCACTTCAGAACTACTTTTATGTGATTTAGTTACATATCTTTCTGCTTTCTGTTTGACTTCTCACTGATCTTGAAACTTTTTTCTTTTTCCACATCAATGATCACTTTACAAAATATTGGTCCTTACTTTTAAAGATATTGGTGTGTAATGTAGATATCACGTCAATGTAATTACCTAAAGGGTAGTCTAGTGTAGGTTTTTATGAGTTGCTTGTGAATAACTCACAGTAGATTCTAAGCCCTTTTCTTCTCATGGTAATATCTGAGTAGGCAAGGCGTGAGCTGGAGTCATGCAGAGAACAATGTAGTTCTCTCGAAGAAAGATTGATTCTCTACAGCGAAAATGCTGAAAGAGAGAAAAGTTGCAAGTAAGTCTCTTATACTTTTTGTTTCCTGTCATGAATGCAGCATTTGTGATCAGCTGCCTTAAACTTGACAACGTAATGGTTTTTAAACAATATATTAAGTTTGTTTGGTAATGCTTCTTTTTAATTCGTCATTTATGTGCTGACATATATAAGAATTCTGCACTTGATATCTCTTTCCATTTATGTCTTTTGTCCTTTAAATTTGTCATGCAGTACGCTGAGTTCTTCTGAGGTTTCTCAGCAAGAAAACGAGTATAACACTGTTGAAAGTGTCGAGCATGAGAATGTAAGTGCGTTCATTTTCGTTTCTCTCTCTGTGGATCTATTTATGTGAAAAATGGAAATGATTGTTATAAACAACAGGAAAAGTATGGATGCCAATCTTGCAAGGAAGTTCGTGATCTGCGGGAACAGCTTAGTGTTCTTGCTGGGGAAAAAGAAAGATTATCTTGTCAACTCATTCAGATGGATACAAAATTAGGTTTGCTGAACAATTATGAGGTACTGATTGCCTTTGCCTCATGGAGGCTATAATAATTGCTCCAAAGGTTCCCAAATTTTTAGGATGTTTCTAATTGGTCCTCAGCCTTTGAATTAGTACAATTGGGTCCCTAACCTTTGCATCTTACTCTTTCCATCAAATTCCCTGGTTATGTTGGACAGAGATGCCGTAGTTAGATAACAATTATGTGGATATTTCTGCTCAATTTAAAGGAAGAGTTTAATCAAAAGATTTAGATTGTATCGCAATGCAAAGTATGAGAAAGAATTATAACAACTGAAAGGTTGGGACCAAAAAAAATAGAGGAAGCCAGGCACACTTTTTCCTGAACTTTCATATATCAACTATTAGTTTGCTGGGAAAACAACTTGGCAGGTCTTTCTCGACGGAAATGCGAATGTAACTTGACATTTTTTTTCGTTTTTCCTTTTTGCGCAGGATCTTCAAAATCAACTTCTGGTCATGACCAGAGAAAGAGATGGTTTGCTGTCTAAGGATGATCAGATGAATACTGCAATAGACGGAGTAGAAATTCTAAAGAAAAGATATGATGACATGGTAAATCAGCTTATTTTCCTTGCATCCTAATTTGGCTCATGTTTGTAAATGGTAACAAGCTATGTTTCCTTTTTTCACAGCTACTGAAAGCAAAAAGTGACTCAGATGAATTGTCCATGAAGATCTCCAGTCTGGAAGAAAAGATGCATAATGTAAGCACCACTTTGCTTCTTCTTTTTTTTTTCATTCTTTTTAACACTCAAATATTTTATCATGCATGATTAAGTAGCTCAGCAACATCCCAGTTTAAGTTGTCTGCAGTATGGTTTCTTTACTTGTGTTATGAACAATTTCGTCAAAAATTGATACAAACTGAGCCAAACTTGCATTAATCAACACTTGACATCAAATAATTCGACTGCTCCATCGTGATAACTGTATGGTTTTAGTTCTTCCTGTTTCCTTTTTCCGAGCCCCTCGCAGTGCATTTAAGCCCCAATCTTTTCGCGGGTTTCTCTGTTTTTGCTACTTCTGTTTGTGCATTGAAGGCACTGTTCTCATCCCTGAGCCACATTAAAGGACCCATTTTCTCTTCTATCTGCTCTCGCTCGATCTGCAGCATCTCTTTTTTGTTCATAACCACACTATGGCTACTTTTTTGCAATTGTTCTGAGCTTTCATTGGCCACAAAGTTTTGCGACGAAATCAACTTTGCCTAATACATTTGGCTATCTCTGTTGGATTTTCTTTTTCCCATGATGCGGATCAAACTAAAACTTTTTTATGCATTTTCTTTATACGTTAGCGTCTCATTTTCGCGTATTCACTGAACTAAATTGTAAACATATACCTTACAAAGTTACAAACAGTGTACAGGACAAACATTGTTTCGATTCTTTTTTTATAGTTCAAAGTATTGGTTCATTTTGAGTTGCTATTTGTCTATCAGGGATGTACTTGTTACTGGAAATACGAACTTTCGAAAGTTTCAAGCATCTCTGCATGTTAGCCACGTTCGGATTAATGTATGTGTTTAAGCTGCATTGGATTGTTCGATTGACGGGTGTCCATGTACAGGATTCTTCGAACTACAACAAAGAGAGAACAAAGCTCCGAATACGGCTTTCGTCAACGCAGCAAAAGCTGGACACTTTTCGCGGAAGATACGAAGAGGCAATAAATGAAATGAACATTATGAACCAAAAGTACCAAGAAGCCTCTGCCAAGTTGAAGAAGCAACTTGCCGCCTACGGAGTTGAAATACTTAGCCTGAAGAAGCGGCTCTCCGACCAAAGAATCGTTCTTGATACGTGCGCTAGCGAAAAGAAGGGTCCTTAATCTCACTCTGTTGTACTGTTTACAAAATTTCGTGACCAAAATCGGCGTAAATGTACATGTTTTACACTAGCGCGCCTGCAAATACCAAATTTTTGTTGTTGTTTTTTTAAACAGCAGTATCATAATGTATTGTTTTACAACAAAAATGAATCGTAGAAACAATGTGACACCCCCGGAATTTGGATTAGTCCTCTATATAAATGATATAATAGGACTAAATCTCTAACCCGGCTATAGCATTTTGGATGGTAGCAAGATCCAAGAGGAACATGAGAGTTAAGCGTGCTAGAGCTAGAGTAGTTCTAGGATGGGTGACCCCTGGGAAGTGGGGCGTCACAGTTGGTATCAGAGCCATTCACCAGCCGGAAATGTGAGATGAGTCTCGGCTGAGTCAGGGTTATATAGCGGGTAGAGCGAGACTTCCCGGCTAATGACCGTTGTGAGTGGAGTGCATCTCCTCACAAGGTCGGCTAAGGCTAGCGAGATGAGTCTCACATCGCCTGGTGCTTGTGAGTGTGCTTGAGCCTGACGTGGACGTCAGGGCTTAAAGGGGGGAAGAATGTGACACTCCTGGAATTTGGATTAGTCCTCTATATAAATGATATAATAGGACTAAATCTTTAACCCGGCTATAGCATTTTGGATGGTAGCAAGATCCAAGAGGAACATGAGAGTTAAGCGTGCTAGAGCTAGAGTAGTTTTAGGATGGAGGAACATGAGAGTTAAGCGTGCTAGAGCTAGAGTAGTTCTAGGATGGGTGACCCCTGGGAAGTGGGGCGTCACACAATTCTTCGCTGATACTCAAATCGCGTACACTTATTCTGTATTCAGCTTTTAGATCACTACTTTGCTGTGTATTATCTGTTTGCAATTTTAGGATTGTTGCTGCAACATTTGGTTGATCTCTTGTGCTGCATACAACATTAGTAATGTAAATGATGGTTATTGTTGCTGTACTTATTATTCCTAACATTGAATACATAGAAGCTTTAAGAAGAACAAGCATTTTTCACACTAATAATAATAATAATAATAATAATAATAATAATAATTAAAAACTAATTCTCATTTTCACATCCATTTAATCTTATTGGGAAAAAAAGAAAAGAAATATAAAAGAAAAATTCTTAAATGAAAAAAAAAAAAAAATACTAATGCCTGCACCTTTATCAACCTTCCATTTCGTGAATGTTCTTTTTCTTTTTTCTGGTACTAAAATAAAGTTGCTAGATATGAAAACATGCATGCATGGCCATGCACGTCGAAACGCATGCGTGCGTGGATGCATGCATGCATGCATGCACGTCTATTTTGCCGTGCCGGCGACGACTTTGGCCTCCGACTTGGACTTGGCGAAGAGGGTGAAGTAGCCGATGGTGGCGACCACGACGAACCCCGCCATCGCCATTGCGACTGGACCGGCCGGCATTGCCCGCCTCTGGTGCAGGACTCCGCCTGGCTGCGGCCTTGCCGGCTGCCGCCGCATTTCCTCCTGTCCATCTTCTCCTACCATCTCTCTCTCTCTAGATCTATCTCTCTCTCTCTTTCTATCTCTCTCTCTCTCTCTCTCTCTCTCTCTCTCTCTCTCTCTCTCTCTCTCTCTCTCTCTCTCTCTCTCGTAGTGCATGTAAATGCATGCAATACTCGTAGGCTTTTTTGGAGGGTCCGATGCTGAGGATTCGGTCTCACTACTTGACCTGTTCATTCGGGGCAAATTATATATATATATATATATATATATATATATATATATATATATATATATATATATATATATATATATATATATATATATATAGAGCAGAGCTTATATATTTTTAAAAGTACAAGTCCAATCATGTTTGTGAACTTTTTATCATTAAATTTGCATTGAGATTTATACAATTATACATTTTCTTTCTCTTTCTTTAGTTAACTTTACAATTGTCCAAATCTCAATGCAAAGCATAATTTAGTTTATACTTTTGAAAGTATATAAGCTCTACTCTCTCTCTCTCTCTAAGAGTATAGTAGCCCTACGCTCTCTCTCTCTCTCTCTATATATAGCTAGAGTTCGGCTACTATACATGTACCAGCACCAAGCAATTTGTGCTTGTAAGTATTATACCGTTAGATTTACTCCATTGACTAATTTCATCATTTAGATCATTCTATTTCACCAACCATTCATTTAACCGAAGAGGTTCACTATCATCCTAACCACGCATTTTTTCATTTAAGGACTAAAAATTTATAAGTACCAATGACTTGATACTTTTAAAAATATAGGAGCTCAATTCTATATAGCTAGGCTCTTCATATTTGTAAGTTATTTTCGATGATGGGATATTCGATTTGGCGATCGGTTTTGTTAGAAATGATTTATAGTATTAGAACTATCTAGAAGTCAAATTTCATAATTTTTTAATTTTGTTTGGCCAGTGAACGACTCAAAATGAACGACTGAAAATAAAAATCTTATAAAAAATTATGATAAAAAAATCAAATTTCAAATCGAAAGTATCGATATTACTATTGATATTAAGTAGAATTTTCTATTAATGTTTCATCTAATTTAAATTATTCTACACTGTTAAATTTACAAACGTATCACATCGATCATTAAAATAGTCACATTTGAGACCTTTTGATCGCTTAGTAAATGATGTTAAAAATTTATGAAATTTAATTTTTACATAGTTCTAATAGCATAGTTAATTCCTAACGAAGCCAATAACACGAATATATATATATATATATATGGAAAATGCTATGTGTACACCCATAAGGGGTGTACATCTCACACCCCCACCCATCTAAGGGTGGGGGTTTGATGATAGGTCACTTGATGTGACCCGTAAAAAATATCGCCACCATTAAAATGATGGAGATGTATGATGTACACCCCGAAAGGGTGTACATGTAGCATTGCTCTATATATATATATATATATATATATATATATATATATATATATATATATATATATATATATATATATATTCTCCTAAATTGAGCCCAAATATATTGATTTTAAAATTTAAAATTTAAATAGTCCAATTTGATGTGGTATATAACATACATGCCTACAAAACTACATACAAATTAAGGTGTTTATGTTATGTTAACGTTCGTCAACAATCTGTGGAGTATGTTTGACTAAAATATGTGCTTAAGCTGATATTCCGCTGCTAAGTTAATTATTATAGTTTTGATGAATTTTACTTTTTAATCTGATTTATGAATAATAGTTAGAATTTGTTAATTAACTTTGTTGAGCATTATGACTATTTAACTACAAATAGTAATTTTTTAAAAATTTGATCTTTTATATAGAGTATTAGTTTTGGGAGAGTATAGAACACTTGTAATGTTATAATGTTGTTCTTATAATTTTGTTAATATGCTGATATTTATAATATAAAAATAATTTGATTCATTTACTATAATAAAATTAGGTTATAGAGACACATTTTTGCGACACTTTTGTATAAGTATTCTATCTATATTTCATCTATATCCAAAATTAAATTATAGGAACACATTATAATAATGTGTCGCTATACATTCTAGCGACTGCATATATAGCGACACTAATTATAAATATCGATATTTTTGCTAACGATATTTTTTTAAAATTTTAAAATTACTTCAAAATATCATTATAATATAATTTTATTATACTGATTTATATGCGTACTTCAAGATATTGTGCAAATTTTACAACTTGTTTGGATTCCGTATAGAACCGGAAACAGAAGGGATATCTCTTTTATTCTTCCAAATGTACCAGGAATCAATCGGTATAGATTGTTCCAGTACAACTAGAATAAGTGAGAATTACTGTTCTTACTCTTTTCAACCACTCTCTTACTTTTTTTCTTAAATATCCTTCCACGTCTACCGAGGCACCATCTCTCACCTCATTATTACATAATAAAGTTTGAGGGTAAAAAAGTAATTTACTCCAATTAAAATTCTTTATTCCTCTTATTCTTCATTCTCATACCAAACACTTATACCAAACACAAAATCTCTTATCCCTGGAACCATTCCAAATGCTTTTTTATACTAGTTCCGTACTTTATATTTATTTCTGGAATAGCTAGTTCTGTCTTATCCCATTACCAAGCGAGCATATAAAAATAATAGGGAAATGCTACTTGTACACCCCCAAGTGGGGTGTACATCCTACACTCCACCCATCCAAGGGTGGGGTGAATTCTACCGGCCACTTCGAAGTGACCGATAAATTATTCCCATCCTTGGATGAATGGGATGTAGAATGTACACCCCATTTGGGGGTGTACAAGTAGCATTGCCCAAAATAATATTGCAAGGAGACTTAAAAGTAATTACCTAGTTCAAAACTTATCCAAACTTACTTTTCATCAATAATTAACATGACATGAAAAGATGCCCTCTTTTCTTCTCTATAATTAATTGACTGTACATTAACTCATCCATCAGTTCTTGTCACAATAAGGACTAGTGTAGAAATTTGCACGATACGAAAATAAATAATAAAAAAAAATTTAAAAGTTAATAATATATAAAAATAATTTTTTTTTTATCAAATTAATAATAAATTAATTTAAATATATAATTAATTTATATATTTAAACATAATAATTCAGAAACAAATAAAAATATTATATATTTCTGCCGTTAAAGGAGAGAGAAAGAAATCTATAACTTTAGTTGTTGAAAGACTCTTTTCATCTCGGATTTTGTCGTTTTGTTTTATCATAAATGTTTAATACTGCTCCATTAAATCTCCGCAGCGACGAAGGAGGCGGTGAAGCAACCCTGCATTGCGCTCTCAACACGCTCCGTTTTAAAGCGGAAAGGATCGGGTTGAAACGGTTTGACGTGAATTAAGATTTGGAGGACTTACTTGCTCTTTTTTGATTTTCTAAATTTGCAAGGAGTAATTATTTATTTTTCCTCTTCTGTCGATTTTGCAGGGTAGAGAGATTGGTGAGGATGAAAAAGGAAAAAAGATATGAGATAAATAAGGAGCACATTGTGTCACGCCCCGGAACCCGGGCTTGCCAACAGATCCGCCGTGCACACGGGATTTCCCGAGTACACGAAGCGCTGGTAACCTGCTCCGATATAATATGAATAATAAAAGAGCATAATACAGAGTTGAAGTAGAAGAACCACATAGTATCTCAGACTGGAACTACAAATAAAGCTGTAATAAGTACAATAATCTCCCAGCTCACCAAAATAATACAGCCAGCTGGCCAGTGCCAGACTCAAAGAAAGAAGAAATACCACAGTCTGAGTAAAGAGTATAACATCTGTCTAAAATCCACTCTCGGTCTCACAGGAGATCTATCTACTCAACGATCCCCTTACCTTTATCAGCCGCTGATAGCCTAGCAGCTCCCGCAGACGACTCTGCAAAATAAAGAAGAAGAAAGAAACAGAAAAGAATAATGGGGGTGAGAACTACCAGATAAACCAGTAGCCTCCCCTAGTGGGCAAAACCTCAACTCTGATGCACCCACTAGGATTACTAGAGGCCAGAAAGGAAAAAGTGGTAAAGCTGTAAGCATAACTGCTGAATAAAGGGGAAACCACCACTAGCATGCCTCTAAATGCAGTGCCAAAAGGAATGACTGTATGTATGCATCAGTATCTAACATGCCTGCCTGAATAAACCCAATCTTATGCCACCAGTAAAACTGGTACTGCCTGCTGCGCCTTGCCTGCCAAATCGGGTATGCTGGCCAATGCATAACACCGATAGGGAATGAGAGTCTCAAGGACTCAAGCCTGCCTGTAACACACTCCGGAGTGGCACTCGAGGGGAGCGACCCACACGAGTAAAAGTACCTCAGTAATAAGTATCATAAGTGTCGTAAACAGCAGGACTGGATCATGACTATGATCAAAGTGGGAAAAGCCATCCACTAAGAAACCCTGATCTGATGCCATAGTACTCAATGAGTGGGAAAAACCATCCACTAGAGAAAAGCCCGATCCCCTGCTGATGCCTAAAATAGACCAGACTCAACCCCATTCTGATGCAAGGATAAACATTCGGCCGACCGCCTACAGTCCGCGGTCACCGCAACACCCCACAAGTTTATAATCTAACATAACCTTGGCTATACTATCCCAAACCCCTGCTCATACTCGAGCGACAAGCAACTGAAAGCAAAAGAGAGCAATAAAACATGTCAAGTCTTAATATGATAGTGTAGCAATAAATAGTGGCCCTACCTGATGTCCGGGCATGCATGCAACTGTCTTTATTTTAAAAGTTGTAAAATAGTGTCAAAGATTTAAAAAGATTGATTTACTGAATAAAAGTCATTTGCATGCGAGATTATAGCCTTTGTCTTAATCACAGTGTCCCAATATAAGTCATCATATTATCTGTGGGGTTATATTAAATTTTAGGAGAGTTCGTCCCAGCGGTTCTCGTCAATTGTCACATTAGTTCGTCCCAATAGTTCTCATCAATTGTCCTGTTAGTTGTCCTGTTAGTTTGTCCCAATGGTTCTTATCAATTATCATATTAGGTTGTCCCAGTGGTTCTCATCAATTGTCATATTAAATTTTAGGGGAGTTCCAGTAATCCCAGTGAGCTTGTCAAAAATGAGGTAAGCAACAACCGCCCACCTCGAATAGCTCAAATCACACCCAGAAAGTCTCCTGGCTGTCCACAGTCCCCTAGAACTGCTGTCTGCTGAAAATGGTGCCCTACAGCAACACACATTGCACAGGGTGTAACTATATTATTCATAAAAATACAGCTTTTGCTGTTTTTCAAATAGCACGAAAAGAGAGGAGTTTTCCACCTCTGTATAGTGCTCAGAAAAATCCAGAAAAATTACGGTTGCGTTCCTCGCGAAGAGTAGATCAAAATCGACTCTTTAAACACCTCGATCTGATGCTCCTACGCCAAGATAAAAATCGGAGAAGTTGACACTGCCCAGAAATTTCCACAGCAAAAAGGGGGGTCAAAGAGACCTCGGGAAACGTGCCAAAAGTACGAAATGGAGCAAAGTGATCAACACGGAAATCGAAGACTTACCTCTTAGGAACGCGCTGTCGTGAAAATTGTCCAAAAATTCCTCCTGGTTAGCACTCAGGGAATTTCCGACGGAACTGCGACGGGAAATGGGCCGAAAAAGAGAACCGTCGCAGTGCGCCGCGTCGCAGATATCTCACTATCTGTAACTCCAGAAATTCTGGAATTTTGAAGAGAGAGAGAGGAGAGAGAGAGAAAGAACTTTCCTATAGAGCTCAAATTCGGATTCTCTCTCTAAGGGCTCGAAAACAGAGGTGCAAAGAGAGGGGGTGGGGGACCTCTTATATAGTGGGCCAAAGGGAATATTCCCACACGGGATCCGGATCCGAACAGGAAACACCGAAATGGGCCAACCAGAAAGCGCCACGTGTCCACAAAACAGCAAACAGCCTGTGCAGGCCCAATGAAAAATCGCCACGTGGCCACGTGGTGCACATGGCCGGTCCGCGCTCCGGGTCTTCCGGAAGTTGTCGGCCAATAGGATCTTGCCACGTGTCACAGTCCCCGTGGGCTTCTAGAAGCCGGCCAGCCAATGGGAAGCTGCCACGTGGCAGATGCAGGGTTCGGTGCTCCCGGTGCACGCCAGGCCCATGGACCGCGCACCCGAGCCCCCCGCCCGCGCCTGCGCCGCCGCCCTCTGCCGCTGTGCCGCCGCTGCGCCGCTGCCCGCCGCCGTGCGCCGCCGCCCGCCGCCGCTCGCCGGTCGCCGGAACAGTAATTCCGGCTGCCAGAGTTACTGTTCCGGCGTGAACAGTACCGAAGTGTCGAAAAAATAAAGTAAATATACCGTTTCGATCGTTTTCGCGCGCTGAGTCCAAATACGACGTCCATTTCGCCAAATTCTCATCCGAAATTTTGCCGAAAGCTCCCGGAAAATTCCATTTGCTCCGATTTTCGCGCAGAGTCTATATTAAATGTCCAATTTTGATTCTACAAGCTCCGTTGCACTATATAAGCTCTCCGCAGTCACTGTTTAATGTTGCACAGTTTCTGCGGGAGTCCGGATCATCACACGTTGATTATTTCATCTCCGGTGAATAGAAGAAAGAAAAAAAAAAATCATAAGATTTTATAATAAAGAAAAAATTACCACATGATAAAAAAAAATAAAAATTAAGAGTTTATATATTTGTATAGATATATAGATTGCTAGGTGCCTTTCAAAATTTTAATCTTATATATTATTAATATATTGCACTTGTATTATAAAAGGGTACAAATACAATTTTAAATAGGATTTGAATTATTTATAAAATTTTCTTCTCACGAAATTATTTCACTCGTATAAATTTTATGTATAAAAAATTCTACGCATGAGGTTGTAGAAAATTTGCTTCCCTTTAAAAATAAGGCCAGCAATGTAGCTAGTATAAAATTTGCGTTTCGCGGTGGATAAATAATATTTCAATCAATCAATATATATATATATATATATATATATATATATATATATATATATATATATATATATATATATATATATATATATATATATATATATATATATATATATAATTATTAAAATTTTAAGATTAAAAAAAATTATAACAAAAAAGCTAAAAAAAAAATAAAATTGGTATAAACTTTTATACATTATAAAAAATATTTTTTTATTAATATTTTTTAACTTTCAATATTTGTATTATAATAACTCTACTTAAATATTCAATTAAAGTTAATAGTTATTTTTTTTTTATAAATAAAATTTTTAATTATAAAATTAAAATTAGAAAACTTATTTTAAATTGTCAAATATATAAGGATGTCTGGTTAAAAGTGATTGAAAAAGAATAAATTATTATATGCACATGGTGTATATTAACACACCATATACTATATCGTATATATCAAAATTTAATTAAATGTATCCCATTTATAAAATCTAATAATTTAAATATATTTACTGAATTAAATTTTAAAATATTTATTACAAATTTGAAGTATGTAGTGTATGTAATTATATACACCAGGTATACTCATAATTTAAAGAAAGAGAGAAAAAATTTTGTTTGCACCTAATATATATTAATGTTTCATGCATCGTAAAATATATTAGAGAATTTATAGAACATCTGATACTCATACACCGTAAAATATATTAAAAAATTAATAAAATATATGATACTTAATATTTTAAAATAAAATAAATATAATATATATAATATATATAATATAAAATATATAAATAATTTTTTTAAGTATTTAATAAATATTTTAGAATTGATTCACCGTGCATCTAATACTTCTTTTGGATGTGGTTTAATATATAGAACTAACAAATTATATATCTTATAGAAGATATTAAGATTATGTTTTTTTATTTTTTATTTTTTATTTTAAATTTTTTTATTAATAATTACTTGTGTCCGGTTAGTTAGTGGATTGGGCCCACGTGGATCTGGGCCCCCACCCCACCAACTAATGTCGTGCGAATCCTAGTATTTTTTTGTACGTCCGCATAAGATTAATCTTATGCGGATAATCTCCATCTCCGTTCACCGCCGATCGAACGGTCGTTACTTCTCCCGCATATCTTATTCTATGCGCACTTGCACGTACGCGTCCCTTTTCCGAGCTCACGCTTTCGAGGAACTTTTCCAATAATAAAGCTCCCACTCCCACTCCCACTCCGTGCTGTGAAATTACTAAAATGCCCTTCTTCGTTCTCTCTATTCTCTTTTAATGCCCTTTTAAACCCCTCCTCCCCGCCCTCTCTCTCTCTCTCTCTCTCTCTCTCTCTCTAAATTTGGGTTTTCATGTTCATGGATTTGATTTGCCCTAGAAACCCTATCGTGTGTGATCTCTTCCTTAATTTTTTTTATCGATTTATGCTTTGTATCTTGGATTTGTGTTCAATCCTCTGTTTCAATTGCTCTGCTTCTTGATCCCTAATTCTTTAGGCTTGCAGGTGTGGGATGGGAAGCGATTTGCGCCATGCTTTGCCGATATATATCCTTTTTCTATTTTCTGATTTGGTTTTTCAATTCGTGAGGCGAGGAATGTGTATATGTATATATATTTTGATTTGGTTACTTAATTAATGTGGCACGGTTTTAGGTTTTGGGGCTAATGTGATCGCTGTAGTTGCAGTTCTTGTGGTTTATTTCACTAGGAATGATGCTTCAAGAATTGTGGTAATCGCATAATTGGTTTTCGAGAGTTTTTTTTTTATGCATTTGTATGTGTTTTAATTTGGGAAATTTGAATTAGATGTGGTTGCTCTGCTTAAAATTAGCATCTTGGAATGTGGGGTTTTGGATTGGCTTAAAATTAATAACTTGAATGGAGATGTAAATATGAGTACATCATAGTGCTGTAACTAAGCAGGTGAAGTTGTTCAATGATTTTGCTATTGAATTGGACTATCAAATTTTTTTTTTTGCATCAATTAATGCTTCTGTAAATTTACACTGCGATCGGGGGGTAGGCTTTTGGTTTTAAAAAGAAGTTGGGAGTGCTGGAACTTTAGAACCTTTCGGTTGTGTTTGCTATGCTTAGGTATTTCAAGAATCTGTATCTTTCCTTTTCTTCCGGGTTGATTCATACATATTCTTCTTTCCCTGCTGGGTGAACAACTTGGAACTGTTAAATATCATTTAGGAGTTGTGTGTTTCATGCGTAATAGTATATTTCAATGATAATACTATGTTTTTTTTTTTTTTTGATTAAACAGGGGTGTACCCCATTTGATAACAGAGTTCAGAAATAAGGGGTGGAAAGGATAAAAGAGAAAATACAACAGAGAACCCAAACATGACCGCACCGTAATGTTAAGCAAAAAAACCCACAAAAACCGACCGACAATACAACAGACCCAACCACAGAAAAACACCAGCCCCCGAACACGTCCCCTACGATCCGCGCGCCCTTAAGTTTTTGTCCCAGAATTGAACCGCTGCTATCACTCTGCACTCGACTTCTGCTAAAGTGGAAAGACGGTTGTTGAAAATCCTCGAGTTCCGCTCCGTCCATAACTCCCAACACGCGTAATAGTATATTTCAATGATAATACTATGTTAAAATGGCTTTGTATTGTCTAGTTTGACACCAAATTTTGCACTGATAGCCCTCTTAGAGACAGTTTATCTCGTTCAATTAGTTGTTGTTATCAAACTGACTCAATAAGCTTTTTTCTCCTGCCTGCTGGTTGGCCTGTTAAATATATCACTTTTCCACAAATGGTTAAATTTTTTTGAATTTGGAATTATTCTTTATTGATCCATCATTTTCACCATCTATGTCAAACAGCTATCTGATGCTGATATAGTTAATAAGAAACTAAGACTATAGAGTATAGAGCATAGCATAGCTTGTCTGATATCTATAAGATATGAGTTACTGCATAAGGCATAACTTGTTTGGCTATCTTGTTAGGCTACAAGCCTACATCATGCAAAATGCCATTTCAGCTATGTATTGCCCTTTATTATAATTTCTTGGCAATTACAGCCTTATCAGACTATTTCTCTGATCATGCAGGGATTATTTTTGCATACATTTTCAATTTTATATGCTGATTAGAAGTTTATTTTCCAGTTATAATTCCTTTTTCCCTGCTTTCATAGAATATCCAGAAAAGCCTACTAGAGAAGTTATTTTTACATGCTGTACCTGCTTTTGGAGCATGTCTTTCTTTCTACGATATTCTTCTGCTTCTGATGAAAAGTCTTGAAGGACATGAACCTGAATATTATGAGTGGTTCTTCAGATGCTCTCAGTGTGTCACATGGGTAAGCTGTATGAAGGCAAAGTGTATACATGAGTATGCATGTGTCTGCACCAAATTATATTCATATGCAAATGCATATGCATGGATACATGAGTATGCACGAATGTACTCATGTATCAGCACGCGCGCATGTGTGTGTGTATGCATTTTTAAAAGACTTACTAGTTGTTGTCCTGACATTGTCTACTGTATATCCATGTGTCCTGATAGATGCTCATCTTGCTTCTCTCAACCTCCAAGTATTGGTTCAGCGTCTTTTGCAATCCCTTCTTGTGCCTCTGGTGGATTCTTAAACCTCTTTTAGAGATCCCTCATTTGCAGTACAAGTTTTTATCACTAGAGGTATCACTTTTAAGTTTCTAAATATTCTCTCAACTCTGTTTTTGCTGATGTTTTGATTTAGTATTTGTTCTAAGTATCTTTTCATAAAAATGTATAGAAACTTTTGTGTAATCTGATCAACTCCCATTCAATGCTTTGCATTTTAATTTAGATCAAAATTCAAACTTGAACTACTGTTAGAAGATTGACATTTTCAAATATTTATATTGCACACTATGTAATTTATAAACAGAAAAGTAAGAATTTTTTGTGTTGTTTCATTGTGTGTAATTCATGTGACAGGTAATAACATGCTTCAAGGAAAGTTCTTCTGTATCTGCTGAACTCATGTTTGGGCTCTTTGTTAATGTGATCAGAGCAATGAGCCAATCTTACAAAAGAAGGTACCACTTGCCAAAGTTTTTGCATTGTATCTTATGTTTTTGGTAATTATTTCATAATCTTTTAAGAGCAAAGATGGCCTTATGGTAATTTTCAATAAAATAAAATGATGATCTTATTATCCTCTCTGCTAAAACGATACTTACCAGCTAATTTGCTCATTATATATAATCATTATTTGGTTACATTTCTTAAAAATTTCTTGTTAATATTAAATCAATCATCCCTACAAATTGTTAGATGCAAACTAAAGAAAAGCCAAATTAATGCTTCCTTTTCAATTGTAATATGGAGGACAATTTCCGAAATTAGAATTATAAACCTAATTAAAAGCCGAGGGTTCTGACTTGCAGAATGTTCTTTTCGTGAACTTGAGAAAAGCTCCAATATAACCCACAGAAGGTTATTTTCACATCTAATATTAGATTTTAATTTGAATGATGCACTTGATATGCTTATTCTGTTATTACTCCAATGCCATGGGTATGTAATCTAAAACCAAGAAACATAACCAGCTTTTCATCTTTGGAAGCTAGAAGGCCGTTGTACCTTTCTTACTATTGCACTAACTATTTTTCTTATGAACGGTAGACTTATGATTTATGCTGTCAGTTTCTCTTTTAAACAATGTCAAACCCTTTGTTGCTTCCAGAGAATTAAACTCTATTGAAGATCCCCTTATCCCCAAAGGTATAGAGACGAAGGAAGGTCGTTCTATATATTTGGTATGTATTTTCATTTTCTAATAATTATTTAAAAGATTATGGATAGTGTATGATGATGCAATGTGTGCTGACTTATCCTTGAAATTCAAGTTTACTAGAAATTTTGTTGTCCTTTGAAAGCCTGCATCTTGGATAAACAGAAGTTATGTAGATTGCTCCTGCATGCCTTCTTTCTTCTGTTGAATTTAAGAGTGTGTGAGCATGCTACAGTATAATTCCCTTAATGAAAAAGAAACTATAATGGTAACTTCACCTGAAAATAATCCCCACAATCCGCCTTTTCGATTCTGGAAAAGAAAGTGACCTTAAGAACATTTACCTCAAAAATTTTTCTCTTCGAAAAGCAGGTATTGAATAAAAAGAAGTGGGTTTATCTTCTCTGAAGTATTTCAAGCGCTTGGCTGGAAAGACGAAATTTTGAAAATTCATTGCAATTTCTTTCTCAGTAAGTCAATTTGTCTAGAAAAACTTCATAAAGAACTGTGCTCTTGTAATTGGAATTACATGACCCCTTCTGCCCGATAGAGTTGCATCATGATCATTTAAATTTTCCGTTCTATATTTTTTTCATAAAATGACTTACGAATCAAATTAGGCATTAAGGTTTCAAAACTAGCAGTTCTGTTGACATTTCTTCTTTGAACAAAATGTCGCTACAGTTAATTAGGGCTCTCTAAAGTTTTGGAGTTGAAGGCTTAAAATTGTCCTACTAGTATTTTGGGAAGAAAAAGAATTCACTGCATGAGTTTGAGTAAGAACCAAAGATTCTCTGTCCAGTGTGTACCACTCAGTGCCGACCATGTGATATTGTGCTGGTGGTTTGCTGATAAGGTATTGAGGTTCTAGCGAATCCTTTGGTACCGCTGCGTGGCTGCGGATGCAACAACTGAAGAAGGTCAGAAATGCTGCTGTTGAAACAGTAGATGATTTTAGCGCTCAATCATATTATTTTGAGTTTGGATATCAGTTTTTTGGACTAACAAATCTAACACGACCTGACTGGTAGAAGTTAAGCTATATGGGTCCTCACGGTTTGAATGTCAGTCTGGACCTTCACCTGCCCCTACCAGTCCTAATTCACCTCTTTTTCTCTGTAAGGCCTTAAATCATCACTACTAATGATGTTGTCCCTTTCATTGAATAACCATAAAAGCCACACACAAAACATACACTTGCACACACAAAAAGTAGAAAGCAAGGGTATATGAACATTACGACTTGAATGTCCTTATTTATAAGTGTAACAAAAAAAAGCTCTCCTTTCATTATTAGTTCTCCATCTGGTGATTACTTATGTCCACCCTCATAGGTCAGGAAGTTCGGCAATTTCTGGCACCTTGTAACCTTCAAGTTTATCAATTCAATGATGGATGTTGGCTTGACGAAACAACTTGATTTTGAAGATCTAGTTCAATTGCCTCCTGAACTTACACCTGTTATCTGTTACGATAAATTACTCAATTGCTGGATTGCTGAACAAAGTAAGCATCACTCTAATTCCTCTCTACTTAGGGCAGTGTATTATGCATATGGCTGGCCATACTGTCGTCTGGGTCTGCTAAAGGTACTTTCTTTCTTTATTATTGGTTCTTTTATTTTTGGAATGTATATTTTTCACATTTAGAGAAGCATAGAATTATGATTTCATACATTTAATCACAAACTTTTGAATTTTAAGTGACTAGTCAACCCAATTTCCCTTTTCTGTAGACTTCTGCATGTTACTAAATCAACGAACACTCTTTTGTCTGCTTTCAGGATACCTTTATAGAGCTAGTTGAATATTTGATGTTGGAATTTTAAAGGGTTGAAGTTTTAAATAGGCCAAATTAGGCTCCAAGTCGAAGAACATGAGTTTGTGGAGTCAGTAAAATTTGATTGTAATTGGCATAATGCTGCCTTCAATTATGTTATCTTTTGTTTCAACTTTCAACTACAACATTAGCCGAACCCTCTTTGTTAAGCATGTAAAAGACAGGTTTGGACTTAATGGTGCATATTTATTGCTTTTTCTATGGTGGTTTGGACCTATTAGGCTGTTCCTACAACTTATTATGAGCTATATAAATATTGAATCTCCTCCTGATCTGAAGATTAGGATTCTAATCACCGCTACCACTCGAGCGGACCATATTTCTTTAGTTACTATACATGGTGCAGAATGCATAACTTGCTAACTTTGAACCTGTGTGACTATGAACCCTTTATGGACAACTATTACACAATTGTTAGAAGAGTACGAAAAGCAGGATTGGACCTTTTTAACTAACACTGTAGGAAACTAGTTTGTTGAAAGAACCTTTGCAGAGGTCTGATTCATCTCGCACCTAAGATTAGAAGATTCCTTTTTAGTTTCTTTTATTCTTGAATGACCATACTCAGCGATAAATTTACTTAAACGTATGCAGGTGATAAATGACGCTATTGGCTTTGTTGGCCCATTGCTCCTTAACAAGTTGATATCGTTCCTTCAACAAGGTATAATGCTCATGGAATCTACGTCATAATTCATCACCTAGTTTACAGCCTAATAATGATTCCTCCAATTAACTTTTTCAACAAAAAGGTCGTCATCAAAACCTTATCTCAAGGGCTTTGCAGAATTTCATAAATCCATAAGATTTAGTAGTTAGTAGTCTAGTGGGATATCAATATATCATTAAGCAAGGACATAGTCCAATGAATGCATCTTTGCAGAAATTCGTAAAACCTAATGCTTCTTCTGAGTTCTGGTTGATGCTATTTTTCAATTGAAGCAATCTTGAGACTGATGATTCCAGTTGTTCTATCCTCTCAGGTTCTGGTGATATAGAAGGATACATTCTTTCTTTTGCGCTGGGTTTTACTTCTCTTTTTAAGTAAGTGTACTCAAATAGTTAGTGGGATAACCTGCCATATTGCATTCCTACTTCGCACCATTTGCCCGTTCAAAGTCAGATGATGGGAGAGCAACTTTATTTGTAATTATAAGTACATAATGCATACAGGACACCTAGCTAGTCTGTTTCAAATTTTCTCCCTTTATACATCCTTTTGGCTGTAGACCTGAAGAAAAATAACAAGAGTTCCATAGCATAGAAGAATATTTAACGTTGAAATGTGATGAATGTAGGATAAGTGACCCTTAGATATCATGATGGCTACACGAACTGTATATCTAGAATTAAAATTGATAGATCATGACCGTAGTATAAAATCTTCAGTGCAGATTCTGAAATTAGTGGTCAATTATGACATTGTAAAGTAATCATGAAAAGATTATCTCCTTGGTACAATTTAGACTGATAGATGGATGATATTTGTTTGTCATTTCTAAGAAGGTTAGTATTATTATGCATATTCTGTCATATCAAGGTGCATTTCTTTTAAGTGGAACATGAGATATTTGAATTATCTGGTTTGCATCCTTGGTATCTAGGATGAGTATCCTGCTATAGTTATTAAGTAATGTGCCTGTTTATGAGTACCTATAACTTAAATGGGTACAACTCATATGTTGAAGCATGATAGCAGGAGTTAATTGACAGCTTAATTAGGTTGTTGAATCTATTTTCAGATCTTAATAATGATGAAAATTTAATAATATTTAAGTTTTTGCTGTAAATTTTACATATAAAAGGATATTCCTGTGATATTCCCAGAGTGGCTGTGTATGCGCTTTGTTGTGTATTCTCAATCTTAATATCTCATTATATTGTAGGTCCTTTCTTGATACACAGTACTCTTTTCGTCTTTCAAAGTTAAAGTTGATGCTAAGATCAAGCATAATGACAATTGTTTATCACAAGGTAAAAATAGCTTTTCTCCTCCTGCTAAGATTTGGTCAAAATGGACTTATGTGAGCTGTGAAGTTTAGAGAATGTTCACTCATAATTCAGTTAATAGTTCTCTTTTAGCTCGAAGAATTTGAAAACTTTTGGGTATTGAACCACTCTGACGAAGAGCTTTTACTTGTTTCTAATATTACTTTAGTTACTATGGTAAGCATTTCAGACCAATTTTCAACGCTTGAGAGTAAAAGAAGGAGAATTTATTACATAGTGATTCTTTGATAGGATCTCATTCGAGGAATCAAAAACGGCTTCAGTTGGTACATTTTATTAGTTCCACCAAACTCACAATGATCTTATTTTTTTTATTTCAACTGTTTTCATTGCCAATGACAAATGGAACTTTTAGGTGCAATATTTTAAATTGAGAGGTCAATTTCCTGATGAATTGACTGTAATATGCAGTGTACCTTTAATTTCCCTAACTTCTAGAAATTGGACATATTGTTTATTTATCATTGTTTACAAATCATGGTGCTTAACTTTTTGGTAAATTCTGATTAATACTTTGTCGGTACAGTTCAGCTGTTTTCACTTCAAAACTTGATACAAATTTATTCATTCATGTCTATTGTTTTCGTTATAAACTTTAATTTGCATGTGACAGTGCTTGTACATCAACCTAGCCGAACGCTCAAAATTTTCTAAGGGAGAAATTCAAACGTTTATGTCAATTGATGTTGATAGGACGATAAACTTGTGCAACAGCCTTCATGATGTTTGGAGGTATAACCATATATAGCACATTTCCATGTTTTATCAGTTAATAAACAGGTGCGTTCATGAGTTTTTACCTATTTCTAAATATTCTTAATGGAGCTATGATAGTTTTCAACCTACTACAAGGTGATAAGGATTGTATACTTGTAGTCGAATAAACTGTTAGATGTAGCATTCATCAAAATTCAGTTCTTTTCTTGTTTGGACAATGTTACTCATGATCCTTGATAACTATCAACTTGGCGTAGTTTAAATTTGTAGCTCTTTTAGAATAATAGGAGCTCTATCGTGCAGTTTTACAAAGCTTTTTCCTAGTCCAAAGAGGAGACAGTTTATTGATATTCCTGCTGCTAGCTGAATGTAGAGCAACTTTCCAAAGTTAGATCATCTTAGTACTTGTCAAAGTTTCAGGAAAATTTTGCTGCCTCATTATAATATTTAGTGGTAATGAGTCTAATGACCTTAGCTTATCTTTAGATTTTCCTCTTTTTTTTTCTTTTTTTTTCCCTCTTATTCTGATACTTGTCACTGTTCTGACTAATGGTTTTATGCTTTACCAGCTTGCCATTTCAGATAGGTGTGGCACTCTATTTATTATATACACAAGTCAGTTTTGCCTTTCTATCTGGACTGGCGCTAACAATACTGCTTATACCAGGTACTTGTTGCCCCAAAAGCTTTATATATATATCGTGCATCCCTTTCTTCCTTCTTTCTGTTGTGATTTAAGGATCGTCCTGCATGTGCTATCAACAAAAATACACGAACAAAGAAATAGCAAAAATAATAGAAAGGAAATATACAAAAAAGAGACAACGATTTACGTGGTTAGGCAAGTTGCCTACGTCCACGGGGAGAGCGAGAGAGATATATCCTTTATATGAAGAAACCAGAATACAAGCCAACACATTTATGTTTCCCTCAACCTAAATACAAGAGCCTTATGGTTATTGCCACCCTTCCCTTGTTACAAGAAAAAATCCCTCATATGATCTCAAAATGAAATTTTCTAAACAAAAGAGAGAAACTCAACCTCACACTTAATTAGTTTCCTTTTACGCTTGCTTGCTTACTTCCTTGCAATCTGTGGAGTGGAATTAGCAACCTATTTATAGGCATATGCTGGCAACTTCATTGTCAAACCTCATTAATTAGCCTATATATATAGGCATTGACAATTGTGACATGCATGTGTTTCATGCAAGGATTTAAGTGCCGTGGCACGGGGTTGTGCCGAAAACTTGCCGGCACGGTACGGTACGGTGCGTGCCGAGCCGTGCCGATGAGTGTCGGTCACAAAAAATACATGCGTGTCGACACATAATGTCATGAAATATTTATTTTTTTTAGCAACAAATTTTTTTAATTGCTTATTATGTATCTTTAGCAAATATTTTGAACTTTATTAAGAAAATTACTTAGTAAATTTAAGAAAAAAGGGTTTTGAACTATGCTATTGGCACGGGGGCTGTATCGTGCCGGTATCTTGTTGGCACGGTATGGCACGGTGGATACGACCCGTGCCGATGGATACTTAAATCCTTGGTTTCATGCATATGCATGAAACACATTTGTATGCATGCACCGGCCAACATTAACCCATTTCATTCACACTTAATGATTTCGGTAGACCAAGTGCACCGTGAACCAAGTTTCATCTTCTTGTTCTTTTTACCTATAGAAAATTTATAGGCCAAATAAAAGTATAAAAGAAGACATATAACCAACACTTTCCATATACCAAAAGTTCCTTCGTACACAATAATTTTTTCGTTGTTCTTCTGTACTATATGGCTCTCAATTTTCTATATATTACTTACCATTATTAATATAATCTGGATACCTTAGAATCAAGGATTTGAGCATCCATCGGCACGGGTCGTATCCACCATGTCGTATTGTGCCAACAAGATACCAGCACGATACAGCCTCCATGCCGATGGCACAGCTCAAAATCATTTTTTCTTTAAATTATTAAGTATTTTTCAATAAAGTTCAAAATATATGATAAAGATATATAATAAACAAATAAACAATAATTCTCACTTCAAAGTTGGGTGGCGTTTTATCCCGAGGGAACTTTTTAACCTAGAATTCTGAGAGGGAGACGATTTTGATTTGATTACTTTTGGCACTACAATTCGACTTTTGACTTCCCAAGGAACTAGAAATGGTTCCAATTAGAAAATTTTGTTGCTAAAGAAAATAAATATTTCTTGCCATTATTTATCGGCATGCATGTATTTTTTGTGACCGGCACTCATCGGCATGATCCGGCATGCACCGTACCGGCAAGTTTTCGGCACGACCCCGTGCCACGGCACTTAAATTCTTGCTTAGAATGCGATGTTATTTGTTTGGCAGTACTTTTTTTTTGCAGTTAATAAATGGATTTCTGGACTGATTGCTAGTGCAACAGAAAAAATGATGAAACAAAAGGATGAGAGGTTAGTCCCTTTATTCTCGAGCATTTGAATAACATATCAATCTGTTTGGTTCTTCGATTTTGGAGAACAGGAGGTTATCGTGCTAAATTTCAAACCTATTTACTCATATATGAATTTCCTTTGTTAGATGGACAGAATAATGTAGTTGATATATAGATTGGCCAAAGCAATACTTAAACCCTGTAAGTCTTTTTTTTTGTGTAAAATGATGTAAGTAACGTAGTTTATTTAATATATTTTGTGGGGGGTTCGTTCTCCCCATTTTTACTCAAAAAAAAAAACTTAAACCCGTGAAGTCATATCCCAAACAGTTGAATTGAGGCTTGTAGAAGATGGGTATTGTATATTTGACCGGTTATGCAAAGAATAAATTTGAATAAAAAGGAATCATTTGCAATATTAGTTATCTGATTTATTTTTTTTTAATTCGAGATATGATTTCTTTGAAGTACGGTCATCTATTAATAATACCCTTTGTATTCTTGATAAAGTCTATATAACCACCTTTCTTCCAGACTAGGGGTGTAGATATTCATGCTATTTCCATTTGTTTTCTTGAGCAGGATCAGAAGTACTGGAGAACTATTGACGTTTATTCGTACATTGAAGATGTACAGCTGGGAGGATCTATTCGTGAAGAGATTGATGGAAAGAAGAGAAATGGAAGTGAAGCATCTCTCGGTATGCGACAACCTGAGTCACCTTTTCGAACTTATGCGCATGTTGGACTCCTTGAACTCATACTTGCTCTTCTTTAGACTCGAAAATATTTGGATGCATGGTGTGTGTATTTCTGGGCGACAACTCCCACGTTGTTCTCTCTTTTCACATTTGGCATGTTTGCATTGATGGGTCATTCATTAGATGCTGCTACGGTAAGTCAATGAAACTGTTGTCTGAGTCTATATCAGGTTTTACTAGTACATTTTTATGCCAAAACATTTCTCTTTGGATTTTGTTTGCAGGTTTTCACCTGTGTGGCGCTTTTTAATACATTGATTTCTCCACTAAATTCCTTCCCTTGGGTGATTAATGGGATGATTGACGTATGTTGTCTTTCATTGTCGTCATATTCTTAAGATATTTAGATATATGCCTCTTCAATAGTATCTATATACACATATTGCCTTGGAAAGTCTCAATTTTCGTATATGCCCTCCAATAACTTAGAAGTTTGTAAATGTATACCATTGCACTCGCAAAAATTCCCTCTTTAGAAAACTTGTTTAGGGCAAAACCAACTACCGTCCTTTTATTGGATGGCTCTCCAACTTAGGACAAGGGTATTATTGTGAGAAATTGCAGTTTTGAGGTGTATATATGAAAACTTGGTTATAAGCACAAACACACAATCCCTTGTTGTAATTTCCATTTTAGCATTATATTAATAAATTACCGTCCTTTTTTTTACTGATATATGCATTACAGGCCATTATTTCTGCTCGAAGATTGAGCAAATACTTGTCCTGCCTTGAGCATAAATACAAATACGAGCAACAATCTCCTGAAGAGTTCGATAAAGACGAGACTGATGCAAATGGTAATGCAACGGCTATCATCTTTCAAGATGCTTCTTTTTCTTGGTCTAGCAAGTATGAGGTGGGGCAGAGTACATATATCAGCGGCATCTCTCTGGGGATTCCAAAGGGCCTTCTAGTTGCTATAATTGGAGAGGTAATGATTGTACTCCCTGTATAACAATTATTAAGCATTGAATTGACTTACATAAAGGAAATGAATGGATCAAGGATTTAAGTACCATGGCATAGGGTTGTGCCGAAAACATGTCAGCACGGAACGGCACGGTGCATGCCGATGCGTGCCGGTCACAAAAGTATATGTGTGCTGACACATAATGGTATGAAATATTTATTTTCTTTAACAACAAAATATTCTAATTGCTTATTATATATTTTTATCAAATCTTTTGAACTTTATTGAGAAAATTACTTATTAATTTAACGAAAAGAGAGTTTTGAGCTTTGCCATCAGTACGGAGGTTGTATCATGCCGATATCTTGTTGGCACGATACGACATTGTAAATACGGCCTGTGCCGATGGGCACATAAATTCATGGAATGGACCATATAAGCTTGGTAGCGTACACTTTTTTATTCTATTTTTAGCTCATGGGTTCCTTTTTAGGTTGGTTCTGGCAAGTCATCTTTGATTAATTCTGTTCTAGGAGAGATGAATCTTACTCATGGGTTCATACGTTCCCATGGCTCAATTGCATATGTGCCACAGGTTAGACTTGCATTTCTAGCTCGACTAGAAAGAAAACCATTTATTGTTGGTGAAATTGAATCCTGAGTCAACAATGTTATCTTCCTATCTGATATTGTCATTCCTTCCGCCAATGTTTGTTTTAGGAACCTTGGATCCTCTCAGGTTCGTTGCGTGACAATGTGTTGTTTGGGAAGGAATTTGATCGTTTAAGGTGGAGTTTCTTGCTTAATTATCGTCCTTTTGGTGAACTAAAATTCCTTTTCCACTTCCTGAGCAATATATATATATATATATATATATATATATATATATATATATATATATATATATATATATATATATATATATATATATATATATATATATATATATATATATATATATATCATTTAATATAGATATGGAGAAGCTTTAGAGGCATGTACGCTTGATGTTGATATTTCAAAGATGATTGGAGGTGATGCGGCCTATATTGGGGAGAAAGGTGTTAACTTATCTGGTGGGCAGAGAGCTCGCCTTGCCCTAGCAAGGTGAAATTTCATCTTTCTTCATAAGTGGCTCAAAACTTTGTTGATTAACTTTAATACTATCTAAACATTTTGCAGGGCGGTCTATCATGACTCTGATATTTACCTACTTGATGATATACTTAGTGCAGTTGATTCGCAAGTTGCTCTTTGGATTTTACATAGAGCTATTCTGAGCCCTCTTATGAACCAGAAGACTAGGTTGCTATGCACTCATAATCTTCAGGTTTGCATTTGACAAATTTCATAGGTGTCTTTGTACAATTATGTCATATCTTAATTATTATAACTCAATGTTTCTCTGACAGCTGAAGCTTTTATATCAAACGGTTGTTTTACCTGGTATTAGAGCTTGAGGTCCTGAGTTGAAATCTCAGATGTGAGGGATAGTGCTGATTAAAATAAAAACATCATTCTCTGGCACTTTAAGCTTTTAGAGACAGAATCTGTAGTTTAACTTCTAATGCTCTGTGGAAATTCTTCTATAAATAGTAGATAACATAAAATTTTTGTATCATTTAAGGAACGGTAACAAATATGAAAGTTTCTTTCTTTGGACAGGCTATTTCTTCTGCAGATATGATCATTATCTTGGATAAAGGGCATGTAAAGTGGGCTGGAACTTCGGCTAGTTACTTCACATCTCCATACTCAAAGATTTGTGCACCAGATAGTTCAAATGTCTTGTCATCAACACTGTCGGAAAAGGGAAATTGGACAAGTGCTTCCAACTGGAAAAAGTCTAATCTACCTCTCGATAGTGATTTTATAGCTTCTGAGCAAACCACCGAAAGTATGGAAGTAGAACTGAGGAAAGAGGGAAAAGTTGAACTTGGTGTGTACAAGTAAGTGTTGTAGAGGTTTATAAAATTATGGGAATCACTAGTTAAATTGAACTACAATTTGAGTCATTAAATTCATTCTTGCCATTCAAAATTACATGGTAAATTTGGAGTTAATTTCACTTTATCTGGATGTTAAATTATACAGAAGTTATGCACTGTTTGCCAGCTGGCCAGTTGTTATTATCATATGTGTCTCGGCTTTTCTTATGCAAGCATCTCGCAATGGGAATGATCTCTGGTTATCTCACTGGGTTGATACGAGCACAGGAACCGAGTACACAAGATTTTATTTGGTAATTTCATTTTATTTTGTTTCGTTCCTCTGGATTAAAGTGAGAAACCAAGTTTAGTGTTTTAGTGAACTTGCTAGAATAAATTTTATGAGATTACAATTATGTGCTTAGGTAAGTTTCACATTGATATGAGAAGATGTCTCTATGTATACCAATGGATGTGGTATTTCTCTGCTGATTAGATACTTGATTTTGTAGGTTATCCTTGCTGTTTTTGGCTTAATGAACTCCCTTTTCACCTTAGCAAGGTCATTCTCTTTTGCATATGGCGGTCTACGTGCAGCAATTCTGGTGCATACCAAGATTCTGGATAAGCTTCTCAATGCACCTGTTTATTTTTTTGACCACAACCCTAGTGGTCGAGTACTGAACAGGTTATTATATTTTTAATATTAAAGAACCCTTGCACAATACATTTTTGTGCTCTCTTTGAGTAATTCAACTTTATATCCTTTGCAGATTATCCTCAGATTTGTATACAATTGATGATTCCCTTCCATTTATTCTCAATATCCTATTGGCCAACTTCTTTGGGTTATTAGGAATTGCGTTTGTTTTGTCCTATGCACAGGTAAATGTTTGCAACTTATTATTTTTTAATATTGTTACTAATCCAGTAACTTTTTTGAGCAATTCGTCGAAATTTACTCGTTTCCTTGAATCACATGGTGCAGATTTTGTTTTTGCTCCTATTAGTTCCATTTGGGTATATATACAGGAAACTGCAGGTACTTATCCTCCCACGCTGTTGCACTTCATATCTTGTTCAATTTTAGATAAGAAACATGACATTCTCATTCATTTTTTTAACGTTACACAATTTATGCTGATAGACGTCCTTGTCAACCTCATATATGGCTTCTTGTTTTTATTGTTTATTTTGCTATGTAATACTATTTATTTGCATGTACGATGAAGGCTACAGAACATGTTTGTGCTTTGAAACGAATTAGAGAATATGATGCTTTTTTACAGTTTTACTATAGGGCCACATCACGTGAATTGAGGCGGCTTGATAGTGTTGCTCGTTCACCTATCTATTCATCCTTCACAGAAACTTTGGATGGATCATCAACTATAAGGGCATTTGCGAAGGAGGTAAAAATCATTTCTTATTTCCGTTCAAGCAAACCTCATCAATCATTTATTCAATAAACATCAAGGTTGTTTTGAGTTTCGGTTTTTTCCTTTCTCTTTCCTTAGAAATAATTTGATGTCAGAGTTATGTCAAGTCGTATCATTTCTTTTTCTACCTTATTTTTGTTATTGTCATTTTGTTTGCAAAATTTTCATATTCTGTTTAGATTTTAAAGAAATAAATGGTTATATCAAACAATATTGTTATAAAACAACACTGCAACCTTGAAAAAACAGATTAGAAATGATATTAATCAGATCGTAAGTCATTAACCGTATCTATTTACAATTAGCATTCATGTTATTTTATAAAAAATATATCCGGGTAAATACTTTACTTTGTGCCCTTTATTTTCTCCTTGGAAATATTATATACACATTTTGGAATTTGTCTATGTCATAGGTTCCCAGACTGCCTTAAAAATATTGATGAAAAATCAAGAAGCCCTACAGCTGTAAATTCAGACGGATAGGGTGCATTAGAAGTCATGAATTTGTTCAATATTCCTGTAGTCGAAGTGTTTATTTTCTGTAAGAATAGCACAACCAAAATACCAAGGGTATACTAAAATTACACGAACTGTTTTTAAGATGCCAATACTTACCTAAGGAGGCTCATATGCAGGAATCGTTCATGGCTAGATTTATGGAACATGTATCACTATATCAGCGAACAACCTACTCAGAGCTGACAGCAGGCTTGTGGCTTTCTTTCCGCCTTCAAGTATTCTTCTTACTTTTTTCATTAAATTTGATGTACATAATAGCATGGATTCACACTTATTATCCTCAATATATTCCCACAAAATGTCAAGTCAGCTATAGTGTGGAAATTGACCTGGGATTTATTTTAGTTGTTGGCAGCATTCATCATCTTATTCATTGCTGTGATGGCTGTCGTTGGGTGCCATAGAGATTTTCCAATTAATTTTGGTACACCTGGACTGGTATAGTTCTAAAGAACAAATGCGTAACGTTTAAATTATCACAAGTTCTTTTTCTGATTTTCAATGTTTATTGATTCATTGTAGTAATTAAGATTAAGAGTTTGATTGATTGGTTGTAGGTTGGTTTGGCCCTTTCTTATGCGGCGCCAGTCGTTTCATTGTTGAGCAGTTTTCTAAGTAGTTTCACAGAAACTGAGAAGGAATTGGTTTCTGTTGAGAGAGTTGGTGAGGTAATTAGAATGATTGTTGTATAGATACCTTTGGCACTGATCAATCGCTAATGAATGGAGCAATATTTGTAGTATATGGATATTCCTCAAGAAGATCTTCAAGGATCACAACCTCTAGATCCGAATTGGCCCAATGGAGGACAAATCGAGTTTCAACATGTTACCCTCAAATATAAGCCATCTCTACCAGCTGCTTTGAATGATGTTTCGTTTAGAATTGCGGCAGGCATGCAGGTAGCGTTCAATACGCACCTCTTCATAGTTGCAAATGGTCTATTGGCTGGCATTTTCTTTATTGACAAATCAGAAAATTCTATCTTAATAGGTTGGAATAATCGGTAGGACAGGAGCTGGAAAATCCAGTGTGCTGAATGCACTTTTTTGCCTAAACCCTATTTGTGATGGGCGCATTCTGGTAGATGGTGTCGATGTGGCTGATGTTGCTGTTAGAGTTCTTCGTGGGCACTTTGCGGTGGTTCCCCAAAGCCCATTCTTGTTCGAAGGATCTCTAAGGTGCATCCAAGTTTTTTACTTTAGTTTATATCTGATCTTTTTAAATTAATTTTAGTTATAACAGATATATACATAGAAAACCCTGCAACATAATTTATTAATATATATCACCCCTTAACACCTGTGTATTCATATATATTATATACCCTTGAAGAAAAAAAAGACCCCCATTTTTTTGCATAAAGGCTACCCTAAACTTTGTCTTTTGTCTTTGCACGATAGGGAAAACCTAGATCCATATGGGAGGGCGAGTGACTGGAAAATCTGGGAAGCCCTAGAAAAATGCCATATGAAGGCAGAGGTGGAATCGGCTGGTGGACTAGACATACATGTAAAAGAAAGCGGCACATCATTTTCTGTTGGCCAGCGGCAGCTCATATGTCTCGCACGAGCAATCATCAAATCTTCCAAGGTAGAAGAATTTGATACCTTGTCATGTGGAAATATTTCTTAGGACTAGATATACTTTCTCGGATATCTTGGGTTTGTAAATGATACTTATTTTTGAGAGAAAGGCAGCATGCTGCCGCTTCATTCAAGGGAGAAATGAATTTAGCTACAAACCAGAGGCAACCAGGCCTCAGACCGCGAAAAAAAAAAAAAAAAAAAAAAAAGGCCTAGGGGCAGAACGCGGACCACTGCGAACGGCAAAGCCGGATCGCAACGAGTAAATCACTGGAGCTACGAGACTTTGTAAATGATACTTATAAACAGCTCAAACGTGCGTAAAGTAAAGCATGATCATCAGAGTATCAAATGCTCTCATCCATCTTGATGCACTTACGTCATTGCTCACTTGACGCATTTTAACTTTTTCCTTCCCTGGAAGTAAATTGTTTTATTTGTATACTACTAAACAGCTGCAATATTTTTCTTTTAGATACTCTGTTTGGATGAATGCACGGCAAATGTTGACACTCAGACGGCGCTACTGCTACAAAGTACCATATCTGATGAATGTAAAAGCATGACAGTTCTCACAATAGCGCATCGCATTTCTACGGTGTTGGAAATGGACAATATTTTAGTTCTTGATCATGGTATCCTGGTAAGATTGGACCTCTCCCCCTTGTTTCCACTTTCTAGTTCACAAGCTGTTTAGTTTTTAGCGAAAGCATGCTACTGCTTTCATCTCGGTACGGGTAACCAAATACCGAAATGTAAATAGCTAAATAGTTGGTCTACATTGAGAAATGGTGGAGGTAGATGATGTTTGATTGCGAAATTCCAGATAACTTTCAGAAATTTCAACACAATAATGAACTGGCTTAAAATCTAATGAATAGAACGAAAGAGTGGCAAAATATGATCAGGAAAGACAGTACAAAGGATACAGATAGGTAAACAAGTACAAAATTCCTAAAAGCTTGACTAGAAGCTGAAAAAGGGTGTAAATTAGTAAAATGTATGGAATATAATAGTAAAGGATTTACTGCTGCATAAATATGTGCAAAAAAAATGTGACACAATCACGGTAAGCAACTGCTCTGTAAAAGCCCTCTGGTAAGCTCTCATTATTCTATTATTTCTTAACAAGAGAAGTCGAGGTTCTTGAGGGTTTTTTTTTTTTTTTTTAAACTCCCCCACCCCCCCTCCCCCAACACATTTTGTGTTTTCACGACTTCTAATCAAGGCTTTTGAGGTTGTATTTGTAGCTCCATTCTTAGTTCACCTCGAAAGGCAAATGCACTTTACTCTCTCAAATAATCTGGTGATACTACTCATGTTAGAACAATTTGTCAAATTGTATGTTTTGGTCATAAAGTTTGCGTCCGTTTCTTTTCCACCTTAGTTTGAAAGGCCGCCATAAATCGAATTCCCCATCTTTCTATTTGTAGGTTGAACAAGGAAATCCGCAGGATCTTCTTGTTGATGAATGCTCGAGATTTTCAAGCTTCGCTAAGGCATCCGCAATGTAAGCATCAGATAATGTCTTACATTTAACAGATTTTTTTCCATGGATTAAGCATTCAACCTGTGTTGTGTTGCATTGGATAGAGTCCCAAGTTATTTTAACCCTAGAAATGCTTATATAACTCTATATTAAATTCCTAACTGGTTAAGAGATACCATTAATCAATAACTGCTACCTTTCGAAACGAAATTGGTTAAATTTGCATGCGGGATGATAAGCTTAATGATGTGTAAGTTGAACTCGCTGATCGTCGGTAGCTTAGCTCTGAATTAACACAGGCTTCTGAATAGTGGATCAGAAGAAGGATTTCGATGGATTGTTAAAAAAAATTCCATTATTTGTTCTTGTTTATAACAGATTTGCATATCGAAGGGCCCCTATTTGTATATCAAAACCTGTTAAGTTTAAATTTTATCTATTCTGATAGGAATTCCAACATTTCGGAATGTAAGTTTTGGTTTTTAAGTATGTGACTTATATTCCCAGAAAATGACTTAAGAGGCTATATTGTAGGCATCTTTTCATTCACTCACTAAACCAATTAGCTGTACCCTCTATAGTAAACAAAAGAAAGATGCCGAAATTGAAATAACAAACTATTTTGTGGTGTTATACTCAGTTTGGAATTGTGGGAAAATTTCGTTATGTGCACTGAGAAAGTATAACAAAAAAATATATATGTATTTTGTGTTTGTTTTTATATGTAATGTCATATTTCGCATATCGCAATTGTGATTTCATTGGAAAATGGAGAAGTATATATGTATATGCTTTAAAGCCCTTTTGGACCTTGTTTGGATCTCTAACTAACATTGTTGAGAGCTCATTTTCAAACAAGGTCTAAGAACCTGTTTCTTTTTTTTTTTTTTTTTTTTTTTTTTCTTTTTTTTTTTTGACTTTTATATATTTTTTTTAATGTAAAATATAAAATGCATAATTTTAAAATATATAACATAATTTATTTAGAATATCACAATAAATAATAAATAATATAAAATCTTTAAGTATATAAATTATGTAATCTAAAAATATTTTTTCATCCTAAATTTTTGTGATATAAAATTAATAAAGTTTTCATAATTATAGTGTTAAATATCATAAAATTTAAACTACAAAAAACTTAATCTATAATTGTAACTTTAGTGGTTGATTTTTTTAATTTTAAAATTTTACCAAATTTTAACAATGGCATCACAAGGTCCTTGTCTATGAGAAGGTGGTGCAATATGAGAGGTGGCCACAATTAGAATTAGGATTTTTAAAAATATGTAAACAAAAATAATATGTATTTTTAATTAAAATAATAATTTATGCGGGTACCCGTAGGTACTTGCGGGTTGTCTATAATGTCTATAACTAAATGGGTGTCTGTTCGATCTATAAGTTTTTAGATAAAAAAAATTAGTACTCATACTCGTAAATTTGCAGAATAATTTGCGGGTATCGTGTGTACGTAGGAATTACCAAGGTCTAGATGAGATTCTAGTCCTTAAGTTGTATTGATGAACTTTTGGGTGTGGGAAGTTGTTGAGGTTTTAAGTTTTCACAGCTTTTTCGGATTATTAGCGCTAATCATTCGAACGGTTAGAAATACATAATCAAAAGCGTACAGTCACAGCACTCACGAGTTTCGATCAGATTCAACTCATCTGAATGTCGGGTCTATGAACGTTGGATCTATTATCGAATCTCTCATCGTTAGGTCTATTATGGATCGCAACTCCATTCAATTTATTAGGCTTATCAAGCTTAATTTATTAGTTTTCTGAGTCTATTATCACGGGACATGAACCTATTTTAATCAATAAATAAATAGCCAACATTATTTTTTGCAAAGGTGCAATTGGGCCAAACAGGCCTCAGAATTTGAGACACAACCAAGTTTTCCCTTGAGTTGGCTCAACAATTAGCCTTTCTATGGATGCCACAATTTTCTTCTGAAAAAAAAAAATGCTATCTGCACACTACATAATGGAGTATAAATTTTATATCCTTATAATAGAATTCTAAGGTTTAAAAATTTTTAATGAGTTTTAGTTTTTAAAAAAATTGATAAGAAAAATTGAAAAACCCCTCTAGTCATGGGAAGGGGATACAACTGAAGCATCATAATAACTAGTTAAATACCCGCGCTTCGCTGCGGTAACTAAAAATTAATTAGATATTAAACATAATTTATTAAATATAAAAATTAAAAATAGCTTATAATTAGTTTTTTAGAAAAATATATAAATAATTATTATATTTAAAAGATAGAAAAAATTAAATATACTATATTTAATTTAAAGTTTTTTTGAAGGATTACAAAGATTTTATACAATCTTACAAAATATGTCAATATATTTTGAAAAGCCAGAAATATAAAATTTCGACAATATTTTTGAGAATTACTAAATATCACTTTATCTAACAAAGTATCCTTCATTGAAATTTAAATACTTTATAGTTTAAAATTATAAAAAAAAAATGGAAATACTAAATATTAAACTAAGTATTAAAGATTAAACAGCATATATTATATACAGCACACAAATATTATATTAGTAAATTATTTGTCGTATATAATTTGTAGTATATTAAACAGCATATATTATATACAGCACACAAATATTATATTAGTAAATTGTTTGTAGTATATAATGCTTCATCTTGTCTCTCTATCAGAACGTTCTTCTTCATCGAACCTACAATTAATGTAAAAAATTTAATATTATAAATAAATTATAATTATATATATATAATCATAAATAAATAGTTAAGAAAAGTAATTTAGATTAGATATCTTACGTAAGGCGAAGTTTTTTACGATGATGTATTTCAGATATATCATCGACAAAATGCTTTCAGCTGATCATAAAAATATTTACTAAAGTTAAAAAAGCGAAAAAAATATATTTATACAAATTTATCAAAAATATTACTTAATATAAATGATAGCAAAAATACCCGGAAGAATTTTTTACATCTGGTGGTGTTTCTGTAATAAATCTCTGTTAATTTTTTTCTGAGCAGTAGGAGAATGCAGTTGTTCTTCATATTTGATGAGCAAATTTTTTTCAATAGGAGACTTCCCTTTGACATTACAATTAAGAGGGAAATCCACTAATAGCTTTAATTACAGGAAAAAAAATATGATAGGTAAAAGAATCTGATACATTTTTCAATACATAATTATGAATATACAAACATCACTTTCAAATTTAGTGGTATGGTAGAATATCTCCAGAGGTCACATCAGTTAAAAGTAGTAATTATAACCTGAAATGACTAATGAATATATATATAATAGCATGCAAATCTCCAAATAGAATCTACTAATAATTATAATAGTAATCTGCTAATATTATATCATTTTATAAAATAGATATATATTATCTATAGAATTTAATAGGATGATAGCAAATAATAGCAAATCTTATTAGTAGATTTGCATCATGATATAGATCCTAAAAGAATCTGGCACAATCTTCAAAACAATATGATAGGAAATATTCTAATATCACACTAAATCTAAATCTAAAATCCTAAATCTCCAGTAGTCACATCACCCACAAAGTAAATCTTGTAATATTACAAAGAAGATTTAGTAATTATAAAATTCAGAGAAATATTCTAATATCACATCAAACTAAAGTCTAATAATTATGAATAAACAAACATCACTTTCAAAAATCTTCAATGGTCATATCAATCTCAAAGCAAATCTTAGTGACATGATAGAAAATCTTCAGTTGTCACATCAATCTCAAATCTTGTAGTATTCCAAAGAAAATTGAATCTAAAGTCCATTAATTATGAAATGATGATAAGAAATCTCCAATGGTCACATCAATTACAAAGCAAATTTTGTAATATTACAAAGAGGATTTAGTATTTATGACATTCACATTAAGCTAAAGTCTAGTGATTATGAATAAGCAAACATGAAATCTTAAGTTGTCAGATCAACCTCAAATCTTGTAGCATTCCAAAATTGCATAGTTTGAATAATTCCGAAAATTAATAAATATAAGATCAAATCAGTTAATAATAATAATTTAAAAGTTAGCTTAGTATGTTATGTGAAAAAATCTGGCACATTCTTCCATACATAATTTAGGAGATCACTTCCAAATTTTTGGGTTATGATAGGAGATCTTCAGGTGTCACATGAATTTTGGGAAGAGGAAAAGGGTACTTATGATAGCAAAATCTATCATAATGTAACAAAACTGTCAAAATCTGTTGTAAATATTTGGAGAATAACTATTTTTAGAAAAACGAAATCGAATCATATATTTAATATGATAGCAAATCTACTGTAATCTAATAAAACTATACAAATCTGTTTAAAATTTTTAAGAAATTATTATTTTTTTAAAAAAAAATATCAGTCAAATCAAATTATATATTTAAATATTATATTTAACATCAATGAAATCAAATTATATATATTTAATTTAATAACAAATTTACTATAATCTAACAAAATCAAATTTTTTGGAGAATGATCATTTTTAGAAAAACAACATTAATCAAATCAAATCATATATTTAAATATTAATGTTACAAAATGTTATCTTATATTATATATAATATATTTATTGCAAAATATTAATTGATAAAACTTTATATAATATGTATAGATAAACACTTTATTTGAAATGTATAATAAAATTTATTTTATTTTAAAATAAATAAAATATAATATATATATATATATATATATATATATATATATATATATTTGAAAATGTACGGTACCCTAAACTTCCATACACTTTTGGATTATTTTCGCAACTTTAAAAATAATAAAAAAATATTCTAAATAATATAAATTGGTCATAAAAAATTACCAACGGAAAATATTATCTGAAAAAATAAAAAACAAATTAAAATCTGACTGTTTCGACAGGTTTAGATTTTTTTATTTGGTATTATTATTATTTGTTAGCTTATAATATTGTATTTCGCCTCAATGTTATACGATTATTTATTTAAAAAAATTTAAAAATAAAATAGTAAAATTATTTTTATTTTAAACTGATGAACAAATAAATTGTTTCTAAAATATTAAATAAAATTTGAAATTATTAAGAGCCTAGAAAAAAAAAATTTATTTGTGAAAAAATCAATGCATGCATTACCCTCTCAAATTACACAAATTTTATATGGTTGCACAGCAATTTTTTTATTGCTAAAAGTGCTCCCAAGTTACTGGGTTAGGGTTAGGGTTAGGGTTTCTGGTTCGTCAGCGGCGACATGCAGCGGGAAGAGTCGTTGGGGGAGGAGGAGGAGGGCGGAGAAGGGGACGTTGTCGCTGCTGGAGGCGGTGGAGCGGTCGCAGAACGGCGAAGTGCCGCAGATATTCTGATTCATCAGTTTAATCAAAAATATTTTAAAAAAAAATAAAAAAAGAATTAATCCCAAATGGAGCTGCATTTGATTGGACTATGTTTTTTCTAAAAAAAATAAAAATAAAAAAAAATAAATAAAAAGTGAGTGAGTATCGATGCATGGGGGTGATCAATAATTAGAAGATTAATTAAAAAGGGAGAGTTGGCTAATTAATAAGAAAAGTACTCATGCATTCGGCGAAATCGGAGCGGGAGAGGAACCCGTTGCGCGCGAGCTTCTCGAAGCTTCCCTCGACATCGCCCCACGCGGCTGATGAACCGGAGCCCTCGGATCGCGCCGCGCGCCGCCCCCGGGCGATCCAGCCCCCGCGCCCGCGCTGCCATCGCCCGCTCCCGCCGCGCCGCCTTCAGTATTACTCCTAAAAGTAGAGTTCTAGGAAAATAATCAACTTATCTCTCTACAACTACCTATCATAAATTAGATCTTTATAAAAAAAACCCTTACCAGTTAAATAAGTGCAGATTAGTTACCGATCAATATCTAAATGATATAACAGAGCCAGTTTAGAATGTTAAAAATTATAAATAATACCCTAAATGTCGTCAAACACATGAAAGAAACAAATTATCAATAAAACAGATGGCCGATTATCAATAAAACAGATGGCCGAGCGCAAATTATATAATTTAGCATATTCTCACAGCTTGAAGTAAATACGTGCTGTCATGTTGCAGCATGCAAGAACCCCTAGAATAGATTGAAAATTGCCTTGCCATATCTTCAACCTATTTCTACTTATGCAGAGAATGTGAATTAATTGGAGCATTAAACAAAAGAGCTGGTAAGCTATTTTAGATTTTGGATACCTACTTGATAACTCTTGCATCATCTTCTTTTCCTTTAAACCCAGCATGTGGAAAGTTGAACACAATCCTATCGAATTTCCGCATCTTCAAATCCGTGTGAAGCTTCATTTTTTTAGCATCAACGTCGTGTAAAACCGTCGCCCCCATCCCCCTTAGACTCTCCAGATTTGATTGAGCTTTACTGTACTTTTTCACCAGATTATCTAAAAATGATACCAACCAAAAACATACATAATAATGAAAAAAAAAAAAAAAAAAAGAGTGAGAGAAACCGAAAACAAACATCATCAAACGAAATGAAAGGAAACAACAGCCAAAACAGAGAGAAGCATAGCAAACCAATTTTAAGTTCCAAGAAAACCTAAAAACTACCAAGTAAACCCTAGAAACCCTAACCACTCAAGCAAGATAATGCAATCATTAATGTCTTCTTGCGATCGCCTAAGTGTATAAGAACACAAAACCCTAATAAAAAGATTAAAAACTACTCACCAAACCCTAACCGAGACTACTACGCCCTTCTCGAAGCTTCCCTCGACATCGCCCCACGCGTCAGCGCGGCTCCGGCTGATGAACCGGAGCCCTCGGATCGCGCCGCGCGCCGCCCCCGGGCGATCCAGTCCCCGCGCCCGCGCCCGCGCTGCCATCGCCCGCTCCCGCCGCGCTGCCATCGCCCGCTCCCGCCGCGCCGCCATCGCCCGCTCCCGCCGCGCCGCGCGCGCCGCCAGGGCATCCTCCACCGCCGCCTCGCCGCTGCCGCCGCCGCGGAGGCGGAGGCCAAGGTTTCGGGAGAAGCGGAGCAGCTCCGCCTTGAGGTCGAGCAGGATCTGCCTCGCGCGCCATTATGATTTAAATATTATTATGGATCTGCCTCGGCATCCATACAAATTTTTAAGAAATTATTATTTTTTAAAAAAAAAATATCAGTCAAATCAAATTATATATTTAAATATTATATTTAATATTAATGAAATCAAATTATATATATTTAATTTAATAACAAATTTACTATAATCTAACAAAATCAAATTTTTTGGAGAATGATCATTTTTAGAAAAACAACATTAATCAAATCAAATCATATATTTAAATATTAATGTTACTTGGTGAACTTTTGGGTGTGGGAAGTTGTTGAGGTTTTAAGTTTTCACAGCTTTTTCGGATTATTAGCGCTAATCATTCGAACGGTTAGAAATACATAATCAAAAGCGTACAGTCACAGCACTCACGAGTTTCGATAAGATTCAACTCATCTGAATGTCGGGTCTATGGACGTTGGATCTATTATCGAATCTCTCATCGTTAGGTCTATTATGGATCGCAACTCCATTCAATTTATTAGGCTTATCAAGCTTAATTTATTAGTTTTCTGAGTCTATTATCACGGGACATGAACCTATTTTAATCAATAAATAAATAGCCAACATTATTTTTTGCAAAGGTGCAATTGGGCCAAACAGGCCTCAGAATTTGAGACACAACCAAGTTTTCCCTTGAGTTGGCTCAACAATTAGCCTTTCTATGGATGCCACAATTTTCTTCTGAAAAAAAAAAAATGCTATCTGCACACTACATAATGGAGTATAAATTTTATATCCTTATAATAGAATTCTAAGGTTTAAAAATTTTTAATGAGTTTTAGTTTTTAAAAAAATTGATAAGAAAAATTGAAAAACCCCTCTAGTCATGGGAAGGGGATACAACTGAAGCATCATAATAATTTGATTTGACAGTCAAAGTGCTTGTCTGACTAGGTTGGATATGGAAAAGTGTTGTTTTTAGTTTAACTGCTCCAAAAAAAACATTAACACTTCTCTTTATAAAAGTCCTTCTAATGGGCTTCTGGTAGCATCAAAAGTGGAGATTGGAGCTTGATATTGGAGCCATTGCTTTTGGGATCATAGACTCACTTTAGCTCCTTTTCAGAACAAAAGTACTGGTCCTTTTGTTTAATCAATGCCTAACAGCTGCTTGAAATAGAATTTTTTTTTTTTTTTTTTCAAATAATAAAGTGTTGTTTGAGTAGCGCTTATACTATATAGCAAAGTTCCTACAATAGTTTTTTACTGTTTTAGAAGTATCAAATTAAAATTTGGACTTTATTCAACTCTTTGCCATGTCATTAATTTTAGAATTTATTGTTTGTCAATCACTTTGCTAGCGGTGACTATAAATTAAAAACAAGCATTAAATAGCATCTAGAGAATCATACATGCAAATCCAAAACAAAGACAAATAACCCGCCTTAGACTAAACTAAATTCATTCAATCTCTTTAAACTAAAATCATGTGGCTATTCTGTGACGCCCCTAATAGTCTCACATTGGATGTGGATGGAATTGTGGTTGGGTTTGTATGAGACATAGACACTAATAATAATAACTGGGCTTAAACATTTTGGGCTGTGATGCGGACCCAACGAGTTATTATTGCTAGTGGGTCGGGTCGTTAAATTTGGTATCAAAGTCAATAACCAGCCGGAAGTGTGCTGCGTGTTCGGCTGAGTCTGAATCTAGATGACAGGACTAGCGAGACAAGTCTGACATCGCTCGGTGATCTTGGGCTGTTGTGTGTGTGTTTGGGCTGACGAGGACGTCAGGCCTAAACGGGAGGAGTTTGTGATGCCCCCAATAGTCCCACATCGGATGTGGGTGGAATTGTGATTGGGTTTATATGAGACATGGACACTAATAATAATAACTGGACTTAAGCATTTTTGATTATGGTGTGGGCCCAATAAATTATTATTGTTAGTGGACCGAATCGGTAAATACTTCCATCTCTTCAAACATTACAACAGCAATCAAAAGGCACTATATCTTACTAGAGGCATGCATATAAAACTCAAATAGGGAGAGAAATAAGTACATTGTTGAGTTAAACAAAAGAACTAAATGGAATGCCACATAAATATATGTAGATCTCATGATGAGAAAGAAAGGAGAGATACATATATGTGTGGTCCTCAAAGGAAGTTCATCATTATTAACTAACAAGCTTCATAGAAAAAGAGAAGCAATTGAAAGGGCTTTCTCTTGCTCTTTTCTAAAATGCACTTCAATGTTCCTTGGTGGATGGGGATGCATCATTAGTTATCTAGTACTTGGTTGAAACTTTTGAACCCCCCTTCTAAGTCCTAGTGGCAGGTTCATAAACACTTCTCTCTCAATTGGGTGTCACCCACTTGCCATGCCACATCTCTCTCTCTCTTTTGTAAGAGTGTAGGGGAGCACAATATACATGAACAGTTTTGTATGCAATTTTTTAATTTATTTGTCATATTTTTTAGATTTATAATGAAATATAACATGTCATCCATTCGATAGCTGATCATGACAGACGCAATGCATTCGTGCGCATGATGTTGCAAGCAATAAGCTCCGAGAGTATCGGAGACAACTTACGTTCAATGTTCTTTGGTTGCGTTTGATTCGGGGATAAGAAAAATTTAGTTATATCGGGAATAGGTATAAGTTATGGTATTAGCAGGAATTAGTATAAATTTCTGTTTGGTTGGGTTTAAGAGTTATACCGGATTTAAAAAAAATTGTGTTTGGTAAATTATATAGGAATAAAAAGAATAAGAGCAATAAGAGAAAATTATGTTTGGTTGGGTAGAGAGGAATAAGAAAAATTAAGGGGATAAATATTTTTATTTACTATTTTGCCCTTTATGATATAATTTAAAATTAAATAAATTTATGGTATTAATCAACCTTATATTTAATTTAGATAAATATTAAAAAATTCAAATAATATTTACAATTAAATATTAATTTATAATATTAATATTAAATATTAAATATTAAATATTAAATATTAATATTTAATATTAAATATTAATATTTAATATTTATTTAAATATTATATATTAATATTTAGATAAATATTAATATTTAATATTATTATTAAATATTAATATTAAATATATTTAATTAATATTTAATTCTTTTTCCGCTATTCCGCTATTCCGCCTGGGGGTGGGAATTGCTAAACCCACCCCTTAGCGGATTATCCTGAAATAACCCGCTAAGGGGTGGGTTTAACTATTCTCATCCCTCTATTTTGCGTTTGGGTATAATAACGGGGATAAGTGGTTATCCCCCTTTATCCCCGTTACCAAACGCAGTCTTTAAGATTAATTCATGCCACAAAGTATTATAGGAATAGTACTTTAAAGAAAAAAATTACATTCAAATTTTTGTAATAACTATTTAAACATATAAGACTCAACTTTAAGAATTTGAGGCACATGTAACATTATTACGAATTCTAGCATTGATTACAGTTTTTGTACCTAAGTCTTATCGAGTTTTAATTAACTGCACTTTTATAAATTCAATTATAATTTTTCAAATTGACATGCAGGGCAATTAAGTAGCTGCACACACATATATATATATATATATATATATATATATATATATATATATATATATATATATATATATATATATATATATATATATATATAAAATATATTTAAGTAGAATGGACAAATTATGGGTTACCATGAAAAAGTATATAGTATTTTTGGTGTAACAGTTATGTTGTGCATGCATCATGGGTCTACATGTATGATCCATGTGTCACTATCCTACGTTTGATTTTTGATACTTATTAAGCTTTAAAACAAAGAGCTATAGACATATCCGTAGATAGTGTTATATACAAGGTCCTTAACACTTAATAGTGTGTTGGGTCCATTTCATTGAATGATGGTTCACCTAATGTATAGTGAATGGTGGTCACCTTTGCAAATTCAAAACTTGATGTATTTTATAAAAGCAAATGTACATTAACCCCATTAATTAACTTAGTCATTCCCGTCGGATCGTTGACGCTAATTATTGATCCAAAAAATTCGAGCAGTTAAAAAAATACAACTAATTCGTTTAAACCGCATAGACACAGCATCCATAGGTCTAGATTGTGATTTGGTTCAACTGGCCTTACACCACTTCGAATATGATTCGATTTAATCTAACTTACTGCCATTTCGAATTTGGCTCGATTCAACTTGACCTCCCACCACAGGTTAGGATACTGGCTCTCTTAAACTAATAATTCTAACTTTAAAGAATCAACAGTTAAACATCTAGTTCGGATTTGTGTAAAAATTTTCTAACTTGTTATAGCTCACGACAGTCGTTTTGATCTGTGGAATTTTATGTATGTCATTTTATATTTTTTCTCCTCTGAATGCTAGAATGAATTTAGGGTTTAGTTGATCTTTATACAAATTGCTACTTATTGAGAAATAGTGAAATTTGGAGTTACTTAGTTGATTAAAACATACTAAAAGTTTATATGACATCTTAATTAATTTTATATATATATATATATATATATATATATATATATATATATATATATATATATATATATATATATATATATATATTAAGCTTAGATGGCTAAGTGTAATCGAGCTAAAATTTCGGACACTCCAACAAATTTTTTTTTTTTTCCCCCATTTATAAATGTTCTAACACTCTATGAACTCTTAAAATTGTGGCAACATGATCCTATATATACCTAATAGAAGAATCAAAAAAAAAAAAAGGTAAAGAGGGCCCATTGATTTCATGCATGCATCAAAGAGGTGGGTTGGCAAATTCATTAGTAGGTGATCAATGGTTTTCATAATCCAAACCCTATATAACCAGGTTGCTCTTTAATATTAAAGTGTTTTTAGTCAAAATTATTGGTGTCCCATCCTATCTATCATGGAAAGGAATGTTTATGAGGCTTATTTATTTTATTTTTTAGGTTTAGTGACCAATTATTAATTATTAGTTGTTTTTTTTTTGGATCAGAATATCTAGTAGCTAGAGGTGTCCATCAATGGACCATTTTTGCAAACCCATTATCCTAAAATAAATTAAGTCCTAAGTACTTAAAAAAAAAAAAAAAAAAAAAAAAGAGAAAAAAAAAATCCTCTACAATGCTGTTTTAGTAGATAGATATATAATTGTCCAAATTTTGGTGAATATGTGTAGTAGTGTTGGGACAATTATCTCTGTATCAATAGCTGATAAGGATAGCATTGATCTGAAATATAAAGTAATACTTAAAAAAAGAAAAAGTTAAATGAGATCTACAATAGTTTTTTTTTTTTTTTTTTTTTTTTTTTGGCTAAAATTCTACATAAAATACCGTTTACATTGATTTGATCAGGGATTCGATCGGAATAATATGCTACCTTTCTCCAAAAAAAAAAAAAAACAAAAAAAAATCATAATAATCTCTCTAAGTCATGTATGGTAGGTGGTCGCTATAACTAGTGACCTTGCTCGCTAGGACCTGATTATTTGTCGTTAAGACACCAGTAAAACTAAGCACGCAATCAACCGACTCATTGACTATTATTCTAAATTAAATAAGTAGGTGACAAAGAAATTAAATCGTCATTTATAATAATTTAACAACTTACGTGATTATCGTGTGTTCAATTTAATTATATTTTACTGATTACTTTAAAATAAAGTGATTTTATTCCAAAAAAGGTATTTATCAAATGGCCATACATATGAAGGATGGTTGAGGAAAAGAAGCTTTAGTGATGTAATTGTTCAATGTTTCCTTTACTTTGAGAACTCTTCCCCAAAAAATGTAGCATCTACTAAAGAAGGGGTTCTCTTGTTATAAAAAGTGGTAAAGATTTTGACTTGTGAATTGTGGAATATGTAGCCACATATGTATTATATATATATGTTTCTATGCTCCCTTTTCTTTGTTTGGCTCTTTCACCTTTTTTTTCCTAACCTTTTCGTTTGATTAATTTCCTTTTCCTCTTTTGTAAAAATTAGGAGAGTGACATAACAAGGGAGTGATTAATAATTGATCTTAGGTCTTATTCAATCCATTTTGCTTTTCTCTTTGCTTTGGGATCCATTTTGCCCTTTTGGTAATGTTTTATTGGTGTTTTGGTATCAAATCTAAAGATGTTTTAGATATCAAATATGTCCATCTTTGTGTGGTGGTGTATAGGTTGTCAACGAGCCGAACACGAGCGAGCTGGGGTCGGCTCGTGTTCGGCCCGAACACGAGCTGGCTCGTTTAAATATCGAGTTGAAAAATTCGGCTCGTGTTCGGCTCGTTTATTAACGAGCCGAACACGAGCTGGCTCGCGAACAACAAGTTTAATTTTCATTCCTACTATTAGATGTAAAGTTGAAAGACAATTAAAATTTTAATCTAATAATTAAAATTCATAAAAAAATTGATGGCCTAAAATCTAAATAGTAAAATTATATATATATATATATATATATATATATATATATATATATATATATATATATATATATATATATATATATATATATATATATATTCGAGCTGTTATCGAGCCGAACACGAGCGAGCTGACCCCAGCTCGTGTTCGGCTCGTTTATTAAATGAGCTGAAAAATTCGGCTCATGTTCGGCTCGTTTACTAAACGAGCGATTCGATCTCGAGCTCATTTCGATCCGAACACGAACTGGCTCGCGAACAGCAAGCTGGATTCAATTGCCACCCCTAGTGGTGTATATCTATATTTTCTACCTGCTATTATTGCTGTTCGGTTTTTCGTCCATTTTGTTCTTAGATAAAATAGTTTTTTGAATTTTTGTTTTAATTAATTTAAGAAAAAAATAGTAATTTTAGTTTTCAAATTTTTTATTTGAAATATGAAAATTATGAAAAAAAAAAGTGTTTTTCATGAAAAGCTTCTCTTTTTTTTTTTCAAAAAAAATAATTTTTCATACTTTTTGGAGAAGCCAATTAAACATCCCTCATAGCTAGGCATTCATATATATAATTTTAACTTGATAGAATAAGCTTATTTAATTAATTAAGATGTAAAGATTAAAGTGACTCTTGAATAAGCAAAACTTGAGTTCTATTTCAACAAAAAAAAAAAAAAAAAAAAAAAAGGAGAAGAAAGGGTAGTAACATTAATAATTTTACTTTTTTTACAAAAAAAAAAAAAATATAATTTGCTGATTTTTTTTTTTTAAATCGAATAATAAATAACGATCAGATTCAATAAATATATATGGTCACTGATAAAATATGATACGTCAATAACACTACATATAATACTAAGCTATAGTAAATCAACTTATATTTATTAAATTAGTTAAAATTAGTTATCAAATAGTAGCTTGATTCAACCAATTCATATGCCAATAGTAAACTAGGACATGTTGATGTCATTTTGCATTAAAAAAAAATGAAAAAAATTAATCACCATATATAGTGAGGTGGCCACATATTTAGCCAAGTAGGTTATAATGTGGGACAAAGCAAAGTACAAAGATCATGAGGAGTATGTGGAAAGATTAGATGTCACGCATATAAAGTAAGGTATACATATAATCATTCTTATTGAACAGGTCTTCATGGGTATGGATTGCTCCCATTATCATGCCTTTATTAATAATTACTGGACTAGATTCACTACAACAAAATTATGTTATAGCGATACTTTTAAGTATTTCTAAAATCTAAAAAAATTATCGCTAATAAAAATACCGACACTTATTGTTAGTGTTGTTATATGTGCCGTCGCTAGGGTATATAGCGACACATTTTTGTAATGTGTTTCAAAAATGTGTTCCTATAACCTAATTTTGAATATAAATAGAATATAGATAGGACACTTATACAAAAGTGTCACAAACATGTGTCCCTATAACTTAATTTTGTTGTAGTGATTTTGGTTGGAGGTGGAACAAGAAGTTGAATATGATTTTCACTTATTCTCTCCATGATTAGAGGATTTGGTATAAGTTATGATCATAGTTAGTTAATTCGTGAATTATTAGTGAATTATTGAGAATCCGAATTAAACGTGGCGTTTCTGACTTTTTTAAAAAATTTGAAATAATTCGCGAATTTTTGAATCAAAAAGTATTATTCGCGAATTATTCACAAATTACGAATTTTTGGGTGAAAAATTCGTTTTTTTCAAAGCATAGTTAGTTAAGTCGCGAATTATTCTCGAATTATTGAGAATCTAAATTAAAATTATTTGTCGGGAATAATTTAAAATTATATTTTTTTTATTCTAAATGAATATTTTATTTATTTCTAAAATAAATTGATTAAATTATTTTAAAAAATTATAATTGTTTATACTAATAGTATAAATTTTTTAATTTTTTTTTAATTTAATAGCCAAATTTTTGATCCCGAAATTTTAATTAGTGAATGTATTATTTCCGTATAAATCACGTATCCGAATAATTGACGAGCCCGTTTTTTAGCCGAATTTTTCAACGAATTTTAAAATTATGATACGAATTTTATCCGTATTATATCCGTACTGAATTTTTGCCGAATCCGAATTAACTAACTATGGTTATGATAGGTTTGCATAACAATTCTTTGGGTTCAAATAAAATGTTCGGTTCAAAATACTTAAATTCGATTGCTTAATTTGCTATATATTAATAATATTCTGGGTCTTTTATATTCTTAATCAGAATTTATTTTTCATCCGATATGGGACTAATGGATCGTTACAGATTTTCTGTGATGATCATAGACATAGGTGATATAAGATTTAGCTAGACCCTGATATCAGTGGTAACTAATTAAGGTGCTCCTCTTCTCCTTAATTTTATAGTGCATACATATTATATTATCTCAATCAGAAAAATAGAAGAATTAAAACTCAAATTTAAATTTTCGAATGTATACCATTCAAAAGTCTATATAATAGAAAGTATATATTTGGAACAAATTTAATAAAATTAATAATAATAATTTTTTATGCGGTTTATGGTGCACCAGGTGCACCTACTATATATATTAGCATATAGTAATAGGTAGTTAGTTTGAAATCTCAAGTTATTTACTATACATACATGTTATATGTATATATTTGTGGTAGTGTATGACAAAAATCAAAATATTAGGTGGATAATACTTTAATTTTTAAATTTTAATTTATTATAATTTCTGGCTCGTGTTATATAAATTATTATAATTAAGTTTCACATGTGTGCAGTTTAATTTAGTTGATCAAATAATAATATATCACTAATGTGACATTATAATTATTATCACGTTATCAATCACAATACTGTTATATTAATTAATTATTATCGTATTAGTAAGCTATCACTATTAGATTAGCTAAATTGTACTGTAGGATTAAATTATAATAATTTATAAAAATTAAATTATAAATTATAATAAATTTAAATTTGAGAATCAAAATAGAACCAAAAAATGTAATTTAGCCTTGCTGTTAATTAAGTGTACTTCCATCGATGAGAAGCTAATTATATAAGCAAATATGTGGCTTATTTTTCGCCATCGACCTCACATGTTAAAGCTTAATTTTTAAAAATTCGTACAGTTGATAGATACATTTTGCTCTAATTTTTTTTTTTTTTTTTTTTTTTTGAATGTTTTAAATATATATAACCCTACAAGATCCTCCGGATACTAAAAAGGCAAATAATGCACTTTGTAGTTCATAATATGAGATATTTGGTTTTAATGATGATGGATATATAATTAATAATGAACTTTTACGTACCACTTCAAGTAGGGGCGAGTGCTATTGAGTCCAAACTAAATTGAACCCAACCAAGTCATTTCATTTGGTTACAGTTAGGTTTTAGCAGTAATTAATTTGGTGGATTCAATTTTACAAATTGAGAACCAAGTAATCCAAATTAATAAATTGAATTCAGCATAATAAAATTATGTTATAACGATATTTTTAAATATTTTTAAAATTTGAAAAAAAATATCGCTGATAAAAATACCGACACTTATTATTAGTGTCGTTATATGCGCCGTCGCTAGGGTGTATAGCGACACATTATTATAATATGTCCTAAAAATATGTTCCTATAATCTAATTTTGAATATGGATGGAATATAAATAGGACAGTTATATAAAAATATCATAAAAATATGTCTGTATAATCTAATTTTGTTGCAGTGATTAGCCTAGTATAATAATTTGATGTGTATTAGTAGTTGTTAGATGATGGATCAAAGTATAACGTTTAATTAAGGAATAAGATTTATCACATTAATATCTGATCTCACATGGTTTTCTATTACGTACATATTGTGTTAACAACGAGCGCACAGATTAAAACAAAATTAATAGACTATCACGATACAAAAGTAAATTTCAAATTACACGACAAAACAAGAACATACAAATTTTACGTGAAAAATTCTTTGAAAAAAAAAACATTACGGACGAAAGAGACAAATTCTATTATGTGAAAAAAAAAAAAAAAGAATACAAAGTTCAGATTATATCGCTCGATCTCTCCAGGGCAAAAGAAAAAAGAACAATAATCTTAACGGATTTTTCTTAGCGGATCCACCACTGACATCCAATTTTATTTTTCCAAAGATTTATCAAATTTTATCGTCGCACCGCGAAGCCGTCCACAAACCGAAAACATAATATGAAAATAATTTTTAATTTCGTAGTCACATCTAACATATTGCACGAACTGAATAAGCGGAACAATTCAACCAAATCATTTTAGTTTAGTTCAGTTCATGATCAATCCATTGATCACTGCACTTTGATTCAGTTTGCTGTAAACCCTGTCACACAACCTTATTTTCAAGAACACTATGGCAAACCAAACCCACATTAATTTTGGCTATAATTAAAAGAAGAAGATCTTTTAAGGGGAGTGCCCCCACAAAACACAAGGCTACAGTATCTCCAAGTACAGACATGTTATTTCATGTGCTCAACAAGTTGGTGATATCCCAAGATGCCCTTCTAAAAAGGAATGTTTTGGAACTATGGCTCCATATGGACCACATTCCCCTCCTCCAAAACTCCCCATTGGCATGGAGTAGTGGTGTGTTAAACCCTAGAACCTGCTCTAAGGCCCCCCCAGTGTTCCCTAGCTTTGGAAAGGTAGCATCACTAGGCGCACTATCAGGTCCCATATATGCGGGTCGGATGTATCGAACAGGTTTGAGTCCGAAAGATTAATACGATCTGATCTGATCACGTGAAAGGTAGCATCACTAGGCGCACTATCAGGTCCCATATATGCGGGTCGGATATGTATCGAACAGGTTTGAGTCCGAAAGATTAATACGATCTGATCTGATCACGTGATGCGGACGTTACAGAAAAAAAAACACTTGTCGATATCTTTAAATGGCTTAACCAATGTGGGAACATATTGTTTGGATCATTATGATCTCATGCCACTATATATATAAAGGTAGGACCCTATAGTTGTTATTGTTTGGAGAAGTGGACCCATTCCATGGGAATCAATTAAATGGCTTGAGCCTACATGACAAATTAAGTTACAAGTGGGGGGAAGCTAAATTCCAATAGATTGGGTTGGAGCCATGTATGAGTATGACTAGATCAATTGGAGTTTAGCTCCCATAGCTTTGTTAAAAAGGGAGAAAACCAATATTAGAAGGGGTCCTACATGTCTCCTCATGACTCAAATGTTGTTGTCATGTGTTTGGATTTTTCATTGGAGCTCTTTCAAATAATCCTCTTATCTTATATAATGCACATAGAAAATAGTCTCATCATTAAAGAAGAACACCCAAGAACATCACCATCAACAGATAGTTTTCTGCATTAAATATGGATAACATGCTCCTTGTGCTTCTTTTATCCACCTTGATATCTTGGCCTTATATCCTCAGCCATTGCATTTTTTTTTTTTTAATTATTGCTCATCTTTATCCCCATGTTATCTTTCTCTGTCGTTCTAGACATAATCTAAGGCACTGTTTGATTTGGAAATAACAAAAGTTATTCTCGCCATTTCGTCAGACGAAATACATATTCAACAATTAGAGAACAGTGTACTCTACGAGCTTAAGCTATTAGGAAACAGTATTTATATATTTTATATTCAACAATTTACTCATTCAAAAGATAATAATAGGATTTTTTTTATTTCCATTTGTTTTTGTGAAAGAGGAAATTCTTTGGTATGATATGTATGTGATTTATATATGTTCCACTTTGTTTCCGCGATTTATCTCTCTTTAAATATCCTTTCGATCTCTCATCACTTTCTTTCTGTATTGCGATATATCATCTGTCTCACTCTCTCTAATTATTAAAATTTCTAACATATTATTGACATTAAAATAAATTTTATGTAGTTTTCAATTAGTAACATATTTTGTTTTTTTCAAAAAAAAATAGGATGTGTTTGGTTGGCCCTAAAATATACCGAAAATTACTCTACGGTTTGAAAAATAATTTTCTGCTTGTTTGTTTAGCCTAAATTTTTTTGAAGAAAATAAAGTGTTTTCGTTTTCTGTCAATTTTTGGAAAAAAAAATAAATACTTAATCAATAAAATAAACGAACACTACAACAAAATTAGGTTATAGGAACACATGTTTGTGACACCTTTTTACAAATATCTTATTTATAGTCCATCTATATCCAAAATTAGATTATAAGGATACATTTTTGGGACACATTATAGTAATGTGTCGCTATACACCCTAGCGACGGCACATATAGCAACACTAATGATAAGTGTCGGTATTTTTTCCAGCAGTATTTTTTTTAGTATTTAGCAACACTTAAAAGTGTCGCTATAGCATAGTTTTGTTGTAGTGGAATACTCAATCTGCATAAAATTATTTTCATTCATTTTTTTTTATCGAATTAAATAAATATAATTTTTTTTTCAACTAAATAAATATTAATGAAAAATTATTATTTTTTTCTTACAAGCCAAACACTAAGATTTTTTTTTTCCCACCAAATATTTTTTTACAAAAAATTATTTTTTACAATTTTACATACAACCAAACGTCTCCTTAGTCAGGAACGAGAATTTACCATTAAACATATAATTAGTTTTCCCACCATTTTGTAAGGTCAATTCCACATTCCCTTCATTTAAATTTTTAAAAAAACTCACTATTTTTGGCCTCATTAAACTTTTAAAAAAAGGATCAAAAATACAAAAACATAGTCCACACTACCTAAAATGAAATGGATCTTGAACTTAGCTTATTTCAAAATCAAATTAATTAAACTCAAACCAAGATTTTCCTTTGCCAAGGTTTATTTGCTTATGGATACTTTTTTTTTTTCTTAAACATGATTGACTATAGAAGCAATGCCAAAACATTTTTGTCACAAAACATATGAAGAGTCATAATTAATTGCTAAACTATCATTAGCCATGCCCTAGAATAATTACGTAGTTTACTAGGTTTACTAGTAAAATGAGAAAGTAATCATTGACCACACCACCAATTTGGTTATGTAAAATAAGTTGTAGTTTTTGTAAGGATGTGAAAGTATAGTCCTAATTAGCTGTAAATAGTATCATTAGCTTTGCTCTTGAAATGATTAGTTGCTTAATTAATTGGGTTTCGTTTTGTAATAAATTGGGCAAATAGTCTATGCATAAAGGCTTATCTGTTTGTCTTTGATGCCTCATTTTTCAGAGAGTCATCCATTTAAGAATTATTCTAACTTTAATATGTTCAATCCTCTTAATTTTTTGGGTCTAACCAGTATCCAAATTAAATATTATAGTCAGATTAAGAGATTTAGTCTTATTATATCTCATATATAAAATTATTTCAAATTTTATGATGTCACATTCTTTCTCGATACCTTTAAGACCTGACGTCCTTGTCAGGCTCAAGCATGCACACAAGTACCAGACGATATGAGACCCGTCTCGTTAGCCTTAGTCGATCTTGTGGAGAGCTACACTCCATCCACAACGGTTATTAGGCAGGGAGTCACGCTCTACCTGTTATATAATCCTAACTCAACCGAGACTCATCTCATACTTTCGGCTGGTGATTGGTTATGATACCAACAGTGACGTCCCACTTTTCAGAGGGTCATCTATCCTAAAACTACTTTAATTTTAGCATGCTCAACATTTTTAACCTCTTAGGTTTAGCCACCACCCAAAATATTATATAATCATATTAAAAGGTTTAGCCCTATTATATCTCATATATAGGATTATTTCAAATCTTAGGGTGTAACAAGGTTATAGTGTGGCACCCCAATAGTCACACATTGGATAGGAGTGTGGATGTGTGTTGGGTATATATAAGATATAAACACTAGTAATAATAACTGGGGTTAAGTATTTTGGGCTGTGGTGTGGGTCCAACGAGTTATTATTGTTAGTGGATCGGATCGTTATATTTTTAAAATAATGAATGAAATAGATAACATACTACCTTTCTCTTTCAAAAAAAAGAAAAGAAAAGAAAAGAAAAAAAAAACCCTAATTAAGGATTTGATTCTTAGGGGTGGGCTCTCCTAAAAGAGACCTAATTACTAGCCGGAAAATGCTACTTGTACACCCCATTTGGGGGTGTACATCGCACACCCCACCCATCCAATGGGTGGGGTGTGGTGAGGGGTCACTTCACAATTTGTGAAGTGACCCTTCCACCCTTAGATGGGTGGGTGTAAGATGTACACCCCCTTTGGGGGTGTACATGTAGCGTTGCTCATAGTCCCACTCCATTGGTGTACCAATTCTTAATTGCAAGTTAATTACACCATTTTTTAATAATATATATAATTAAAGACACTGAGTTTGGATCCTATGAACACCATTCTTATTTGATTTTGAAAAGAAACACACTCATATGTACTTTAAATTGAATTTGAAGTTCACACATACATGCTCAAAGGACTTAGCCACCAACTCTTAATTATAGCTTAGGTAAAATAAATTAGTAGTTACATAAAGTAAAGCGAGATAAAAAAATATTAATACAAAGACTTTAATGTAACCTGATATATATTATTATGGAGCTAGAATCTGAAACCAATACTACACAAACTTGTCCAACTAGATACTATATGACATAAGAATCAAAATTTACATTTTGAGTATACAAAATCTCAACATGAACTATCTAATCTGTTTGTCAAGCACAAATATGACTCGTAAACCCGAATCGCAATAGCTAATGGAGATATTTAGTTATAGCCATCCAAAATACAGTAACCTATTTTTGACAAGTACTTTAGAAAGCTAGGGTTAATTCATTTTAAAAGATAAGCATACAATCTAGAGTCTATGGTCTCGCACTTTCCACATTCACCACTAATTACTACAATAAAACTGTAGGATCGTTGGCGCTAACCATTAATTTCAAAAGCTCGAGCTGTTAGAAATACGCAACCAATTCACTTAAAGCGTACAGACACAGCGCCCACGGGTCTCGACCGGACTCAACCCACCTGGACGTTGGGTCTATTGTTGGGCCTCTTGCCGTTAGGTCTATTGTGGACCGCAGCCCCACTCAACTTATTGGGTTCACCCAACTCAACTTATTAGTCTCCTGGGCCTATTGTCACGGGCAGGAGTTGGACCTATTTTTAACCCATAAATAAATAGCCAACAAAAACTATATTATAGCGACACTTTTAAATGTTTGTAAAATCTGAAAAAAAAATATAGCTAGTAAAAATATCGATACTTATAATTAGTGTCGCTGTATGTGCAGCCGATAGGGTGTATAGCAACATATTATTATAATATGTTCTAAAAATATATTCCTATAACCTAATTCTAAATAATATAGATAAAATATAGATAGAACACTTATACAAAAATGTCATAAAGATATGTTCTTATAATCTAATTTTGTTATAGTGAATTAGTTTTTATAGAAGAGAATACCAATAAACCACATATAAATCAATGTGATACCATAGCTAAATATCTTCTTGCTTGCATACAACTTTTGCTTTCCAAGCCTCTATTGTTGCATGTATCATCCTCTCCACTAGAAGAAGGTATCTAAACCATCTATATATCTTAGATATTTTATTTATTTAGACCCTCTTAATTAATTTGTTCTTTTAAGTAGTAGTAGTAGTAGTACTTGTTTAACTAGTAGTGTAGGTTTTCACCTACTATCCTCTCAAAAGAAGGGAGGTCTTAATCTTTAGTTATCTAGTTACTTTCAATGAGCGAGACTTCGAATTGATCGATACTGGTAAAATTAATTTAGAATATTAAAAATATTTAGAAACAAAATTTTATAATTTTTTAAAATTATATATTACCGTTTAATTATTAAAGAGTCAAAAATTTTAATCGTAAAAATTCAAGGATCAAAGTAAAACTTAACTAGAAGTTCAAAAACTAGCAGTAAAGATAGGTTAAAATATAAAAATACCTCCTACCATTTGAAAATTAACTACCAAAACTTTGTATTTTTTATTTGATTTACACTTTCTTTACCTGTTGTTTAATTTAGCTCATTTTGTTAGCAATTTTAAAATTTCTAATAGAATATCAGCAAAGGTGGCCAAAAATTGCTTTAGTTAAAAAGAGGTTATGTGCATCTCGATCTAGTAGGCGTCTGATTTTAACAAAATTTTCAAAATTTTCTAACTAGATGAGCTAAATCAATGGAGTAGTAAGTAGAAAAGAAGTGTAAATCAAATAAAAAAAAATTCATGGTGTTAATTTCAAAACCGGTTAACGTTTAGCCGATATTTAATTTGTACATTTTAACATAAAAAGATAACATGAATATTATACCTAGCTGCACAAAGGGGAACAACAAATTCATCTGGAATATATGCTATCGATAGCAAACAGACTTTGTGTAGTAGTTCAGGTCCCATGCAGTTTTTTTCGTGAATCCACAGTGTGAAATATTTATTATTGGTGTGTCGGACCCATAATGCATCAAAGAGATGTTTTGGATGAACCCCTTATTATTGGTGTGTCGGGCCCATAATGCATCAAAGGTATGTTTTGGATGGACCCAGTGAGGTTTCTGGATCATATTTGGTATTCGACTGCTTTGCCGAATTTTAGAAAAGGTTTTGGGCTAAATGGAAGTCGGATTTGGATTCAGCGCGGAAAAACGCTTGAAAACGGCTATTTGCTGGTAGTTTTCTGAGTCCGGATGCCCAAAAACGGACTTCCGGAAGTTTACAGTAGATTTCGGTACAGGGGGGACCGTAGACCGCATTCGTGTACACGGAAAATTTCGTATGCACGGCGAATCTGTGGACGGGCTCAGGTTCTAGTTTACACCCGAGGCGTGACACTTTATTGCTATCGATTTATTTCAAACATAAAATTTTTAAATCGACGATCGACACCGTTGAACATGATCTAAATTATTTAAACTATTTGAAAATTAAATTTCATACTTGTTCAATATTGTTCTCTTGTCCATCAAACAAACACAAAGATGAACTGCTGAAAATAAATATTCTTCAAAAAATAATAATAAGAGTTTTATAATTAATATCAAGAGTACGAATCTTGTTTTAAATAGTATAAAAATTTTTTAATCAAAACTTAATTGATTGTGAATTTTTTCTACCGTTAAACGAAAAAATATTTCATATCGACCATTAAAATTATAAATTTTATAATTCTCTGATCATTAGGTAAATAATGTCGAAAGGATTTAAAACTTGATATCTAGATACTTCAAATGGTATAGATTATATACAACGATGTCGATCGTCGATTTAGAGACTCTATCATCGAAAATAAATCGATAGTAATGAAACATGCTTCCTACGAATAGTATTCTAGGATAATATATATTTTTTTACTATTCTAATCGCGTCAAACGATGTCGATAATCGATTTAGAAGCTCTATCATAAAAAATAAATCGATAACAATAAAATATATTTACTACCGATAGTATTCCAGCACAATATATATATATATATATATATATATATATATATATATATATATATATTTACTACTGTATGCGCGCCAAACAAAGAATCAAATAGCGAAAGTTACTTTTACTTTTATCTACTTTTTGCAGCAATTTTGTTCTCGACTTGTAACAATTCAAAGCGTACGCTGCAACAAATTAAAGCAAATAATAAACAGAGAAAGATAGAGGGAGCATGCATGCAAATAGAGACAGTGTCTTCAGCTTATGTATATAACGTGACTCTACGGAATACAAATTTTATTAACATTAAAAGTGGTGCTACGTGAGGACAAAACGCAACTAGTTCTCTCTTTTTAAAAAGCTTCTTAAAAGGAAAAAAAAAAAAAAAAATGTTTTTTTTTTACTGTTTTAATATATATTTAATATTATCATATTAAAAAATTATCATACTAGAGTCCTACACTCCTACTATATATATATGAGCAATGTTACCTGTACACCCCGAAGGGGTGTACATCATACACCTCTACCATTTTAATGGTGGCGATATTTTTTACGGGTCACATCAAGTGATCCATCATCACACCCCCACCCTTAGATGGGTGGGGTGTATGATGTACACCCCGAAAGGGATGTACACATAGCATTTTCCTATATATATAGTTCTCGTGTTTTATAATTAATATGTCATTGATGTGTCCACGCTCGTAATTAATGTGAATTGTAAAGCTATTAGAAAATATTATTTAAATAATTTTATATTTAATTTATGATGTAAATTTAAATTAAATAAAATAAATAAATAATAATAAGAGTTTGACATAATTCGAACTCAAAATTTTCTACTCTAATACTATATTAAATTATATGAAACTCAAACTCAGAAATTTTTTAGTTATGTTTCTATATTAAATTTTATGAAATAAGTGTTGAACTTTAAAAACATAAACTGATAAAAAATAGTATTTAAATATTTTTATATTATATATATTTGCCAACATTTATTTTTTGTTAATAATAAATATTGTCATAATTGATAATTATTACTTGTAATAATAGTTGTTTACAATAAATAAGAATTATTGTAAATTATTGTTATAAATTTTATAGGAATAAATAGCTAGATAATATGATTTATAATATCTCAATGGCACAAACTATTGTAATAAAATATATAACATAAAAAATTAAATTTTAATATAGTTAAATTGATAAAATAGAATAAATTTGTTGTTTTTATAGAAAAATATAGCATATTATTCATTTCGTTTATTTTTTAAAAAATAATAAATTTTAACTGAAAATATAAAATAATTAGATTTTAAATTTGAAACCTCCCATATAGTACTCATCAAGTCTTTTTTTACTTAAGCTAAGAACAGCCGATAATAAAATAAATTTGTTGTAGTGATTATTGGGAGGAATACAAAACATTTCTATCATTTTTATTGTAGCTTTAACAATTTCATGACATAAATAAAGTTGATTAGATGGGAAAAAAGCTTTGTGCTCTTTGACTTATATCCTTATATATAACACTTAATATATCATATTACTTCTATAACATGTCACTTTTACTGGAGCTTTCACTTCTACTGAATTTTTAGCTCGTGCAAATAAGTGATTAAAAATTTACTTTTGGTAATTAGGCGTGGTAAACTAACTTAGAAGAACTAATTATTAACATTAAAAGTTTAAATATCTGTTTACAAAATGGTTAAAAGTTTAGAAAATCTTTATATATATTTTTTAATTATATATAAAGAG
>CM055060.1:2126535-2131137 GCA_029204045.2 Tillandsia leiboldiana
GTAGGAGCTGCCAATTGGTTTAGGAAACAGCCTTAGATGGGTTCTGTACAGTCATATATCAAACAATAGGCAACACTTGTAGGCATCATTGGTTTTGTGGTACAGTCTATATATAGCTCTTATCATAGCTGTGTAGGGATTTCAAGATAGGGGTTAAGATGTATGAATGGTAGCTTTTTTCTGTCCTGAGTACTGTTATTTTTACACCTCTGCTTGCGATGTATAGGTTACACCCTTAACATAGGGGACTCGGATGGACATAAGTTATCTTTGTTATCATACAGCCCTGCTTGAGCTAGAATTAAAGATGAAAGAAGGTTTTTTTCCCTTGTATCGGGGTGTTTGGAACGCACATAGTTAATTGGGTGGTTTATTGAGCCGAATATCGCAGTGGAGATGTTGGATGAGCAAGCAGTGACGACTCTTGAGTAGCTGTGCTTTGATTTTACCGTGTTGAAGCACCTGCGAATGGGATAATACAAATGTCGGTAATGTGTTATTGGACGGGCATCTCGTTGGGATTTTGTCCTCGGAGCAGAAAATGATTGCAAAGTTTAATGCGGCTAGGGTGTCCCTAGGCGCATTACGCTTCGCAATCATTTTCTGCTCCGATGACCAAATCCCAACGAGATCCCCGTCCTCAAACACATTACGTACATTTGTATTATCCCAATCGCCGGTCCTTGAACAAGGCATTCTTTGTAAACCAAAGCACAGCTCGTGAAGAGTCGTCACTGCCTGCTCATCCAACGTCTCCGCTGCGATAATCGTCTCCATATTCCCCCTAATAAGCTATGTGCGTTCCAAAAATACCGGTACAAAGGAAGAAAACATTCTTTCTTTGGTCTATAAATAGAATGGCGTTGATATGAAATAGCAGGTACAAGGTAAATTAGGTGCTAATATGTTCACTTTTGACCGATATAGGAGAGCGCCCATTTATTGTTTATTACAAGAGACAATGTACTATATAATATGTAATAGGATGTTTTGACAATTACATTATATATAATATTATGTTAATAGTTTATGGTTTAGGGTTTAGTAGAACATGTTGATCATATAATGCTGCTTTGTAATTTGGTTAGTATTAATGTGGAACATGTATTAGCTGTAAGGATACATTTTGAGGGTATAGTAGAATAATGCCTTTACACATAATCTGTAAACATACAAATCCTATATATACATTATATATAATTTCTTCTTTAACCACAATTTCAAGTTTGTATTAGCAGTAAATATGATGTGTTACAGGTCATAATTATTTTGAAATATCTAGACGCACTGATCATTATCAGTTGTTGAGTTTGAGATGGATGAAGAAAGAAACAATGAGGTCACAGACATATCCAATTTAGTACCAGAAGTTGGAATGCATTTTAATAATATGGAAATGGTTATTGGCTTCTATAAGAATTATGCACAACAATTAGGATTTGGGATTGTAAAGAGGTCTACTAAAATCAGTAACGGCATTCCTTCGTATGTAATCATCGCATGCTCTCGTCATGGAAAAGTAAATCACACCGTGACTAATCTCCGGCCTCGTCCTTCGGCAGCGAAGACGGACTGTCCTGCTAGGATAAATGTGAAAATTAATTTGGATTTATCTTGTGTAATAAGTATGGTCAGACTTGACCATAATCATGGATTAAGTCCTAGCAAGTCTCGATATTTTCCATGCAATCGAGTTATAGATTCTAGTGTTAAGAGACGGCTTGATGTTAATGATCGTGCCGGAATAAGATTGAATAAAAGTTTTAATTCTTTTGTTGTTGAGGCTGGTGGGTATCAAAATTTGCCATTTGGAGAGAAGGATGCCCGTAATTATATTGATAAAATGCGCCGTTTACGACTTGGCGAAGGTGATGGCGAAGCCATTTGTAATTATTTTCGAACCATGCAAGAGAAAAGCGCAAACTTCTTTTATTCCATCGATCTGGACGATGATTCTCGTATTCGCAATATATTCTGGGCAGATCCTAGAAGCAGAGCAGCCTATGAATGTTTTGGAGATGTAATTACTTTCGACTCGACATATCTAACGAATAAGTATGATATGCCGTTTGCTCCATTTGTGGGTGTTAATCATCATGGTCAGTCAATCTTGTTTGGATGCGGCTTACTCTCTGGTGAAGATACAGCTTCGTTTGTATGGCTTTTTCGGAATTGGCTGTCATGTATGTCCGGCCATGCCCCCAAAGCAATCATTCACCTGCGTCATCCCATCCATAAGTCGATATGCATTTGAGAAGCAATTTCAAGATATGTACACAATTGCTAAATTTCGAGAATTTCAAGCTGAGTTAAAGGATTTAATGCATTGTGAGACATCTTTAATATCATCTATTGGTACCGTCCATGAGTATAGAGTTAACGAGTATGTAGAATATGGCGATGCAGGCAAAGACATAGTATTCACTGCATATTTTGATGAGTCTACCTCCCGAGTTAGTTGTATTTGTCGTCTTTTTTATTGTAAGGGTATTTTATGCCGACATTCAATTGCCGTCCTAGTTAATAGAAAGATGATGATTCTTCCAACTTGTTACATACTAACACGATGGAGGAAGGATATAAGACGGAGGTATACTCGGGTGACAGCATGGGATGAAAGCTTAGGGAGGAGTCCAGAAATGAGCCGATATGCGGTAGTATGTAGTCGTATGTACGACATTGCAGACATAGCTGCTGAGAGTGATGACAAATATCATGTAGCACTAGTCACACTTGATAATTTGAAGACGAAATTAGAGAACACATCGTCATCCAAGGGAAGCAATGATGTCCAATTTATCGAAAATATACATTCTACTATGAGACACGATTCAGATGATAGATGTAACGACCAGAGAGTAAAGAGCCCGCTGTCAGTTCGAAGTAAAGGGCGCCCACCAAGCAAACGAAAGGAGTCGAAGACAGATCAAATGGTACGTCGGCTTAAGATGAAAGTCAACAAGCAACAGGTATATCTTTACGTACGTAACTCGATTCTTGTTGGCTTATAATTTACGGTACACGACATAAATTGAAATATTCTTTTCTATTTTATTAGATGCCTCAAAATTCTACGGACAGGTTTTATAATGGTGAATGCTCAATCTTTAATCGTTTCTCATCGTCGCCCTCGGCCTCGTCCCAACAGAGTGTAAATGTTTGAGAGTTTTTTATATGTTCATTTGATTGTCTTAATATATGATTCATAGTTCGATTTTCCTCATTTGTTTACATAATTATGTGTCTTCCATATTGGCCCCCTCCCTCCCGATTTATTAAAATAGGTTCACCTGCAAAGTCCTACGATTAAGAACTCGCCCATAATGCACTTACCTTATGGGATTGATGTACAGAGCAATCCAGCCATTATATTAACGGTAATGTTCCTTAACTTTCTCCTAGATGGTTTATTTACTATAAATTTGTCTTTAATACACATATTCTAATTTATTTATTTTGTTATATATGCAAGACACCGTGGGCCCCTCAAAACATTGACATGTCGACAGACCCTGTCAGGAACCCTCCTATATCGGATAGAACTGTACAGAGCAATCCAGCCATGATATTCACGGTAATGTTCCTTAAGTTTCTCCTAGATGTTTATTTACTATAAATTTGTCTTTAATACACATATTCTAATTTATTTATTTTCTTATATATGCAAGACACCGTGGCCCCCTCAAAACATTGACATGTCGACAGACCCTGTCAGGAACCCTCCTATATCGGATACAAGTGTACAGAGAAATCCAGCCATGATTTTAACGGTAATGTTCCTTAACTTTCTCCTAGATGTTTATTTACTATAATTTGTCTTTAATACACATATTCTAATTTATTTTTTTTTCTTATATATGCAAGACACCGTGGCCCCCTCAAAACATTGACATGTCGACAGACCCTGTCAGGAACCCCTCCTATATCGGATACAAGTCCGAAATAAAATTTTTAGATCATCGTACTGGCTTTATCCAAATGGCGCACTCTATGCAGTTCTGACAGGTAATGACAATTTATTGTTTCTATTTCTATATGTAAAATTGATTTATCTCATTAATTTGACTTTATTAATTATTTAATCAGGTGTACGAAGATGACATATTGCAAGAACAATAAATGCAGCACAGCAAATATGAGACGGGCAATTGAAAGTGAGATCCATACAATGGACTATGCTATTAAACCATTAAGCATTGTTATGCGTTGTACACTCTATATCGGGAGAGTTTATATTTAACATTAAACTTTTTCATTCTGCTTTTGTACTATTGCATATATATCATGATGATTATTTGTAATAACGTACTTACATTTTTCCTATATTGAAGTATGAATTTTTTTATTTCCTTTCTATGTTATAAGATCTATGTATATATTTGAGTTTATATGGCAAATTTAACACTAGCTGTAATTCGGAGATGCTGATTTTCTTACATTATGTTCTGCATTTGCCTCACTGTGTTCTCCAACTTTTAAAATTAATTTGTTCTGGAATATTTTTATTGGTGCTGGAACAGCTATTTTAATTTGTTCTGTACTTTCCTAAACCCTAAAGCCTAAACCCTAAACCCATCTAGAGGTGGGTGTGTGATGAGGGTC
>CM055060.1:2131237-2143737 GCA_029204045.2 Tillandsia leiboldiana
CCGGTTCGGAGTCTCTCGAACTGCTGGAGCGGCTCGTGCGGGGGGATTGAAGATGAAGAGGCATCTTTAAGAGGATTTTTTAAAAAATAACCCTCCCAAATATCTATTTTGCAAAAAGACCCTATGAAAATCAAATTTGAAAAACTAACCCTCCTCAGCGTGAAAGCGCTGAAGCGATCAGCGCCTTCACAAATTAAATATTTTTTTTTTTTTACTTCGATTGTGTTTTATTTGTTATTAAATTTTGAAATTTAAAATAGATTAAAATTGTCAAATTTAATTTTAAAAATTTAAATTGTTTAATATTATCTTTTAATAAATCTAATAACTTTCTTTTATTTTTTAAAAATAATAAATTTAAATTTCATACAATATTTTTATAATTTCTGTTAAATTTATATATTTGTAAAAATTTAAAATTTTAATCCTACTTAAAAATGTATAAGTAAGCACATTTCTTATCGATCAATCACGCCCAGTGCTCCGCTCCAACAGTTTCGTCTCCCCAATCCGACCATCTCTTCATCCCGCACAGTGCTCCGCTCCCGCACAGTGCTCCGCTCCGACCACAGTGCCGATTTCTGCTCCCACACACTGCCGAACTCCTCTCCCGCACAGTGCCGCACAGTGCCGATCTCCTCTCTCCGTCGCCGTCGCCATCGCCGTCGCCGAGAGGAAGCACATTGTTGCCAAACCGTGTCTCTCGCTCTCTACATCTCTCACTGTGAGCTCGCTCCCTCTCTCTTCTCTCTCTCTCTCTTTCTCTCTCTCACTGTGAGAGATCCCCTCACTGTGAGAGTTATGTGACAGTGAGGGATCCTGTGTTCTCACGGTGAGGGATCCTGTGTTCTCACAGTGAGGGATCCATCTGTTCTCAATGTACACATGCATGTCACTATTTGTATGAAGATACAAGTGTCACTCATTGTGAGGGAACCCTCTGTTCTCACATTACCATGCATGTCACTATTAAGATACCCTTAACACACCTACAAGATGGAACACTTGTTCAAATTTGGAATGTAATTTGTCCTTGTTGAAAGGGTATTGATCAAATTAATGTCATTTTCATAAGAGTTAGAACATATATTTGATAATACATTACATCGAATATGAATATCTGATATTCATATTCGATGAACTCATAGTGCATTATGTTCTTCACAGGAGAATGGCCTTCTCTTTGCTACTGGCACTTGTAGTTTTGATGGCCACTGCGAGTGGAAGTAGTCGTGAAAGTGGGAAGAAGAAATCTTCAAAAGATCACGGAATGAAGTATCAACAAGCTCGGAATCTGAAAAATCTTCACAAAATGAGGGAGAATCAGTAATAGGGAAAGGAAAGGGACCGATGCCTTCAAGGAAAAAGAAAGATAGAGAAGATTCTCCATAAAGAAATAGCGGTGGACCCGTAATTCGTGAGGGGCTCTCAAACAGATCGCCGAGCAAATTATGGAGAAGGTGAAGCACAAATTACTTCACAACGGCGTCAATTCTTTGAAAATAGAACATGTATTGGAGAGCGACATATAAACTTCAATGAATTGTGTCGACAAGTTCCGGAATTTGAAAGGCTAGTAGAACGAATTCCTTTGGGGGCTCTAGGTAAGTTCCAGCAAATAAGGGTTTCTGTTCCGAGTTAATCAGGGAGTTTTACATGAGGGGAGATAAAATTGTAGAGGATGATTGACACCGAGGACATACAAATTCGAAACCTCAGTTCGAGGGGTCCAAGTTTGATATAACTCCAGATGTAATAGGTGTGAATCTTGGTTTGCCTGTTGATACATCTGGTGATTATATGTATCATGGTCCTGTTCAAAGTGACACTCATTGGGATGTTGTCGTTAATGCTATTTGCAAGCCGGGTACACAGAACAACGGGGACTATGTGCTATCAAAGGATTTAAAGCCGGAATACCACATTCTATCTTTGATTCTTTGCTACAAACCTGATGCCTACGGTGGGGACTAAAAGAATACGATGGCAACGTCTACTTCTTCTTTATTATCTTGGTCACCCAGAGAGTGCAGCTGGAGTGTGTGTCAATATTCCTTATCTTATTTGGGATCAAATGACGTATGTAATTAAGGCAACAAATAGGCGTGAACTTCTTCCTTACCCGATCTTGATCACTACCCTGTTGGAAGATCACGGAGTTGATGTCACATGTGACAAACACGACTATGGCTTGGGCGCTATTGATAGAATAACTTTGGCCAAGTCAATTGGAACTCTAAGGACCTTTGGGCAAGTGAAAGGTCCTACAAGTGAAGCGACTACAAGTGCACCGCCTCGTCAAGTGCAACATCAAGCCTCTACTGGATCAGATGAGGGAGTGTCCTCTACAATCATTACATCGGGAAGTACAAGCAGTTGAGAAAAAAATGGAACAAGGGTTCAAGAAGCTTGAGGATGGATTAAAGAAGATGTTTGAAATCATCGGCTGCAAGCATGATGATGTAGTTCCGGGAGCGACTGGAACAAGTACTTCACATGGACATACATCACATGATGATGATGTTGAGGACAGACATGACGATGTGTGACCCGGTACGCCATCTTCTGCTTGCTTTTCATTTCGATTTAGTTAGTTGTTCTTAACCGATTGGGTTATATTATTAGTCTTAGTAATAGCCCGTGGAGGAAGATCGTTGTTCCATCTGACTAGGCATTTCTTGTGGACTCAATGGGTTTTAATATCAATATTATTATATAATTCAATACTATGGCTTAACTTTGAATTTTATTACTAAAGAGTGTTGGCAAAAGAAAATGGTATATGAGTTATACCAACTTATGTGCAATGACATTTTAGAATGTAGATGACCTTCTGATTTTCTTAATAATTCCCGCAAGAAATGTGGAGAAGCTTATGAATTTCGTATAATTCCGCATTGGGTTTGTAGTGTTTGCTATGATGCCTAGTTTCCACTCTGAAATTTGCCTAATAGTATAGTAAGGCAAAAGAGACTAACACATTTTGGTATGTATTGTGGGCTACTGCTTTAGTGGGGATTGTGGTTCTAGGCCGACGATGGCAACGAGAAAAATTGCAGCTTCAGCAACTTAAACTGTAATTTAACATCAACAATGAGGCATTTTTTATTGTATTGAAGATATATTTAGAGTTACATTGCAAAGATTTTATCACATCTGCTTGGCTATGAATTTGTTCCAGTAATATTTTCTTATGTTTTGCGATTCTCATTTTGGTCATGTAATTTATGCGGAGCGTATCAGGTTGAGTAAGCTGTATTGAAAATGAACATGATGAGGTTAGGGTATGTAAATAGCATTTGTGTATTTTAGGCTAACGTCTTAAGCTGAAAATTGTAGTGCTAGCTTTAGGCAATTTGATTTTTATTTGATTTTTTGTGAATGAGAGGCAAAGAGAAATTGGTGTAAACATATTTAAAATTATATTGAAATTTATACTAGCATTCAGGAAATGTATTGGTGGGGGAGTAAGTTCCCAATGATCATACCTTTCACATTGAATTAGGCAATGCCATTTAAGCCGCGTTGCTCTGGTACAGAAGACTACTCAAACTGATGTATTGTTGCCATTTGTTGAATTTCTTCTCTCCTTTCTGTTATGACGTAAGTAGGGTGAGAAGCATGGTGGTACAATTTGTGAATGTAGGAGATTATGGCTATTGTTCCAGGATTTTTATTGTTTTTAATTTAACAATTCTGGAGCCTTCCTTGAGGTTTTAATCTAGATATAATCTGGTTATCGCTGTTGCTAACATTCACGCCATGTGACAGTTTGTAAGGTTTGGTATTGTGCTTCAGTCACTTGTCACTAAGAACCTAATGGCTGTTTTATTGGCATGATGACAGAGGAGTTTCATGGCGGTTCCATTCAGCCGGTTCAAGGCTATTTTGGTTGCTGCCAATCAACACAGGCCTTTGATGCAAGGTGATGCTGAATTTGGCCGATAAGGTCTTTACTTCTTATATTGATGATGTTGACGAGCGATTACAAGTGAGTGGGGAGGGGGGGAGGTGTGGAGGGTTGCGAATATTGTTTATTACATATGGTTGGTTGGTTATGAAACTGCTACTCCTGTTTTTTTGTCCCCATGTTCTTCTATTTTCTGATGCTGTTAATGCGTGGGTATTGTAAATTTAATATTTCAAGTGAATTATTGATGCATGTAAATATGAGTAGCTTGAATTATAAATACATTTAAATGCAACTAATCTGTAAATCATTAGGGTTATAATAATTGTGGCAATATGTGTATAAAAGGGGGTCATAAGCCAAGCTGATTGTGATTGGTATATGGTTAATTCACATGTACAAATCTAAGATGTATGACTGTACTATGGTAACTTGTATGTTGTAAAGGAATGGAATTGTAAATCTGAAAAGATGACTGCACTGTGTTTCCGGGATCTGAATTGGAGATGTAATTCTGAGAAGCTGATTTGTTGTATATGAATGTTCTGCAATTGCCTCAATGTGTTCTCCAACATTTAAAATTAATTATTCTAGAATATTTTTTATTTGGTGCTGTAACAGTTATATTGATTTGTTCTGGAGTATCCTTTGTCATTACCAGTTTACGAGAAGCAACTTACTACACAATTTTCCAAGTATCTATTCTTAACAGATATTTCTATTTGTTAAATCCCAAAATTTAAAAGTTCTTCAAGTTTTTAAATCTATTGAAATTTTAACACTAAGTACCGGTTCTCATAAATTAGTACCGGTACTAAAATAAGAAGTACCGGTACTAATTTATGAGTTCCGGTACCGGTATTGTATGATGAAGTTTCATGTAACGCGACTGAGTGAGAAGAACAAGTGTACCGGTACATAAATATTGTGTTCCGGTACAGATAGTCTATCACTTGGGTTGGTAAATCTGTACCGGTACTTATAATTCAGTACAGGTACTAAATTCCGTACCGGTACTTATATTTCCGTACCGGTACACATGGTTTCGGTACACATCCAAGTTCCTCATAACCCGAAAGCATCACACTTGCAATCGTCAATTCATACCGGTATTGATCATTGCGTACCGGTACAAATGGTTCCGGTACTTACCCAAGTTCCTCAAAACCCGAATGTAGTATTAATGGATTTCTCCCTCAAGTACCGGTACTCTTGGTTGCGTACCGGTACTGATGGATAAATCCATGAATAATACTTTTGGGTTTTGAGGAACTTAGAAGAATACCGGATCACTCTGTACCGGTACGAAATCGTGAGTACCGGTACAGAATGAGCAACCGAAGGGTAAGTCTATCTGTTTGTCAGGCACTTGGTTTGTACATTTTTTAGTACCGGCAGTAAGGAATATGTACCGGTACTGAATGTTATGTACCGAAACAAAAGATTATGTACCGGTACTAATTAATGAGGACCGGTACTGAATGCCGCATCCGCTTCCCATTCAAGTTCATCAAAACCCAAAATACCGGTACTCATTTCTGGTCCTCAAAACCAGAAACACCACACACTTGGATTCCTCACTAACGGTACTCAGTATTGAGTACCTGAGTAAATTTATCTTCACAATTATATAAAAGAATTGTATATAGATTAAAATTTAAAAATTAATACTTTTGAAACAATTATAATTTAATAAAATTTTTATATTTAATATAAAATAAACTTATAAAATGTAAAATATATGAAAAAATAAAATTAGTGAGGTAATCAGCATAAAAATAATCACATTTGCGGCGAATGACTACAACTCACCATAAAACACAAACCGATCATAACTAAGATACAATGAATCAATAAAAGGAATCAATACAATATTCATAAAAATTACAACAGATTGATACAATACAATATCAAACTGAAACTGATCAAAACAGGGATACACTGAATTCATACAATATTCATCTGCTCTACAACGAATCAATACAAATCAACATTAAACTAAAATCAAACTGATCAAAAATGGAATACAATGAATCGTATATATGACTCAATACAATATTCATCGGATATACAACATATTAATACAACTCAACATATAAATTAAACCAAAGTATTTATTGTACATAATTATCTTTACGGAACACTTGTATGCATCGAACTAGAAGTCACGCAACAGGGATCTCGTAAGATTTGGCTCACCATGTGCGACCGGAAATACGGGGGATCTTTTTCATAAACCAAAAGATCGGGGGAGCCGCCTCTTACAATTCTTTCAGCAAATAGGCATGTGTACATGCCACAATCAACCTCAGTCGAACCTTGTTGCTGACAATCAAGCTGCCAGATGACATTTGGGTGGCGGATGCGTTGTTCAAGGATAAACTCAAAATAGGCTGCAAACCACCTCGCCTGCATAAGAGAAATAGTGAAGTCAATCTTCTATGCATATATCAATGTAATAAATATAAAAGTAATATACATACCAATACGTTTGCAGCATCCTTTGCCAAACGATGACTCCACAAGGAATTCCAACTCTCAAAATGGGATTCCTTCAAATCTATGACAAGCAAATGCCAATGCCAATTACTATTGATAGGAATAATTATAAATCTATTACAGCTGATACTTTCCGGAGTTATTATTTCCAAAAAGTGCCGTACGGATGCAGAATCGTAGGCGACATTCCGGATGAAGTCAGCTGTGATGGCCTCGTCCGGCCTTATTCCTGCCATCTTGTTAAGTATGTGCATCTGGACATAAAAGGGAATATAGTTACAACATCAATCTAATAATCAATTCCTTACAATCTTGGTTTTGCTAAATGCTTATCACGACAAGAGGTTTGAATGAATGAAATTATGGTGAATAATGCAACATAAGTAAATAAACAAAAGGTAATAAATATTGAATGACTAATGTTTTTAACAGTTCAGAGTCTTTTATGTTTCAGCATATTAATTGTGCAATATAAAAGGGATCAGATTTTAATGTCACAATATAAGAGAACTAAATTGTGAGATTGAGTACAATCTAAATTCTCAAATGTGTTGTCATATATATACAAAATAGCTAAATTTGATATTAAAAAGACACGTATAATTCGTGGTTTCATTAAGGTGATATATACATAAATGTAACTTTATAAAAATAATATAGGACTGAAACAAATATGAAACTCACCGAAACTTCAATTCGAAAAAAAAGAGCAGGATGGCTAAATTTCTGTACACCCTTCATATCCATCGTATTAAGAATATGAAAATATACATTTATCACCTATATTAGAAAACAACAAGAAATTATGTTAAAACACACACACACACACACACACACACACACACACACACACACACACATATATATATATATATATATATATATATATATATTACAAGATTTAACTAGTTGTTTATCGTTTCAGTGCACGAACCTCATCGCGGGTCGGGCCTCGAAATAAGAAGTTTCGGAGGATTTCGCCACTAATACAAGGCGAATCCGACCCTGTGGTGCTATCTTCCCATATAGCTCCCCTATCAAAAAGAATTAGAAATATTATGGTAAGTAATGAGAAAATGGAAATAGACATATATAACAATTAAAAGAATATATGATATGGTGGACTAACTTAGTTATTGGTTGTGATATAAAAAAGTTGATTGCAAAATCTTCCTCTTTAGGAATTTTATCTCGACCCGGATATTCGCGACGAGACTCAATAATGAATCCGGGTGAGCTATCCAGAGCGGGTTCATCCGGAACATTGATGGATGAAACTCCACCTTCTGGATCATCATACTCTTTTTTTAATGCCTGTTATCATTCCAAAAATTATGCAATTGTCATACTTTATAAAATTGTTAAGATTAAAAACAATAAACTTAATACAATAATACCGTAAGGACGTCGGCAATGGCCCCGGAAGCAGAATCTGATGCTTCAGTTTCTTTCGACTCCTGCTCTTTAGAATCAAGGCGGCGCTTTCTAATATAAGATGCTTTTTTTCCTCTTTTCCCGGCCGTGAAATCATCTGATAATTCCTTTCGCTTCCTTTCACGGCCTTTAATCCTTTCAATTCTCGACGGGACGTCGATTTTAATATCGGCAGTGGGCACCACTATATTAATCTCACCAGCATCAAGAGGATGTTCGCTGGTTTCTTTCCCTAATGTGTGCTGCCCACCTTCAGCCTCATCTTCAACATTTTCTGTTTCGACATCGCCTGTCGCGCCGCCTTCTCCTGCTGCAACAGCAGAGCCGCTCACAATTTGGTCCTGAAGCTTCTTATTTATATCCTTTAACTTAATATTCTCTGCTTCCAAGATTTTAATCCGCTCTTCGAGGCCATAAACAGCTTGTTCCAAATTAGTAAGTAAATTATGAATACTGCTACTATCCCCAGCGCTAGAGGTAGTAGTCACCGTAGTTTTCGCTTGAATCTCAAATAATCAAAAAGCAAAAACAAGACGGTCACTAGAAAAATACGTAAAGTAACCCAGATCAATAACATGTATAATTCTTAACTTATAGAATACCTGAGGTGGCTGCCAAACTGGTGCGGTACGATTTAATATATACATCTCCTCTGGACGATATGTAAAGGTTGGTATAACCTGCAATATATATATATATATATATATATATATATATATATATATATATATATATATATATATATATATATATATATATATATATATATATATATATATAACATGGAATTAGATAGATACATTTATCTAAAATTAAGGAAATGTTATAAATTAACAATCATTATATAATTTATTACATCTGAAGGCGAATAAGACAATAATTTTTTCATCAGCTTATCATAGCTCCTAAAACCTGCTGAAGCTTTCCATTTTCTTATCCGTGGAAGACCCTTGTCCCCATCAGAAGTACCCAAACCCTTGATGTGCTCAAAAGCCCAGCTCTACATTTATGATCAACACCAGTTATCAGCAATGGAATGAACAAATGAATATTTACAAAATAAAAAGTATACTAACACACTATTTTTCAATTGTGCTCACCATGAAGGCTACTGTACACCCATCAATATAGCCAGCGTTTCTTTCGTGCCCACTATTCCGACGCTTTACACGTCGAGATGCTTTCGATATAGAACTTACAAGAAAATTATATACTGCATGCCCCCAAGCATAGTCACCAATTCTATGTACATCATCTATATATCTATATAAGGCCTTGGGAACATTGTAGTGGCTCGTTGGAAAGAGGACAGTGGCAAAAACATATAATATAAATACCGAGACAAAATCGCTGACTGCATCCTCTCCCTGTTGACCAGCAAGACTGTACAAAATATGGCGGAGTTTTCTTCTATCGGCGTGCTTATAATCGCCGTTGAAGTATTTATGAAAAATCTTCGATTTCACACTCTTTTGACCCCAATGAATCGGCTCCCCCTGCGTCGGTAACCCAACCAAAACAGCTATTTCATCCGCAAGTAAAGGAAAGAAAGTTTCTCCTATTGTAACTCCTCTTTTCTCATCATCCCAAAAGCTGAGGAGACTATCAACTAATACTAAGTCTTGGGTTAGTGGTGGGAGGTCGAGGTATGAAGCAAATGGCGTTGTTCTCAACAATGTCATTTGTTCAATAGACATAACTTCCCGTAGTGCTGGGCCAGCGATCGTATAGCTGCCCGATGTCTTCGGAGACTCTTCTACAATCATTGTATTATGTAAATGGGATGGATAACATCTTCCAGAAACTAATTCAATCTTTGTCGTCCTCTTTGCTATATCTTGAACTGCTCTCTCTATTCTCTCTTCATGAATCTTGGAAGTAGTGCTTTGCCTACTAGTGGTTGCCTCCTCGACCAATCTACTGGACGCCATACGTCTGGTAGCAACCATATCTTCAGCTGCATTATAAAAATCACGTGTAGCAATTCATTAATTATTCTAAAACACTTAAATTACAAGAGAATAATGCTTAATATTTTCAATTCAACATGTCATTATATTTGTTGGAACACAAAAAAAGATATTAAAAAAAACTAAATTCTTCTGTGAGAATGAAAAGGGATCTTTCATTAGCTAATTAAAAAAATTAAGAACGATTTTTTTATAAAGAGAACTACCATTATCCTAGTGTACAAAACAGAATGTACCTGTAGTGAATACGATTATCCTAGTGCACAAATAAGTGTACCGGTACACAAAAAAGTGTACCGGTACATCTGTGTTCCAAAAGGTTCGTACCGGTACACAATTACACAATGAACAAAATTTGTTTTTCCCAAATGTGGTTAAGTGGGTAATAGTGGAAAGAGATAGTGGAAATGGTCTAATTGGGTGGCATCTATAACTGTGCTTAACCCATCTATAACTGTGCTTAACCCATCTATATGAATTTGTACACTTATTTCAGAATTAACAAGATTAACATAAATTAAAGCAAAAACACAAAAAGAAAAAAAAAAAAGAATACCCTACCGATCGGCGCGGTGAGGCGAGGTAACTAAACCCTAAACCCTACACAATGGAGGTGACGGAGGCGACAGAGCTCTTCGTTGAGCGGTCCTCGGGTGCTTCGCAAGGCGATTCCAAGGCAACCCTAAACGACGGAGACGATAGAGCCCTGGTTTTACCGGCCCTCGCCTGCTGGTTGACAGTCGAAGCGAGCGAGCGAGAGAAAGAGAAAGAGCACTAGAGAGAGAGCGGGAGCGCGAGAGAGAGAGAGGGAATGGGGAGAGAGAGCGAGCGCGAGAGAGAGAAAGAGAGAAAAGGTTAGGCGGGGTGAGAATAGAGTATATGGAAATCCCGCTTAATTGGAACTAAATCCCAGCCGCACATGGTTCGGGGTGTATGATGTACACCCCGAACCATGGTGTACCGGTAGCACTACTCATAAATAAAATATACATTTTGCCCCCCAAAAATATTGCTCTTAAAAAATTGTACTCTAATAATTTTATAATTACTAAATTATTAATGCTTATAACTTTTGACTTTTCAACAAAAATTTATATAATTAAAATAATAATATTATTTTCAAATTTAATAAATAATTAATAAAATAATATAATCTAATCGTGAAAAAATTACAAGCACCGATGCTTTTGATGCTTGACTCAAATATAAAATATATTTATTATTATTATAAGCTATTATTTTATTTTATTAATGGCTTTTGTTATGATCCGTGGAAAGATACAAATACAATGTGTCCTGCTTTAATCTGGGCCGTCCGATCTACAGCTTAGAATTTCGTACAATTTATAGGAAATTTCAGGCTAAATTTAAATTAGCCCTACTATCTTATGATTTCCTCTTTAATTTGCTAAAAAATTATGCTGTTAAATAGGAGAATAAAGTGTTATAGTTTACAAACCATATATATATATATGATGATTAAGTGTATATTATAAGTTAGGGAAATATTATATTTTTCCACCTTATTTGTAATTGCAAAATTTTAATACTGTACTCGACGATAAATTGGTACAGTAATACAGGAAAAAAATTACTTAATAACAAAGTAAAATTTTATAAATCACAAGGTGGCTAAATAAAATGGTATTATTAAATTAACCATATGGGGCAAATTCAAGTTTCCCCTAAGTTTCAATTCAAAACTAACTATAATGTCCATCAAAATATGATGAATTATCAAATTGGTATTATGATGATATAACAACAAACATAATTAAAGATTAAAAGTTCACATTGTGACTATGAGCTTCTTTCACTATTCATGCTTACTAATTAATAAATAACCTTTCCATTTAAGGTATGATCGATAGAGGACTTAGATCGAACAATATTTGATTTTATTTTGTTTGTGCGTTTTTTATCTAAAATATTTTGTTAGAGAAAAGTATTTATATATTTTCATGTTTTGGTTTGAGATTTTTTGATAGACTCAAAACGTGAGTTTAATTAAATAACATTAGGAGATTAGCAGAACTTGAGAACTCGTGGCCTCCTACTCTGATACCATGTGAAATTAATATATGAAACAACCGCTATATTATAAAAGCTTAAGTTAGTAGAAAACGATATTTTTATATTTAATACTCTTCCTTATTTCTGGGATTAAAATTTTTTTATAGATTCATGACGTGGACTTGAATTAAATGGGTGAAAATCAATTATGTTAGAAGGCTGTCGTGGCTGAAACTCAGAACCTCCTATTCTGATACCATGTGAAATTATATGAAATAATTATTGTACTCTAAAATTTTAAGTTATTAAAAAATAATAATTTTATATTTTTATAATTTTATATTTTTATATTTAACACTATAGTAGAAAGAAAAGCTATATTAAATTTGTATTTTCTCATGAGTTATATTTACAAATACAAGTATTTTTAATTCCCAAGGTTTTAATCACTAATTAACTCCCTATATGATGTGCAAGGGAGTTGAATTGTGCCATTATTCTCATTGTTATTGTAGTAGGTAAAATATACATATGTATAATGTTGATCATCTTACTATAAAGATCACATGGCATGCATGCAATTTATTGTACTTTTCCATGAATGTACTCTCTACTCGTGACATGGTCTTTGTACGCATCCATCAACTACAAATGAATCCGCAATGAACTGTCAC
>CM055060.1:2146237-2156558 GCA_029204045.2 Tillandsia leiboldiana
GGGGACCACTATAATTTTAATCGCACATCCCGTTATCCAAAGATCGAAAAATTAATAGTAACAAATGATTGGTACTACTATTGATATTATAATAGCCAAAAACACACACACACACACACACACACACTCTCTCTCTCTCTCTCTCTATATATATATATATATATATATAGGAAAATGCTACTTGTACACCCGTAATGGGTGTACATCTCACACCCCCACCCATCTAAGGGTGGGGGTGTGATGAGTGGTCACTTGATGTGACCCGTAAAAAATATCGACACCATTAAAAGGGTGGAGGTGTAGGATGTACACCCCTTCGGAGTGTACATGTAGCATTACTCATATATATAACTGTGGATCAACAAGCTATTTGAATTTTCGAGTAACTTGTACCTAGCTTGCTCAACTGGGAAGTTCTTAATTGAAGTGAAAATTCCTCAAAAATTCAAATAGATCTTTGATCTGTAGTTGACATTACAATAAAATTATGATATAGTGATACTTTTAAGTGTTTCTAAAATCTAAAAAAAATATCGCTGACAAAAATTTCGACACTGATTGTTAATGTTGCTATATGTGCCGTCGCTAGGGTGTATAGCGACACATTTTTATAATGTGTCTCAAAAATGTGTCCTTATAACCTAATTTTGGATATAGATGAAATATAGATAGGACACTTATACAAAAGTATCACAAACATGTGTCCCTATAATCTAATTTTATTGTAGCGTGAATATATATATATATATATATATATATATATATATATATATATATATATATATATATATATATATATATATATATGTATATATATATATATAGAGAGAGAGAGAGAGAGAGGAAGGGGGGGGGGGGAGGAGAGAGTCGGCTATTATGGTATTAATAGCACCAAGCTTTTGGTTCGGTGTTAAAATCTATTCCTTTGATCATTTTATCCTTTAGATCATACTTATTTCTAACCACTAAATTCTAGGCACCCACTATCATTCTAACCGTATATTTTTTCATCCAAAAATCAAAATCTAATACCACCAATGACTGTTATGTTATTAATAGCACCAAGCATTTGGTGCTATCAAGTTTTTCGCTGTGAAATCTACTCCTTTGATCATTTTATTTCTTAGAACATACTTTTTTCTAACCACTCACTAAACTCTAAGAACCTACTATCATTCTAACCGCATATCTTTTCATCCAAGAATCAAAACCTAATAGCACCAATAACACAGTACTATTAGTAATATATATATATATATATATATATATATATATATATATATATATATATATATATATATATATATATATATATATATATATATATATGGAAAATGCTATGTGTACACCCCTTTCGGGGTGTACATCATACACCCCACCCATCTAAGGGTGGGGGTGTGATGATGGGTCACTTGATGTGACCCGTAAAAAGTATCGCCACCATTAAAATGGTGGAGGTGTATGATGTACACCCCTTCGGGGTGTACAGGTAGCATTGCTCTATATATATATATATATATATATATATATATATATATATATATATATATATATATATATATATATATATATATATGGCTAAATTACAGAAAACCTCCCTGTCATATCCCGCTTGTCCACTTTATCCCCCTATCATTTAAAAGTCGACAATCTGCCCCCTCGTAATTACCGAATTGTCTTTAGGGGGCAACGACGTTGACAGAAATGGTAAATTGATGAAAATGCCCTTCCTTTTTTTTTTCGAAATCCTTTTTTTTTCGAAGCATTTTTTTCTTTTCGAAGTCTTTTTTTTTTTTTTTTTTTTTTTTTTTTTTTTTTTTTTAGGAAATATTTCTCAAGGGTATTTTGGGTATATGAAAATATATTTTAAAAAAAACTGACGGTCAACTGACGGTCAACTGACGGCGGGGGGTTATTGCACAATTCGGTAATTACGAGGGGGCAGGTTGTCGACTTTTAAATGACAGGGGGATAAAGTGGAACAGCGGGATATGACATGAGGGTTTTCTGTAATTTAGCCTATATATATATGGTCCGGCTATTATATTGTTACGAGTAAAATTCTTTTGTACTCATAAGTTTTCATCCTTTGGATGAAAGAATGTGCGGTTAGGATTATAGTAGTCCCTAGAATTTATACTATTTCCCCAACAACCTAGTAAACCCTAGGGGGACCACTATCATTCTAACCGCACATTCTTTCATCCAAGGGTAAAAAAGCTATGAGTATAAAGGGGTTTATACTCATAAGAGTATAGTAGCCCTACGCTATATATATATATATATATATATATATATATATATATATATATATATATATATATCACATCGAGTGACGAGTGGAATTCACCCCATCCCAGGATAGAGTGGGGTGTAAGATATACACCCCTAAAAGGGTGTATACTTTATATATATATATATATATATATATATATATATATATATATATATATATATATATATATATATATATATGATATGGTACTATGATCGGGCTAATATATTATCGATAGCACCAAGTATTTGGTGCTATCAAGTTTTTTACCGTTAGATCTATTCCTTTGATCATTTCCACCCCTTAGGTCATACTGTTTTTTCAACTACCCATTAAATCCTAAAGGCCAAGTATCATTCTAACCACACAACTCTTTATTTAAGGGTCAAAAACTTAATAGCACAAATAATTTGGTGTTGTTAATAGTATAGTAACCTAGGTGTGTGTGTGTGTGTATATATATATATATATATATATATATATATATATATATATATATAGAGAGAGAGAGAGAGAGAGAGAGAGAGAGAGAGAGAGAGAGAGAGGTCGATGGCAAAAAGGCTCCGTTGCCACCCATTTATTTTTTATGATGGGGATTCTAAAATGACAATCGGTACCGTTAAATATGATCTAGACTATTTAAACTATCTGAAAATTAAATTTTATTTTATTTTTTTTCTTGTCCATCAAGTGGGAACAAAAATGAATGGCCGAAAATAAATATCTTTCATAAAGTAATGATAGGAGTCTTGTAATCAAGATCAAGAGTATAAATATTATTTTAAATAGTTTAAAGAATTTTCTAATTAAAATTCAATTGAGTTAGAATTCTTTACACCGTTAAACTAGTAAGAGGCTCATATCTATCATTAAAATTATAAATTTGTAACTTTTTGATCATTAGGTCAACGTTATCAAAAATATTTGAAAAATAATTTTTAGATAGTTTAAATGGTCTAGATTATATTCAGCGGTATCGATCATCGATTTAGAAGCTCTATCATCGAAAATAAATAGATGGCAACGGAGCATGTTTGTTATTGATAGCATTCCAGCTTATCTCTCTCTCTATATATACACACACACACACTTTACTTCATGTTGCTTAGACGTTTTAATTAGTTCATGCATATTCTCCTTAGAGAGATTAAACTATAGGGATCAAAATTAAACAACACCACATTAAATTAATTAAGTTCTTGATTTAGAAGAGCCTCATAGTGAAGAGATATTGCTTGACCACATCTTATGTTATATTGGAATCCTATTTATAGAAAAAGAAAAAAAAGAAAAAAAAAAGGGGTGGTGTATTAAAACCCTTTTTAGAGATATTAACAATACAAATCCATGCTTGACTAGATTCTTGCCTATTGTGTACTTGATTTATATATATATATATATATATATATATATATATATATATATATATATATATATATATATAGTAATAGAAATAATAGGGGGGAAAGATGATTCCCCTAATCAAGAACTATGATTGGTGACTATAGATTGCAAGCTCACCACATATGGTGGTCTAAATGCAAATCACCTATTTAATTTAAGATCTTAGGCAGGGACACCCCAAAATGCATGTACTCTTAGAAGTGTTAATTTATTCAAAATTTGATTGTTACACTACAACAAAATTAGATTATAGAGACACATATTTATGATATTTTTGTATAAATATTTTATCTATATTTCATCTATATTCAAAATTAAATTATAGGAATATATTTTTGGGACAATTATAAAAATGTGTCGCTATACATCCTAACGACGGCACATATAGCAATACTAACAATAAATATCGATATTTTTGCCAGCGATACTTTTTTTAAATTTTAAAAATATTTAAAAATATCGCTATAACATAATTTTATTATAGTGAAAAAAATTTATTCTAGAAGTATTTATAACTTTTTTTTTTTTAACTAGATTAATCTTACTAATTTCATGCAACCCTAGAAATATATAAGCTAGTAGATGCGTTAAATTATCTTTTGCAACAGCAGCAGCAGCAGCAACAACAACAACAACAACAACAACAACAACAACAACAACAAAACGGCAACAGTTACTCATGAACGGGTTGTTATAGTTATAGGATCTACCTTTGAATCCTATAAAAATCGAATCACGGTGCGCATCGATCACTTTGGGGTACACTTTAGAGCCCATCAAGCATTGCATGAACTTAATTAATTAGCTAATAAGTGCTTGATCCTACTCCCTACTCATTAGCATTTTAATAAGGGGAAAACACATGCGAGGGAAAAAAAAGATGCCACCAAAAGAATGGCGAGGGTAAAATGGTAATTTCACAACGCGTGGCGTGCGGTGACGGCATGATAATAAAAGCTGGGGTCGGAAGAAGAGGAAGTGTAGCAGCAGCAAACCTCCCTATCACATTTGATAGCGACTTTTTAAAATGAAAAATGCTAAGTATGCATTATTATTATTATTATTATTATTATTATTATGAGAAGTGCTAGGTGTACACCCCAAATGGGGTGTACATCCTACACCCACCCCATCTTGGGGTGGGTATTCATCCACTCGTCACATCATGTGACGAGTGGAATTCACCCACCCCTAGGATGGGGTGGGTGTAAGATGTACACCCCATTTGGGGTGTACATCTAGCATTTTCCTATTATTATATAGTTCAACATATACATGAAGAGAAAGTTAAATTACAAAAAAAAAAAAAAAATTAATTAATTACTTATTATACCGGACAAAAGCAGTGTTTGAATCGAAACAAAATCTGAAATAAGATTTTATTTTAATCTTGTTCTTTTAAATTAAATTTTGTTCCGTTCAATATAAATTAGAACGATTTATTTTAAAAATAAATATAAGGTCAGTAACTAACAAAAATAAGATGAATTTTATATTTGATAAAAATTAAATTTTTTTTGAAAATAAGAAAAATAGTGTTTTAATAGTTAAATTAGAACAGTAAAAATAAGAATAATTATAATTTTAAAATAATAATATTTTATTTAATTAATTTAATTAATTATTATTAGATAATTCTAAATATTAATTGATAAAATAATTAATAATAATAAATATTGTTAATAAATAATTTAATAAATTAATAAGTTAATTATCTAATAGTTAAATAATTAATTAATAAAATAATTAGATGAGTTAAAATATTAAATTAATTAAATAGTTAACATAATAATTAAAAATATATTTATTTTAATTAACCTTATTCTTAAGTAGGATAAATTTATTTCAGAAAAAAAAAAGAAAATATTAGTTTCAGTCTTATACCAACTTATTTCAGAAAGACGAGAACTACTGTTTTCGTTCAAATCAAACGCGTTTGGAAAACACGACTGTAGCAAAACCTTATTGCAGGCTTAGTTGCCGAGTCAAACGCGGTCTTAAAGTGATATATTTTATAAATTACAAAATAACTAAATATAAATATCATGTACCTTTTAACTCTGGGATCCATAGATTATTAGACTGATTAAAAAAAAAAGAGTCACTGAGCAGCAAAGTAAACTATTTTAAATTAAATAATGATAAAGTAAAATTGGATTAAACTATGGAGCGACAAATTGAACGCTTTTTCAAGCTCAACGTCAGCTTACTAACTAATTTTGACTGGATTTAACTAATCTGATTTGATCCTAAAAAAATAATATATATATATATATATATATATATATATATATATATATATATATATATATATATATAATATATATATATATATATATATATATATATAGAGAGAGAGAGAGAGAGAGAGAGAAAGAGCTGAGCTTATATATTTTTAAAAATACAAATTTATCTATATTTGTAAATTTTTTATCATTAAATTTGTGTTGGGATTTGTATTTTTGTAAAGTCAACTAAAAAGAGAGAAAGATAAAATATAAAATACAAATTCCAATATAAATTTAATGGTAAAAAATTTACAAGTATGAATAGGTTTGTACTTTTAAAAGTATATAAGCTATACTCATATATATATAGATATATTATATATATATATATATATATATATATATGCTGGCTACTATACTATTAATAGTACCAAGTTATTGGTGCTATTAAGTTTTCTACCCTTAGATCAACCCCTTCGATCATTTTCACCCGTTATATTTTACTATTTTTTTAACCACCTATTAACCCCAAGGGGTCTACTATCATTTTAACCACACATCTTTTAATCCAAGGATTAAAAACTTAATAACACCAATGGCTTGATACTATTAATAATATTCCAGCCTAGCTCATATATATATATATATATATATATATATATATATATATATATATATTATATATATATATAAAGAGAGAGAGAGAGAGAGAGAGAGAGACAGTTCGGTTACTATGCTATCGATAACACCAAGCATTTGAAATTTTAAAATTTTGAAATTTTGAGATTTTTTAATGATCGGTATATAATCATTGATAGTGTAACGGTATAAAAAAAAAAATCAAAATTAGTTAAAATTTTAATAAAATTTTTTTATTCATTATCTAGATAAAGATAAAAAATTTTGATCTTAAATTAAAAAATTTGATTCTCTATTTTTAAGAGGTCGTTTGATTTTGGCTGTTCATTTTACGCTCACTTAATGAATTTTATCATAATTTTAAAAAATTATAAACTATATTTTTTAAAAATTTTAAATACTATAGATCATATTTAACAGTATATATGAATCATAGATTCAAAAGCTCGATCCATTATAAAAAATAACTTATAAATATAAAAAATTATATACTCATAAAAATTAATATAGTAACCCTATTTTATTTTTCTATCACTTTTCATAAATTAAAGCAAGGAATCTAACTCCACATGTAAATGACTTTAAACATGAAAGAATCCCCAAAGGAGGAGACCTTTGTATTGTAGCATGGGCCTCATATTATTGCATATGAGTTAATAATTTCTCTTGGAAATATAACTTGGTGAGACTCCTTTATATTAGCCATTAAAAAGGAAAATGTTGCATCTACATCCTATGTTATACATCTTACACTTTTAGCACTTGAGGTTTAGAAACCTTTTTAAATTCTTAGTAAAAAAATATATTTGATCAGACTAATGAATAAATCCTAGCCATACAAAATTCAGAGTATAAAATTTAGTGTAATTACTTCATTAATGATTATAAAATTATTTGAGTACTAAACAAATAATTTGAAATCTAATTTAAAAGCAGAATATTCAACGATACCTATCATCAATTCAAATGCTTAATCGAAAATAATATGAAAGTAAATAAAACCGTTTACCTCAAGTATTCGATTTAGACTTATAAGAACTCGTATGATATTGAAATTCATCTAATACTAGTAATTAAAATAAAATTATATATATATATAAAAGATTTTAAAAAATATATCGTAATGAACTCACTGCGATATACAGAACACAATATTATATATATATATATATATATATATATATATATATATATATAAGATTTTAAAAAATATATCGTAATGAACTCACTGCGATATACAAAACACAATATTAACGACTATTTTACTACTAGAGTTGGTACAGTAGAAATTCTTCAGTCAACTGTATCCAAATAAAAACCTATAAATGTAAGGGCATCAAGAAAGGAATGTTCCAACAATTCAAAGTCATGTGAAAATTTAAAAAAAAAAAAAAGTTGACTAAAGACTCTTCACTTGGATCTAAACCCACTTGTTTTTTCTTTCTTCACTTGGATCTAAACCCACTTGTTTTTTCTTTGCTTTCTCACCTAATAAAAGAAGAGTTTCCCCCCTCAACTCTCCCTCTAACTCTAGCCACACCTTTTTTAAGATCTAGTATTTGCTGGTCAAGGATACATTAATGAGCCCTAATGATAATGATGTTACATTAAAGAGAACTTAAACCTTATTTATAAGAGATAATTAAACTCATAAAATACTTTTGATAAAATAATGTGTAGTTTTTATGCTTTTTAGTAACTGAGTTTTTGCTTGTATTATATATTTTAATATACATATATATGTTATGTTATGTTAAACCATCCCACTTTATTGTTAAAAATTGATCTTTTAACCCTATATGAATTAAGTTATGAATTAAAATAAGTGAGTCATTTTAATTTATTAAAAAAAATGAAGTGATCATTTCTACAAAGAAGTTGTAATATCAAAACTTAAACAACATGAAATATCAAAACTTAAAACAACATGCAATTACTTGAGTGTTTGTTTAAGACTTAATTCAGAATTTGTGGGCAAGATTTGTTGGATGTAGCGGTAAAAAAAAAAAAGTGATATTTGTTTGCATAAGTGATAACATGTCGCACGAATCGCAATAGTTCGATTCAGCTATAATTTTTTTGATTTCATTAAAAAATAAAAAAAAATATGTCGATATTAATTTTCTGGTCTAATAGTTTTTGTCGATCAGTCATCACCACTAAATAATAGATCTATTTGAATGTATAAATTTTTTATTTGGTTTAAACCTTACATTTACTCAGCAAGAATGTAGTATTTGGTAAAGGAATTGTGCATATTTGGACCAAATTAAAGTTTAGAATGAAGCATCATATTCTATATATATATATATATATATATATATATATATATATATATATATATATATATATATATATATATATATATTGAAAATAATAATTAAGATAAATTATATCGTGAGTAAAATATATTATTTTATCAAATGTAAATGCTGACAATTCTAAAGAAGCAAAAATCAAATTTCTAATTGACTTTTCCAATCACATAAAGAAAATTCAAATTTTCATACTAAATAAGTAATCATCAGGTGCAAACTGCAAAGGGGGCGAGATCAATTGGTTTGATTATTAAATGAGTCAAATATGAGAAATATGAGCCGGAGTCAGTTCAGTCCATATTTTAAGTTATTTTTAATGTTGGAATTTTTAAATAAACGATTAGCTCCGTTAAATTTAATATAGAATATTTAAAAAATTTATAATTTAAATTTTATAAATTTTTAATATCATTCGCCTAATTATCAAAGTCGCTTAAAATCAACAACTTTAATAGTTGTGGTGAGCCGTTTGCAAGTTTAACGATATAGAAATATTCAAATCATATAAAATTTTGATAATTTTTTTTTTTATACTATATATAACAAGATCAATATTTTTTATCTAAAATTTTAGTATCATATTATTATATTTTGTGAAATTTTTATTTTCAGTCGTTGATTTTAAGCACTTTAGATCACAAGGTAAAGAATATCGAAAAATCGCAAAATTTAGTTTCTAAATACTTTAAATATTCTACATCAAGTCTAACGGAGTCGATCGTCCATTCGGAAGTCTCAATATTAAAAACAACTTAGGAGCCTGAAAGACATTGTACTTTTAAAAACACATAAATCCTACTATATATATATATATATATATATATATATATATATATATATATATATATATATATATATATATATATATATATATATATATAATTGAGTTCCTGCTTGTAAAAGTACTAAGTTATTTGTGCTTGTGAGTTTTTTATTTTTGGATGTAGGAATGTGCGGTTAGGATGATGGTGGGCCCCTTAGGTTTAGTGGGTGGTTGGTAGAATAGTATGATCCAAGGAGTAGAATTAATCAAAGGGTTAAATCTAACGGTAGAAAACTTACAAGCACCAATTGCTTGGTGCTTGTACAAGCACAGTAGCCAAACTATATATATATATATATATATATATATATATATATATATATATATATATATATATATATATATATATATATATATATATATATATATATATATATATAACGTAGGGCTACTATACTCTTATGAGTATAAATCTCTTTATACTCATAATTTATTATACTCATAATTTTTTTATTCTTGGATGAAGGAATGCGCGGTTAGAATGATAGTGGTCCCCCTAAAGTTTACTAGGTTGTTGGGAAAATAGTATAAATTCTAGAGACTACTATAATCCTAACCGTACATTCCTTCATCCAAAGAATGAAAATTTATGAGTATAAAAAGATTTTACTCATAAGAGTATAGTAGCCGGACT
>CM055060.1:2156631-2244131 GCA_029204045.2 Tillandsia leiboldiana
TTGTTGTAGTAAAAAGGTGAGAGTTTTGGGCAATTGGGAGGTTCCTCGTTGGAAAAGCAGATGTTTTTGAGGTGGGTTTGAGGGGGGGTGGGGAAGGGGAAGGAGATAACCAAGATGAAGTTCATGAAGCTGGGCTCGAAGCCTGATGCTTTCCAATCCGATGGGGGCGACGTTAGGTGAGAAAAAGATCCGATTTTTATCTTAATTTTTCTCTCCTTTTTCAATCCATTTTTGTTTAGAATGCTTGTTGTTGCATTATCCATCTTCTTCTTTTGAGTTGGGCTCACAAAATAAAAAAAAAAAAATCTCATTTTGAGTGCATTTTTTGTGATTGTTTTTCTCCCTGAATTTAATGAAGTAAAGGTTTATCTTTTTTAATAATGTCATTAATTTGACTCTTTATTATATATATTCTCCTCTTTTCTCCTCTGTTTTTTTTCTTTCTTTTTTCTTTTCTTTTTTTTAAAAAAAAAACTTAGTGAAACAAGAAGGAGAAGGGGTGGTGAGTTTTGGTTATTTTTAAGTGGATGAGCTTGATTAGGAGATGATAGATAGTTAGTTTTATGTTTGATGTAATTTGAAAAAAAAAAAAAAAAAAAAAAAAAAATTGCTCCTTTCATTGTGGGTTTTGTTGATATACTTTTTGGAGACTTTGATCTTCTTCTTAGAGTTGTAGATCTTATTTGGGTATTTCTCCCTCTCTCTCTCTCTCTCTCTCTCAATTGTTGCTTAGAGAAATATTAAAAAAATGTCATTTTGGCTACATGCTCTAGCTTTTGGGATTCCATAAAAATGGTTTCTTTTCATGTGATCATGTGTGATTGAAAAAAAAAAAAAAAAAAAAAAAAGAAAAAAAAAGAAGGTATCAAATGCCAACTTATGACAGTTGTGAGTTATTAACTCTTGTTACTTTAAAACCTTTGTCCTTTCCACCATCTCTTTCACCATTTTTTTTTTTTTTTGGGGGCTATTTTGCTTGATTGCTTTTCTTGGTTGATTTGTAATATCTCTTCTCTAATTCACATCAGTTGTTAAAAAAAAAATAAAGGACTTAATTTGTTGCTGTTACATTGTATACTTTTTCAATCCTTGCAAATATATTTCCTTTTTTGTTTCTTAGGGGACAATATGCTTAGTAATATTGCTAGGTTGTGTATAAGAAGTATATATTAAATCCAAAATAATAACGGTTTGTTTCGTATTATTTAACATGGTATCAGAGCAGGAGATAATGTTGTTGTTGAACTCGAGTTAAGTTTTTGGAGAATAACGGTTGTTTCGTATTATTTAACACCAGATTCATTCTAGTTGTGTGTGAACATTTTTGAACTTGCGGTGCTGATCTTTAGCCACGATTCTTTCTATATGGTAGAAATATTTGTGTTTTAACGAGGTGTTGATGCGAGGATCTCTATTCGTGCAGGTACGTTGTTTCCGACCTGACGACCGACGTCGTCGTGCACGTTGGCGAAGTCAAATTTTACTTACACAAAGTAAATTTCCGTTCCGTCGCGCTCGTTAAACTAAATCTCATCACATCAGCAATGTTTACACTAAAGTTTCGTCGCCGACTCTCTAAAACTCGTGTAATTCTTTTCGATGCAGTTTCCGCTTTTGTCGAAGAGTAGCCGGCTCCAGAGGCTGATTCTGAAGGCCTGCGAGGACAGCACTGATGAGGTCTTCCTGCACGATTTCCCTGGCGGCCCGAAAACTTTCGAAATCTGCGCGAAATTCTGCTACGGGATGATCGCGACCCTCAACGCGTACAATGTGGTCGCCGCCAGATGCGCTGCGGAGCACCTCGAAATGACTGAAGATGTCGAGAAGGGGAATCTGATTTTCAAGATCGAAGTTTTCTTAAATTCCAGCCTCTTTCGCAGCTGGAAGGATTCTATAATTGTTCTGCAGACTACGAGAGCTTTACTGCGCTGGTCGGAGGATTTAAAGGTGGTCGGTAGATGCGTAGATTCGATTGCTTCGAAAACATCGGCGGACCCTTCTAACGTCAACTGGTCCTACACCTGCACCAAGAAATTGAACGAAATAGTCGAAGCCCAGCAAAGAACCGTCCCCAAGGATTGGTGGATCGAAGATCTGTGCGAGTTGGACGTCGATCTTTATAAGCGAGTGATGGTCGCCGTTAAGTCTAAAGGGAGAATGTCTTCTGATTTGATAGTGGAGGCCCTTAAGGCTTACGCGGTTCGATGGTTACCCGACTCGTACGACGCGTTACTCGCCGACGACTACACAAAGCGGTACAAGTCGTTGGTCGAGACCATAATTTGGTTACTGCCGTCCGACAAGGGTTCCGGTTGCTCGTGTAGATTTCTCTTGAAGCTGTTGAAAGTCGTTATCTTGGTCGGAGCGGGTGATTTGCTGAAGGAAGAGCTCATGAATCGGATTAGCGTGCAATTGCACAAAGCTTCGGTGAAGGATTTGTTAATTCCCATGAAATCACCCGGCGATGATACCGTTTACGACGTGCAACTCGTTCAGAGCCTCGTCAGTAGATTTGTAATGAGAAGTGGGCTGAATCAGGATACCGATTTTGTCGGGAAGAGCGAGAGCGAGATGATTGAATTCAACTTGGAGCACGAGTCTTTGCTGGCGTTGGGGAAATTGGTCGACGGGTATTTATCTGAGATCGCCTCCGATCCAAATCTTTCGATTTCTAGCTTCGTTGAATTGGCGAAGACGGTGCCTGAAACTGCTAGACCAATTTATGATGGCCTATACACAGCTATTGATATCTATTTGAAGGTATGCTCGCGAAAACTTAACCTAAGCCTTTTTATTTGCATTTATTTATTATTTTTGTAAAGGAAAAAAGTCAATTTCTCGCGTAATTTGTTCAATTACGAGCGTAGATCTTACGAGTTTCTTCTTCTCGCTTGTCACCAGGAGCATCCGAACCTGACGAAAGCGGAAAAGAAGTGGATTTGCAGTCTAATGGATGTTAAGAAGCTCTCGGCGGAAGCGTCGATCCACGCGGCACAGAACGAGTGCTTACCGCTCCGAGTTGTGGTGCAGGTCCTCTTCTTCGAGCAGTTAAGAGCCGCGGCCAACGCCCTGGCCGCTCCGACCGCCGAACCGTCGCACAATAGCTCAAGATCCACAGCCGAAGTAGGAGCAGAATGGGACCAACGACAAGTCCCCGATAACAACGTGCCCGATAACTCGAATTCTTTAAAGATCCAACCCGGAAGCTCGAAAATCGAGGATGAGGGCCGGAAAATCACCGACCAACCGAAGAAGAATCGAAATAGTATCAAGGAGCGGGGCGGCGGGCTTCTGCTGCCGTCCAGGTCGAGGAGAATATTCGACAAGATATGGCTCGGAAAAGGGCAGGGGGAGAACAGTAAGAGCTCGGAGACGTCCGGGAGTTCGCAAAGCCCCCCGCCTTCCGCAAAGCCGCCGCGAGACGGGAAATCTACTGCCGCTTCGTCGAGGAATAGGAGGCACTCGGTTTCGTAGAGATTTTTTGGTTTTTTTGGGGTTGGGTGTGAACTTCTTGTACAGCAAAAGTTAGAAGTGCATTGCTTACTGGCTCTCTCTCTCCCTCTCTCTCCCTCTCTCTCTCTCTCTGTGATAAGCAGGGAATAGAGGGGGGGTTGTTTTAAGCAGTTGAAATCTGCTGCTTTTGTATGATTATGATCTTTGTAACTTCAGTCTAATGTAAGTTTAAAGAGTTTGCTGTTAGGTGGTTATTCTGGAGCTCTATCTAGCATAGGCATTTTAACTGAGATTCAAACTTTTTCTTGTTGGAAGATCAAATTGAAAAGGTTTAAATAGTATGAGCATTAGATCAAATGCACAGAGCATTTGGTTCCCATCTTAGTTTGTTTCAAATTTTGTCATGTTTCTTCTTCTTCTTCTTCGTTTTTTATTTCTGTAGTTATAAAAGTGAAGTTTCTTCAGTTTTATTATTTGTTTGGTAGAAAAGGAACGGTGTAAAAACTATAATTTATACATAAATAATGAATAATTTAATAAAAAATAATTTAACAAGGAACTTATCGCTATCGCGGCGTCCTGGTAGTCTATTTGGCGAGAACGCAATCGGAGATGCTTCGCTGACAAGAAACGTGGACTATGTTTCTTGCTTGCGGATATTCTAGAGTGGCGGGTGTTCTGGGCCGCTTACTGTGCTTAGCCATTGCACCTTGTGTTCACGCCCCTTTTTTTTTTTTTTTTTTTTTTTTTTTTTTGTCCTTCCCTTCGAGGCCTAGTTTTCTCACCCTTGTAGCCGAGTTTATATATCTATAAATGAAGCGGCAGCATGCTGCCTTTTTTTTTTAAAAAAAAAAATAATAAAAAATAAATTATAATATAATTTATATTTTTATATAATTAAAAAATATAATCTAAATTTTTTTATGCATAAATTATAATAATACAATAATAAAATCATTGAGTAACAAAATATTAATACTCTAACTAAATAAAAAAATACTAAAACTTAAATAATTAATTTTTATTATATTTTAAATATGTAAACTAAATAAAGGAGTAATTAGTATCATAATTTAATATATTTAAATATATCTAGCATTACTATTCGTATTATTTTATTATTTTTTTTCACCTAATCTGTTTTGGATAACCTAAATTTCGACTGTATCTTTACTACGATACAAGTTAAACACGATGAATAAATTCTCGTATTCAAACACGGTGAATAGTTCACCGTATTTTGTGTATTAATTCCAAACACGAACAGTTCACCGTATTTTGTGTATTAATTCCAAACACGAATAGTTTACCGTATTTTGTGTATTAACCTAAAAAATAGGGTGTTTAAATTGAATACGGTAAATAGTTTTTCATGTTTAGACACGGTGAACCATTTTTCGTGTTTAAACTATGTATCGTATTTAAAATAATTTTTGAGATTTGATAGAACCATTTATAGTATTTAAAGTAATTTTTAGAATTTGACGAACAGACAGAAAAGGAAAAGAGAAAGAGAAGAGAAGGAGGCAAAGCGGAAATAAAAAATTCATAATTTAATTAATTTTTAAAAATTTGATAAAAGAAGAGAAGAAAAAGAGAATGAGATAAAACGAATAATTTTTGAAGATTTGATAGATGGAAAGAGAAGAAAAAAAAAAAAAAAGGCAAAGTGAGAATGAAAATTTCGTATTTGAAATAATTTTTAACAATTTGATGGCGGGAAGAGAAGGATAAGAGGAAGGGAAGGAAACCGAAAACACGAAAAATCATTCACCGTATTTAAAGCACCGATCAATGATTAATCGTGTTCAATTTAGACACCTCCGCATGCGTCGCGTTCGTGTGACATTTACATGACAGAGCACTTTTACAAATATAAATTTTAGAAAGCTATTTATAAAAAAAAATAAAAATATTAGGGGCCAATTGTAAAAAAAAAAGCCCAAATCTCAATTTTCACACTTTCACCACATCAGCTAATTTGATGCTTCCCCAGAATCAATCCATTTCAACTAAGAGTAGAGACTCTGAAAATGAGATTCCTCTGTTTTTTTGCTTTTGGAATTTGAATAACAGTGAGTATTACAACAGATATTCAAGAACATTTTCTCATGTTTACATTCCCTTCCCTGAAATACAACAATTTAGTATTTCTCTGATCATGTTTCTTTTTACTAATATTATTTAATAATAACCATAGTTGAGTATGATAATACATCAGTATCTTCAGTCTATGATGGTATTTTGGTAGTTTACTGCAAAATTTGAACATTGTATTACTTTGTAAACTTCACAAGTCATCCATTGCCCCTCAAAGGAGAATACACATTGAAGCTAAAAAGCCTAGCACCAGTGGTTTCAATCAATGTAATAAAAATAAAACAAATCACTTTTCGCGAATTTCATTGCAGATCAGTTATTTCATCTCATTTCACACAAGCATAAGGCTCAGATCAATAAGAAAAAACAAGCTGAGCACATGAAGCACCAGATTTACCAGCAATATAGAAAAGCACAAGACTTATTAATCAATTTAGAAACAGCATTCTGACATCTTAGGTAGTGATAACAATCTGGAAAAACCAGCAAGTACGAGCCCTTCGATACAAAGTAGTAAAGTGCGCTCAATCGTCATATATTCTACTTATATTCATTCATTTAGGTAGGATCACACTAGAATTAATTCTTTTGCGACAACCCCCCAAAAAAGAGTGACTTACAGTTCGGTCAATAACCGCCCCTCAGAGCGAGGACGAGATGGAGGACGGAGCCGCCCTCGATGTTGTAATCCTTGGCGGTCTTGTCATCTGCGAGCTGCTTACCAGCATAGATAAGCCTGCGCAGAGAGGAATACAACCCAGATATAATCAGTCCAACAGAGCAGAAACCTTGCTAAGAAATATGGGGATAAAAAGAACATGAGCATAAGCAAGTCGTAGAAGCACCAAAAGAAAAGATCGAGATCACTTAGACATGCGAAGATGATATGGCTGAATCATTGTGCAATGTTTAACAGTATAAGTTTGTCGAAATTGGGATCCAGCCTAAGATTCGTGTAAGGTCCCCACGATTGTATTGTGAAGTTGAATAATAAAATTGTAAGATCCCGCATATTACTAATATTACAGAACAAATAAAAAAAATATTAAATCATTTCGACTATATATTCCGTCAATTTAGTCAAGTTCACAAATAATAGTCGAGAGGGTTCCATATAACCCGCGTCTTCAGAAGACATTAGCTTTTGTAATTATCCAGAACATCATAAATAATGCTTAATACAAAAGATATATTCTAAATAGTTAACCTATTAACCTAAGGACCGATCAACCACCCTCAGGTCCCAGACACAAGCAAGTTTCACCGGCCACTCAACTGAGCAGAGGACCGGTGGGCTGGATCAAGGAATGAAGGACAGCTTGGGGTGGCTGGTCTTGTTGTGCCAAAACCAGATCTACAATGGCCGGCCAATATGCGCAAGAAGCAAATAATTGTTTATTAAAATAACATTATATCAATGCATCAGACAAAATAAGCATCTGATAACCAGACAGAGTAATCTATATGATGCAATTAAACAGTAGAAATGCAAGCGGAAATCAAAAGGGGAATATGTAATCCCCCCCTACTGCCTGGTCCCTCCAAAAGGGGGGGGGGGAGTATAAAAGCGTTTAAGTAAGCTTCAAATAGTCAAAAAACTATGTTGCATACCTTTGCTGCACAGGAGGAATTCCTTCTTTCTCTTCGACTCGCTCCTTGATCCTCTCAATTGTATCGGTGGGTTCGATGTCGATTTCAATTTCTTTCCCAGTGAGTGTCTTCACCTTGATCATGGTCCCACCCCTGAGCCTCAAAACCAAGTGAAGAGTCGATTCCTTCTGAATGTTGTAGTCAGCTAGGGTGCGGCCGTCTTCCAACTGTTTCCCAGCAAATATAAGTCTTTGCTGGTCTGGGGGTATGCCCTCCTTATCCTGCAGTTTATCTTAAAATATATGAATCAATGTACTACAATTTCTTCTGTATTACAAGCTACAAGCAAATCTACTAATTGTTTGTATGAAAAAATTCGCACAGGGTACATAGGCATTGTTCATAATTTTCATTCATCTTCCTTAAGTTCTATGCAGTTTAAGGCACCTAGGATGGACTTTGTGTAGTTGCTATTTGTTACTGTTGTTTAATTGGCAGTCCACATTTTCTTAAAGGAAAAAAGGATATGCCTTGCTTGGTATTCTTGCCGCCTTTTTGTTTCCATAAAACAAAAATTCTACGTGGTAGGGTGTGTCAGCAAATCGCCTTCCCTACACTCTGTCATTGTTGGCTAGCATGCTACGCAAAACGGCCGGATACTAAAATGCATCTTCAAAACAACAAAGGGAGAAACCAGTTATAGCTAAGTATTTGTTCTTTGTTACCAAACAAATCCCATAGATGTATAGACTGCAAGTGCTCCACCATCTGCCCGCACGCTCCATTGCATGCAATTTTTGTTTAGGAAAAAAAAAAGAATGCACAATAGCAATAACGCTTATCGAGGCCTTAGTCAAGAAAAAAAAAGCTTGAAAAACAGGAGTTTGCAAACAATCGACACAAATGCAAATAAAGTAAGAGAATACGTAAATGTACTTAACCATAAAGAAGTTGGGGAAAAGGAAAAAAAAATGAAGGCTAAAGGTATGCCAGCTGTTGAAGTTGCTACATTTTAAATATCATCATGATCTAAGAAAATTTTCTCTTTTATTTTCAAATGTTGTACGTCTTACTATGCCCTCCCTTTCTTCTCTCCTCATTTGTTCAGGTGCAGATGCATTATTTTACTCTTCTTGAAGTGTCAAGAAGTGTCAAGATTTTTCATGTAGCGGAAAAGGATCTAGATTTTAAACATCTAGCACAATTTTTTTTCTTATATAATTGCCAGAAAGAATGCCATGAAGAAGCTAACCCCTCACTTGGACTAGTCAAATGGCCAGAGCCTCATTAAGGTCCGACGTCAAGGACCCCCCTATTGCCTAGACACTTCTCTATTTGGACCCTGCACTGCCCGCCTAGTCAGTTATTGCAGTAACATTTATTTTATCTTATATACACCCTACAGATTAGCTTTTAGTAAATCGAAAGACAAAAATTTCAAAAGAAAGGGTTTCTTGCATAGATATCCCTCCGTTGCGCAAATACCCCTACAAAGTTAGTATCTACTTGCGTGCTGCCAAAAACCATACTTTATTGGCATCATGTCCTGTAAGGGGTTTATATGTGAAAAGATGTTTTTGCATAGATATGCTCACAAGGGTTCGCAGACTCATAACCAAGGTTCTCAGGGGCATGTACTCTAAACTAAATTTCCAGGGGTAGTCGAGAATTTTGCATACATACAAGGGATTTACATGGAAAAGACCCACAAGAAATTATATAGCACTCACTTAGCATAAATCTCCCTTGTCCTTATTTTTCTTAACTAGTTTGAGAGTATACTTACCTAAGGTTGTGAAGCGGACATATTGTTCTTATGAAGTTCTTCAATCGACAACAAGCCCTTCACTTCCATTTCCATGGATTATGATCCTATTGAGTACCATAGTTCCATAGATGCATGACTGCATATGCTTTATTAGTTATAATATGGTTCAAGCAAGGTGTTGATACTTCCTCCTCCTTTGGAAGGTTTTTAAACAAGTGAGCGCATTCTCTACAACCCAGTGCGCAGAATTTTCCTGTACACCGGGTGATCTCACCGTCCATCCGAAAAGCATAATGATCTCTCTACTATTGGCAATGATCCATTGTTGGCCAATCCTGCAGTTTAGATGCTACTCGCCTTCAGATGGACGATAAGATCAATTGGTGCTCAAAAAAATCCTGCGCATCGGGCTGTAGAGAGTGTGCCCCCTTTTAGTCATTACAGAAGTCAACTAGCTAAGATAGTAGGTGATTAGCAAAAACATCGAGGCGGTGTCTAGGCATTTAGGGGCCTCTCAATCGGCACCCAACTCTATCCATCCGCCTTGATGATCGTGTTACCCAAGCAACTTTCCAAATGATGCCTTACCAACTCGATGAAACATTTCTCCCATCCGTCAATCGAATTGGTTTTCCCAGAACTCAAAGAATCCCACTTTTAGTAATTGAAGAACTCAGCAAGTAAATTCATTCCGAAGCCAGTCAATTGCCAAGTCAACCAAGTTCTCAGAAGCCTAATATTGATACCAAAGACTAATTTCACTCATCAACTCCAGTTATCTTCTTATTTCTAGCTTGAAAAAGTAATCTTCTGAATGTAAATTCACTGAAAATCTTCAATATTCCTCTCTAAAGCACAAATATATGCATAATTTGTCCAATCACTTTCTACTACCTAAATAAACCATCATAACTTCAACAAATAATCACATGATAGCTCCAAAAATCGTAATATATATATATATGAAGGGATCAAAAACTATAACCTTGGCGAAGATAGTTCTAATTCTAGCCCTAGAATCTTAAGTTTACTATTCCACAATCCACAAGCACAAATTAGAAAAACAATTGTACCTACTTAATTTTACCAATCCTAATCAACAATCGAAACATTCTGCAACCAAGTTCACCACTCCACACAAGAATTATGTCAAACACCTCGCGTGCGTGCGTGCGTACGCAAGAATCAAAAAGCGCGATCGCGTCACGGATCAAAATCTCGACCAAACACGAAACCCTAGAAACCCTAGAAACTCTAGAAACGAGTTAGGACAAAATTAATGGGAAAAATCGAAAAAAAAAGGGAAAAAAAAAAAAAAGAGGACCTGGATCTTTGATTTGACATTATCGATGGTGTCGCTGCTCTCGACCTCGAGCGTGATCGTCTTCCCCGTCAACGTTTTCACGAATATCTGCATCTCTCCCCTCTTCTCTCTCTTTTCTTATACTCAGATTTTTTCTTTTTCTTTTTTTTTTTTCTTTTTCTTTTTTTTTTTTTCTATCTATCGTTCTCTAGTATCGGACGGAGTAAAGAGAAAGCAACTTTATATAGCGGCTGCTTCAAAATAACATGTACATCTTACCCTATTTACTTTAAAATAAATTAAAAATATCTATACCATATTATGAATTCTCATATTTTTAAGGTGACGTGGCGCATTTTCCATAGTTTAGAATATTTTTAATTTTTTTTTTTCACAATAATTATCTACTCTCTCTCTCTCAATCTCTCACCTCCTGTCTTCTCTTCTTCTCTAACATCCGTCCCTTCACCTCTAATTTAATAATAATCTCCACCACATACATTATTAAATTATTGTTGCATGCATTAATTAATTTAATAATAATCTCCACCACATACATTATTAAATTATTGTGGTGGTGGTGACGTTTGATGTTTCAAGAAATCATAATTGTCATTTAATAAATTAATTAAGCATGGTGTTAATTTACATTTTCTTCTTATATGCCATCCGCTTCCCCCAACTCTCTACAACCCTACCTCCTCTTTTTCTTTGTGAAGTTTTTATAGACCCCGTACAAGATGTTTTGACGGCGTGGTCGTAGCGGTGGTGGAGGCGGTGAACGTGATGGCGGTGGAAACCAAGACGGTGATGGAGGAGCCAGGAACGTAGGCAATGATTATGGAGATCGATGTGGCGGTGGTAGCATGCGCAGTGGTAGCAGTGGTTGAATCAAGAGTTTTAGTGGTTGGTTTTGGACTCTGCTGGGATGATCTTGGTGGAGTTTTTCGCGCCCTGTTGTTGACATTGCCCCGCCATAGAACGTGGGAGCGTACTGCCGTTGTCTTCAAATGCGTCGTCACCTCGAGAGATAAAAATCACCGCCCCTTTCTTTTGATTCTTTGTGAGCGATCCTTTACATAAACATTATGCAATTTTATTTTTATTTTTTGCCTGAGGAATCTATATCAGAGTTTTTTTATTTGATGTTGCTGTAAACCCTAATGCAACTTTTTTATCTAATACTTTATTTTATTACTTACTATGTACGTATTTTAATTTTTTATGAATTTTATTTTATTTTTTTATCGAAATCGTTGGCGATTTATTACAACGATTTATCTTTTGTCTGCTGATGCATTTCTCTAATTTTCCGGTAAATCGTAATTCAACACATAATTCTATTATTGCTAAAGGGCGAGATCCTGATGAGTGCCATAAATTTGTCGTAGCATAATTTCATTCCGTAATTTGATATTGAATTAATCTATATGGAGATTTTTGAATAATTTATTTATATTGTTGTAATAAATTTAGTATAAATTTAGCTATAATAATATATGTCCGCTGCATTGCGCGGATCCCTACACTAGTATATATATTATACATCTTATTTTAGAATGTCTGAATAATATTGTGCAATTAATTAAAATAAAAATTTATATATTTATACCAGAAGATAATAACATCTTATTGCAGGTTTCAATTTATTATTATTTATCAAATTTATATCTCGATATTTATAAATTTATAATTTTTGAATGAAAAAATATACGATCAGGATGAGAGCCAGCTCCTAACTCTAACTGTAAAAAATTTATGAACATCAATTATATTATACTTTTAAATACTCTAAAATTTTAAAAATTAATTTCAAATTTTAATATTAAAAAATATTTAATAAATTATTAAATTTAAATAAAATTAACATCAATTGTATTATACTTTTAACTACTCTAAAATTTTAAAATTTAATTTCAAATTTTAATATTAAAAAATATTTAATAAATTATTAAATTTAAATAAAATTAATACGTGATAGTGAATCAAAGAGTTTCAAATAAAACATTATGTTATGTTGCTGTTATTATATTATAAAAAATATTTTTTGTATATTTCAAAAGAAATATATATAGACATAATTAATAAATAAATTTCAAGATGAATGAGATATATATGGTACATTAGAGTGTCATTTTAAAATAATTTTTTTTAAAAAAATATTTGTAAAACTAACTCTATTTTTATCACAAAAGCAAAAAAATAAAATAAAATAAAATAAAATAAAATAAAAATAGAGTTAGTTTTACAAATTTTATAAAATTATTTTCAAAAATATCAAATTTTAAAGGATCATTTTCAAAAAAAACCCTACATCTAATTTTGAGTGGGTATTAGTTGTAGTAAAAACCCCATAGGGGTTGGTAAAGGGAAAGGAAAATGCTGTAGCATTCCTCTGGGTAAAGAGACAAAAATGAATAGAGACCCCCTCACCTACATGTCTGTATGAAATGGCCCCCTCAACTATTATTTTTTTTATTGGATCCTTTTGAACTTTTGATTTATTTATTTATTTATTTATTTATTTATTTTTTTGGGAGCCCAATGATTTTAGCTAAATAAATTGGTAATTTATTAAATCAATTGATAATCTTATTAACTAAATAGTAAAAATTATTCGGTTTGAAAAATTATGGTAAATTTTAAAATATTTCATTGGTTTAGCATATTTTGACTTTATCATTCTATATTGGCTAAATTACAGAAAACCCTTTTGTAATATCCTGCTTTTTCACTTTGTTCCCTTGTCTTTTAAAAGTCTACATTTTGCTCTCTTAATTACCGAATTATCTTTAGGGTGCAACGGCGTTAACGGATGAGGTAAATTGACGAAAATATCCTTATCTTATATTGGAGAAAAAAAGGTAATGGAGGGAAGAGAAAGAGGTTTAGACTTTTTTCCGTCATTCTTAAAGGATATTTTGGATATATTCAATAATATTTTTTAAAAAACTGACGGTTTACTTACGAAATGGTGACGGCGGGGATAAATGCATATTTCGGTAATTACGAGAAGGCAAAATATAGATTTTTAAAAGACATGAGGGCAAAATAAAAAAACGGTATATTGAAGAAAAATTTTCTGTAATTTAGCCTTCTACATTTTACAAATTATACTTAACTACGCCATTATGCTATCTTTATTATACTCATCTTTGATTCAAAATAAAAAAAAAAACAAAAAAAATAAACTCGAATGAAAAAGGAAATGATTAAAACTCTTATTTTGTTCCATTCATTAGAGTAATCATAATCAAAATCATGTTCAAACTAAAATTTAAATTTACTATCCAAATTCGTAATCAAAATTTAAATTTAAATATCAAACTTATTTTAGAATTTAAACTTAAACTTAAACTTAAACTTAAACTTAAAAGATTAAAAATTAAAATTTGAAAACATTATTATAATTTAAAAATTTAATTATAATTTATTCTAAAATTAAATATAAATTAATATTTGAATTTAAATAATTGGGAGTGAAAAAACGAGTTCGAATCAAACATGTCTTCAAAATTTACTATCAAATAAGATAGTAAAATAATACTTATTATTTCATAATTAGTAATTTATTATTCTTTGCAAAAAAAAAATATTAATTTACTGTCCGGTTTAACGAAAGATATTTACAATAAAATAAAAATAAAATTACAAAATAATTAAATATATATATTTTTTTGGGGCAATTTTCTATATACCCCTAAAAATTTTTCTGTTTTTAGATTTACCCCTCTTGGAAGGCTAATATTAAAACTACCCTTCTTACGTTCTAACTTCTTTCTAAAATACTCCTGAAGTTAAACTCTGTTAGTGTACCGTTTGGAGCTATCGTTATCTGCATGAAATTATCATTTTGCCCTTTCAAATATACCCTTCTACCATAACGAACTTTTCTTATGTACCCTTAAAATTTTTAATAGTTTTGGTAGATAGGGACAAAATAGATATATCTGATAGTTTTCAACTCCGATTATTATTTAACTCTAGTTTAATCCTAGTTAACTTAACAAAGGGTAACGGTAGGAATATTTTTAATAACGGTGGAACGTATGAAGGGTATATTGGAATAAAAAAAATAAGAGAGATAAATCAGATATTTCTTCAGATTTCAGGGATACACGGGCAATTATCTTTTTTTTTTTTTAACTCATAGATGGCAACCGAAAAATACAGTAAAAAATTAAAGCTAAGGAAGTTAATTGCTAACGTCCTAAAGCTGAGGGGGTTAATTGTGAATGTCTGATCGTTGAAACCGTGATATATCACCGTTACACGGAAGACCCACTTGGCTGTGGGCACGTTATTCTAATTCGCCACTCTGATTTTATTTATTCCGTGTGGGGCCCACTATTACACCCTCATTTAATTATAAAATAAATAAATTATTATTCGAAAATTTTAAATTTATTCTCAAATTATCAAAATATTCTTCCAAAATTAAATTGCATTAGTAAACATTAGAAAAATGAGGATATTTGAGAGACTTTGTTAAAATCATAATTATTTAATTCGGATTCGGCAAAAATTCGGTACGGACATAATACGGATAAAATTAGTATTATAATTTTAAAATTTGTTGAAAAATTCGGCTAAAAAACGGGCTCGTCAATTATTCGGATACGTGATTTATACGGAAATAATACGTTCACTAATTAAAAATTCGGAATAAAAAATTCGGCTATTAAATTTAAAAAAAATTAAAATATTTATACTATTAGTATAAATAATTATAATTTTTTAAAATAATTTAATCAATTTATTTTAGAAATAAATAAAATATTCATTTAGAATAAAAAAAAATAATATAATTTTAAATTATTCCCGACAAAAAATAAAATAAAATAAATAATGACTAAAATATTAAAAAAAAAATAAAAAAATTAAATTAATTAAAACTTAAAAATAAATATTAATTGCCCTCATAAGACCAGTGCGGAAAATGAGGGGGCATTTCTTCCTACGAGTTATAATATCTAGTGTATCATTAATTGCCCTCGTAAGACGTGGCACGGCATTTTTTATTTTTTTTTCTTTGAAAAAGAACGAATCTTCGACCCAAAATTTCGTAATTCGCGAATAATACTTTTTGATTCAAAAACTCACGAATTATTCTGAATTTTTGAAAAAAGTCGAAAACGGTACGTTTAATTCGGATTCTCAATAATTCGCGAATAATTCGCGAATTAACTAACTATGGTTAAAATCAATAAAAATATTATTTGGAGGTAAATAAAGTTTGAGCATAAATTAAAAATAAATTTATACAGGAAATCGATCGTGGAATTATCGAATACATCTCAACCCACACAGCATACGGACGCGGTGAAAACAGAATCTTTCGTAGATGAAAATAGACAAGAACGATTATGGAATATAAGTACGATAATAACTAAACAAATAAAACGAATAGTAAAATATAAGGACATAAAATTTACGCGGTTCGGCTAACAATATGTCGACCTACGTCCACGAACAAGACTACCTCAATATGTTCTTCGATTAATTCACGATACAAAAATATAAGGAGTAAAATTAGTTTATAAAAAACTCTCTCACAGAAACTCTCTACGTTTTTCTCTTAATTAATTTATTTTCAATGAAGTTGTAAATTTAAAAGATGAATCATAAGAGTTAATATAACTCTAAAAAACCTAATTATAATAAGAAATGATCTACACCATCCATCCGAGTCTTCAATTCACGATCTCCTCTTAAAAATTCTCTTTAAAATATTGCTAGATCATTCCTAATAGTTGAGTACCGTGATATCGATTCGAAACATGATTTTACATAATCCAGCATTTTATCAATATTTTTTTAAATAAGCTTTCAGGCGTTTAATTGGTACTCTTATGGATAAATTTTAATATTATTAAATTTTCGATACATTTCCGTAAGTAAGATATTTTTAAAATTTCGAAGGACATAATAAATATTATTTTTAAAAAAATCTTCTATACTTATTATATATTTCAAATATTTTTGTGCATACAAAATTTAAATAATATTAATCTCACACTTGAGTCTTGTGTCAAGTTGGTCTAATAATTTAAAATTTTCCTTAATTTTTTAAAAAAGTTTAAAGGGTGATGATATGGCTAGATTATTGACATTAAAAATGTTTAAATTCTAAGACATGAATGTTTTTTCATGATTCTTCTTAAATTTAGATTTTCAAATGTGAGCTTGAATGAGCTTTAAAATGTGCTATTTCCAATATACTTAAATTTAATAAAATATTTTAACATAAGAATATATTTTGGACAAAACTAAAGTACATGTTTGATATTGTATAAATATATTTTTTTGCATAAATATATTATCACTATGAGTAGGATTATTATACTTTTACGAGTATAATAAATTATTTTTGATGATGGAGTTTTCAAATCAACGATTCATATTATTAAATGTGATTTAAAGCACTTTAAATTTTTAAAAAATAAATTTTATAATTTTTTGAAATTATACTAAAGTCCATTAAGTGAGTATAAAATGAACGGTCAAAATCGAACGACCTCCTAAAAATAGAGGATCGGATTCTTCAATTTAAGATCGGAGTTATAAATCTCTATCTACATAGTGAATAAAATTTTCTATCAAAAATTTAATTTATTTTGATTCGTTTACACTATTAAACTTATCAGCATTTTATACCGGTCGATAAAAATTGTCAATTATGAGATCTTTTAATCGTAAAGTAAATGATGTCGAAAATTTATAAAATTTAGTTTCTAAAAATTTCAAATATTTTAAATCATATATATTTAACGATATGTATTGTCGATTCAAAATTTTTATAATAAAAAACAACTTATGAGTACGAAGTCGAACGTACTCATAAAAGTACAGTAGCCCAAGTCTTATTACTATTATTATTATTATTATTATTATTATTAGGCTAAATTACAGAAAATTTTTTTGTAATATTCCGTTTTTTAACTTTGTCCCCCTGTTTTTTAAAAGTCTATATTTTGTTCACTCGTAATTACCGAATTATTTTTAGAAAACAACGACGTTAACGAAGAAGGTAAATTGACGAAAATACTTTTATCTTATATTGTTGGAAAAAAATAATGGAGGAAAGAGAAATCCACCTTCTCTCAAGTATGATATGGTGCATTGTTCTCTTACTTTTATTTTGATACTTATCATAACAGTGATGATAGTGCTGTAAGAATATACAGCAAAGTATCTATCAACTTTTGAACTTTTAAATTTATAATAAAATCACCATCAAATAGTAAAATTAGTAAAATCTATTTGTCCAAAAAGCTAAAAAGTTACAAGTATGCTACTTTCAAAAACACTCGACACATCTCTCTCTCTCTCTCTCTCTCTCTCTCTCTCTCTATATATATATATATATATATAGCAGAGCTGGAATATTATTAATAGTATCAAGTCATCGGTGCTATTAAATTTTTAATTCTTAATTTAAAAGATGTGTGGTTGAGATGATAGTGGGTCCCTTGGGTTTAATAGGTGGTTAGAAAAATAGTAAAATCTAACGGGTGAAAATGATCAAAGGGGTTGATGTAAGGATAGAAAACTTGATAGTACTAATGACTTGATACTATTAATAGTATAGTAGCCGGACACTATATAGCAACTCTACTTGCATATCAATTTATTATTACATTGATGGTGACTCGGTCTAAAAATGTTTAAGTTCAATTATTTTTATTTGTGTCTATTGTCTCTTATATATTCAATCGTTTAGACATGACGTCATCGTCAGTCTAATCACATGCACAACATGCATAATTTAAGATTACTAGACGATGTGAGACTTGTCTCGCTAACTCTGTCATTTAGATTCAGACACAGCCGAGACTCGTCACACATTTTCGACTGATAATTGATTTTAATACAAAATATAACGACCCAACTCACTAGCAATAATAACTCGTTGAGTCTAAATTACCGTCCAAAATATTTAAACTCAATTATTATTATTAATGACCATTATCTTTTATATATTCAAATATAATTTAATTCTCATATAAAATTATTGAAGTGTCACCTAACCTTTTTTTTGTATTACTAGAATTGGAAAGAGGTTTATAGTGAGAGTTGGATATCAGATTTACAGCTATATATATATATATATATATATATATATATATATATATATATATATATATATATAGAGAGAGAGAGAGAGAGAGAGAGAGTAGAGCTTATATCTTTATAAAAGTACAAGTTTATTCATATTTACAATTTTTTACCATTGAATTTATATTAGAATTTATGCTTTATATTTTATCTTTTTTTTTTTAGTTGATTTTACAAAAGTACAAATACTAATACAAATTCAATAATAAAAAATTTACAAGTATGAATGAATTTATATTTTTAAAAATATATAAGTTCTACTCTCTCTTTTTCTCTCTCTCTCTCTCTCTCTATATATATATATATATATATATATATATATATAGAGCTAGGCTGGAATATTATTAATAGTACCAAGTCATTGGTACTATTAAGTTTTTAACCATTGAATTAAAAAATATGTGGTTGAGATGATAGTGGGCCCCTTGGATTTAATGGGTGGTTGGGAAAATAATAAAATCTAACGGGTGAAAATAATTAAAGGAGTTGATCTAAGAGTAGAAAACTTGATAGCACCAAATATTTAATACTATCGATAGTATAGTAGCCGGACTCTCTCTCTGTAACGACCCGGCCCACTAGTAATAATAACTTGTTGGGTCCACACCACAGCCCAAAATACTTAAGCTCAGTTATTATTATTAGTGTCCATGTCTCTTATAAACCCAATGACAATTCCATTCACATCGGATGTGGGACTATTAGGGGCGTCCACATACACAGCAGTTCAATATCACCAGGCGATGTGAGGCGAGCTTGCTAGGCCTGTCATCTAGACCTAGGCTCAGCCGAGACTCGCCACACACTTCCGTCTGCTCGCTAGCCCTGTCATTTAGACCTAGGCTCAGCTGAGACTCGCCACACACTTCCGGCTGGTTATTGGCTCCGATACCAAATGTAATGCTCCAGCCCTGTCATCTAGATCCAGGCTCAGGCGAGACTCGCCACACACTTCCGGTTGGTTATTGGCTCCGATACCAAATGTAACGCCCCAACTTCCCAGGGGGTCACCCATCCTAAAACTACTCTAGCTCTAGCACGCTTAACTCTCTTAACCTTTTGGATATTGCTACCATCCAAAATACTATAATCGGGTTAAAAAATTTAGTCCTATTATATTATTTATATATAGGACTAATACACATTTCGGGAGTCTCTCTCTCTCTCTCTCTCTCTCTCTCTCTCTCTCTCTATATATATATATATATATATATATATATATATATATATATATATATATATATATATATAATTTTTTTAAGAACATATGTAACAAAGAGTCGCAACACTAGTGCTCAAACTTGCAACTAGGCTTTATTCAGAGTTAAATGTATCAGAACTAATCTAATTTTTCTCCATTTATACATAGTTATGTAACTTTCAAAATTTTGTCTTTATCATTCAAATTTTCAAACTTTTATAATTAATCATTTAGATTTATTTTCTATCAATTTAAAGTGATTAAAATTAGTCAATTGGTCAAAAAAAATATAAAGAATACATGCCCCTGCGGTTCGGATGAGTGTTTTTTATGCCGAAAATAATTTTTGCAGATAAAATTAATTGACCATAATTATCACATTAATGAAGTAAAAATCTAATGCTCAAAATTAATTTCTATATTGTTGACATGCAACCTTTATTATTTTTCAATCATTTGAATAAATATTAGTCACACTAAATTGTAAAAAGATACGTGTAGATATAGTTAATTACAAAATTTTAAACGATTAGTTGGAAAATATAAAAGGTAAAAATGTACAAAAATTTATATGAAATATAATTCATTTCGAATCGGCTATCAAATCTTTCAAAATTTTGATTTTATTATTTAATTTTTAAATTTATTTAATTTAAATCAGTCAACGGTATTTTGATTTTAAAATTTAAATTAATTATTTATTTTAATAAATTTATAAATGTAAGAATTATATAAAGTATATTAACTAAACTTGTAAAGATAAATGACACACTCAAAATTTGAAGTCAAAATATTATTGACCGACTCAAATAAAAAAAAATAAAAAATTAGATAATAAAATCAAAATTTTAAAAAGTTGAATAGCAGATTCGAAATGATTTATCGCACTAGATAAGTTATGTATATTTTTATCTAAAATTTTCTTAAAAGAAAAAAACCAAATAGGGTCACAGATCAAAAACTAAAACCATATAGAATATTTCATTTATATTCACTTCTTTTTTTTTGAAAAAATTTAAAACAAAATTAAAAGAAGAACAGTTACATTCATTTACAGTAAGGAGATGTTCTGTAGAAAATCAAGAATAGTAGATTAGAGTCCGCGCGAATCAAAATAGGTTGATAAATTTCAAATATATATCTGCTTAACACGTTCTAAAATAATTATTCTGTTTAAAAAGCAAAAGCCAAGCACATAAAAAATATATTTAAAAATTAATATTGTGATAATCTTAATAATTTCATATCGGTTGAAAATAAAATTGTGATGAACATGTAAGAGACAATAGATATCAGTAATAATAACTGAACTTAACTATTTTGAAATGTAATTTGAATTTAACTAATTATTATTGTTAGTGGATCAGACGTTATATTTTGTATGGGAGTCAATTACCAACCTAAAATAATGTCAAATTTTATAACATAAAATTGAAAATAAAATTATGTTTAAATATATAAAAGACAATGATCCTAAAAGAGAAGCCTAAGGCCATTCAGAGGCAAGAAACAAAGCTTATTAATGTGAGGTGGTGGAAAGAGTGAGGGAAAAGATGTGGTGAGAGATGTGATGTGAAGGATTCTTTTGCATTCATGAGGGAATAAAAAAAAAAGGAAAAGAAAAGAAAGAGACCCCACAGTCATATGATAATGCCATTCTTATTTATTTATTTAGAAATTAAGTTCAAATATATTCACTGAGAATGCTTAGTGTATTTGACTAAAATATCTATAAATTTAAATTTTGATGAGCCTATTTTTTTTAAAAAAAAGATTTGTCAATGAATTTTGTATTTAAAGAGTGTAACGTAGGTTGTGCGAGGCCAACACAACTCACATAAATATAGGTAGAAAACAAGCTAAGGACCGACCAAGCACGACAAGGCCCATATTTGGATGTAGGTTGTATCGTGCCGGGCCACGAGTCAATAGGTTGTGGCCAGCAGCCCAGCACAGTCGGCATTTCGTGCCAGGCAGAGCTGGTCCATGGACTGTCTGATCCGTTTGACAATCTTATTAGTCTTCTGAATTTACAGTCACGAAAGTAAAAAAGTTAAATTTATTTCAACCAATAATATCCCTCAACACTTACACCTAGCTCTTATACTATTTGTGGATCGTAAGTACTAACCAACTATTCTGATACAATGCTTACGAATTTCAATCTGATTCAATTCACGTGCACGTTAGGTCTATTATTAAATCTCTTATTATTATATTTATGGTGGTTTGTATTGAGTTCAATTCAACTCAACTTATTAGTCTTCTGAGTTTGTTATCACAATATAGAAAAGTTGAATCTATTTCGGTAAAAAATTTAAATTATTTTTGTAATAATTTTTTTTGCATTTGAATGAAAATTGAGTTTATTCTGAAAGTAAGAAAATTAACATTTGAATAGTTATATTGGAATAGTAAAATAATAATAATAATAATTTTAAAATAATAATATTTTATCTAATTAATTAAAAAAATATTAATTAAATAATAATTTAACTTATTTAATTAACTATCGTTAGACAATTCTAAATATTAATTCATAAAATAATTAATAATAAATACTATTAATAAATAATTTATAATTAAATTAATCAAAATATTAAATTAATTTAAAATTTAATATAATAATAATTAAAATGAATTGACCTGAGTGTTTGTAAATTTTTAATATCTGAATTAAAAAAATATATGATAATAAAAATTTCAAATTTAGTAAGTAATTAATAAAATAATATAAAAAATAAAATGAGTTAAAAAAAATTAAATAAATAAAAATTTTAGAAAAAGGCTAGATGTACGTATACTCCAAATGAGATATACATCTGACAACTCATTCCTTATAGAGTGAGGTAAATTTTATTCGTCAGTTCGTTAAGTAAGTGAATATTCATTCTAGAATAAATTAGATATAAAATATATATTTTATTTGAAATGTATATACAGTATAGTTTAAAATTTTTTAAAATAAATTTATATCCGAGACCGGAATAAAGATCTTATTTTTTTAATCAAACGCTGCCTAAGAAGACATCACTTGTACTTGAATTGCAAGGGAGAGGGCGGAGTAGACCTCTCTCTCTCTCTCTCTCTCTCCAAGAAATAGAAATTGTTCGAAGGAAGAACCCCCAAAAAGAAAAAGAAAAAGAAAAAAAGAAAAAAGAAAAAGAAATGGTGGGGGCGAATGTGAAGGCGGAGACGCTGACTCTGATGGAGAGGAGGGCGGGCATGGAGGCCGAGATGAACGCCATCATCGACGCCCTCTCCCGCCCCGGCGGCCCCGCCATCTCCGGGAACCTTCTGGACTCCCAGGCAACTCCATACTCCCCCACCACCCCTCCCCCCAAAAAAAATAATAATAATAATTTCTTAATGATTTTTTGTTTTCCCTTTTTAGGGATTTCCGAGGTCCGACGTCGACATCCCTACCGTCCGCGCCCAGCGCCACCGGCTCGCCGGTAACGCCTTTGAAAACCCTAATCCAAAACCCTAATTTGTGTTTTTTTTTTTTTTTTTTTTTTTCTCTTATTTTTGGGTCATTTATTATTTGCTTTTTTGTTTTTAAATGGCCATGGTATAAGAATTTAAGTGTCATGGCGCGGATCATGCAAAAAAAACTTACTGATACTGCACGGTGTACGGCATGGTGTCCGCCGGACTCAGTGAGCGTCAGTCAAAAAGTAAAAAATCCTTGTAAGGGTCGCAAAAATCCTTACCGTTTGATAACGGGATAAGACAGAACTAGCTATTCCAGAGATAAGTATAAAGTACGAAATTAGTGTAAAAAAACGTTTGGGATGGTTTCAGAGATAAAAATTTTTGTGTAGAATGAGGTATAAGAAGAATAAAGAGTTTTAATTGAGGTAAATTGTCTTTTTGCCCTCAAACTTTATTATGTAATAATGAGGTGAGAGATGGTGCCTGGGAGGGTATTTAAGAAAAAAAAGTAAGAGGGTGGTTGGAAAAAGTGAGAACAGTAATTTTCACTTATTCTAGTTATACCGGAACAAGCTATACCGATTGATTCCTGATGCGTTTGGAAGAATGAGAGGGATATTCCTTTTATTTCCGGTTCTATACCGAATCCAAACGGTTATTTGAGTTTTTTTTTTTTTTTTTTTTTTTTTTTTTTTTTTTTCTTATTTCTTATTTTGGGTCATTTATTGTTTGTTTTTTGTTTTTTTGTTGTTTTGTTTTTTTTTTAGTGCAAGAATATGATATGGTATAAGGATTTAAGCGCCGTGGCGCGGGTCACAAGAAAATATATGGGTGCCTATAAATAATAATATAAAATATTTATTTATTTTTTAAGTTGCTTATTATGTATTTTTATAAATTCGTTTGAACTTTCTGTATCGTGCCGGTATTTTATTAGCGTAATACGGTACGGTGGATATGGCTCGGGCTGATGAATACTTAAATTTTTGGTATGGAATACTCATTTACTAAATTCTTTAAGATTTTTGAGCAAATCAAAGAGATATGCTGAATAGTATGTTCGCGCATCGGAACAAGAACAAGGCCTCCTCTGCGGTTTCTAAAACCTCGAACCGTTTGCATTTGTATACATTTGTATAATGCGGCTCACACCGGGAGTTTTCTGGTCTAACTCAGGGAACTAAACTATAAATTGACGCGCTCTCGGTGGTTTCTGAGATCCATTCGTGGTCGAAACCTGTAGCGATCCGTGCTGTGGGCCTGTCGAGATTGATAATTAAAGCAACAATAATTTTTTACTTCCATGCGTGTTTCATGTACGCTGCAATGGTTTTTGGATTGCAGAGTTGCGCAATGATCACAAGGATATCACCGACAAAATTGATAAAAATTTGCAAGTTTTGCACTCGTTGAGATTACGTAAAAATGAACCAGCGACTCCTGGAGATGCAGGTGCGTGCTAATCAGAACTTACAGAATACTTCATTCTTATATATGCTTTACTTTATTTGCGTCGGTAGTAATTGCTTGTAATGATTTGATCGAATGCTGTTTTTATCGTAAATATGCTCAATTTCATCGAATTTCCTTAACTTGAAGTTATCAATTCTTGTCTGTTGGCATCTACATAGAGGGCTGTAAAATCTTAGTCCTAGAAATTACGCCAATATCTTATAGGGTTAATTTCATACAGGTTTCTATAAAAGTATTAAATAATAGCAGATAAATCCTTCAAAAATTTTCTGTTTTGCTTATATATGTTCCTACAGTTTGATTCACGGTTAGTTTTTTAACGATGAGTGCATAAAATGACTATTTTACCCTTAGAAATTTGTCATTGCAAAAAACTATCTTTCTTTCTCTCTCCTTGCCTTCGCCGTGGCACATGCGGCGTACTTCATTTTTGCCGCGGCTGAGGGCTTTGCCTTCGACGACGTCGTCGCCGCCGCCGTAGGTTTTGCCGTCACCATGGATAAAGAGAAGAGGGTGAAAAAGATGACGGAAATCAATATTAGAAAACAAATTATATATAAGGAATAAAAAGGTCATTTTACCCCTTAGCTAACTATGGTTATCTTTTTTAACTCATGGTTATCTAAATTTTGGAAGGGATAAATCTAATAATTTAAGTTTTTTAGGGATATATTTTCTATTTGATATCTTTACAGGAAGCCATACGCAACTATATTTTGAACTGAAACCGAACCAAATTTTTCGGTTTGGTTAAATCCCAAATCAAACCAAATCGATCAAGCTTCTGAACTGAGCCAAAACCGAACTGAGCTATTTGGTTCGGTTCGGTTTGGTTCCAATATTCGGTTTTTAACACCATATGCATCAATTTACATGCATTACGAAACAAAAAAGTGTAAAAAAATAAAAAATAGAAACACCGACACTGATATCAAATTACTATTTCATATATATCTAAATATATATATATATATATATATATATATATATATATATATATATATATATATATATATACACACGTATTTATATATAACTATTCGGTTTTCGGTTCGTTTTTTTTCAATGTCCAAACCGAATTGATACCGAAAACCGAAATTTTACAAAAATCACAGCCGAGCTGAGCCGAATAGAAAACCAATTTATCAGAGCCAAATAAGCTGCTCGATTTGGTTTTCGGTTCGGACCCTAACGGTAAACACCTCTAGATGACCCCATCAATGAGGTCCTGTAATTAAGATTCCATTATCTCCTTATTATGTCAAAGTTGGCGCAAAAATTTCAGCAAAATTTTTATTTTTCCAACTACTGATCTGAACAAATGGAGGAAAAAGAAAAGGAAGAGTATGAGGTGAGGCTGATAAATTAAAACCAATTTTGGGTTCCTGCAGGTGCACCATCTTCTTCTCAAGGCGTTTTGTCTCAATATTCTCCCATGGAGGAGGATCCAATTGCGAGGATACCTTTCGCTATAATTGATGAAATAGTCGATGATTCACCGGCAGCGGAAGACGGTTTACAGCTCGGGGATGAGATTGTAAAGTTTGGGAGCGTGGAAATCGGTGATGGGCTGCAAGCAAAGCTTGTTTCAGAAGCACAGTCCAACCAGGGCCGTTCTGTACCTCTACTCATCATACGGCATGGTTCTGTTATGAATCTGAATGTGATTCCCAGGCAATGGCGCGGCCGGGGACTTTTGGGGTACGCTTTGATTTTTCTTCTTTTTATTTTTCTCCCCAACTTATACTCTGATTAAGGTATCGTTTGGTAACGGGATAAGCCAGAACTAGCTATTCTGGGGATAGGTATAAAGTACGGAACAAGAGCGAAAAAGTGTTTGGTTCGGTTCCAGGAATAAGAGATTTTGTGTTTGGTATGAGAATGAGGAATAAGAAGAATAAAGAGGTTGTGATGATGAGAGTGTATTGGGAAGAAAAAGAGAGAGAGGAGAGAGAGGAATTTGTGATGATGAGAGTGTATTGGGAAGGAAAAAAGAGAAAGGAGAGAGAGGGATTTGTAATGATGAGAGTGTATTGGGAAGAGAGAAAGGAGGGGAGGAGGGGTAGTTTGGTAAAAAAAAAAAATTATAAAATAATAGGTAAGAACTGTTGTTCCAGCTTATTCTGCTTGTGCTAGAACTACTGTACCGAATAATTCTTGGTGCGTTTGGTACAATAAGGGGGATAAACCTCTTATTCTCTGTTCTAGTCCCGAAACAAACGGTGCCTCTATCTAGAGAACATTAAACAGTTTTAGAAATGGTTTAGATAATCGGTCGGTACAAGGATTTCATAAAATGACTGCAGTATCTGTACAGAAACTACGCGCAGTTCTTCTAGTTCTCTCTGTGTTATTTATAGCTAATACAAACTGAAGTCGAACTTTGGAATTTAAAATCGTCTTTCATTATGTTTTTAAGTGAGAGGATCATACATTTGCAGGCATGCTACTATATCTTCGTCGTTTATTTGCGTGAAATTTCTGCTGTCGGTAGACCTGATTACACTTTCGTCATTTTTTTTTTTTTAAAACTTCTTGCAGATGCCATTTTCGGATCTTATGACAAGACAATTAGCGAAAACACATTGATGAGGAAGCTCTCAAATTTACGTCACTTCGGAAAGTCAAATTTATAGGCAGTGCTTGTGGATGCGCATGCTCGCTTGTTGCTTTCTCGTAGCTTCGTTTTGTTTTGCGAGTTTTCTCAGCTTGTAATAGTGATCAACTGGAACTATTTTCTGTCGCATTTCTCTCAGGAATTGTTATAAATGGAGTCCTTCGTTTTCACCAAAGTGTTCTTGTGTTGTGTTCGTATCCAAAGTGTCATATGGTCAAGTATGTGTTTAATGAGGTTTTGCTTTTGAGTTTCCATTTTGTTTGGATCAACTACAGTGACAGGCGCAAATAAACATTTCTTTCGAATTTGGGGTGTTTTATTTCTGTGGAAGGAAAGCAAAATTGATTAGATTTGCGTCGTCGACCGAATGAATCAATCAATCAATGAGAGGCAAAACAATGAAGCATCAATCGAGACGGCGGAGAAGGTATTCGATTTCGACGATCTTAGTTAGAGGAATAACCCAATCTCCGTAGAGTCGATAAACGACGGATGGATCGACCTTGTAAGCGGCTCGACTGTCGTTACTGTCGCCTGTATCGACTGGTTGGTCGAGCATTACATTTTGTCCGAACACTGCCGCCTTTTTCTCCACTCTTTTCTTCACAATTTCTTCTTGGCTTTCAGATGTTACCAGTTTCATCAAAGTATTCCTGTCCTGTAAAAGAACAGCAAGCTAAGTATCCAACTAAATGGATTATTAAGAAGAGAATTAACAAAAGGTTTTGTCGACCTTAGCGCGGATCGCAGGAATGTAATCCCGAGGGGAAACCCTGAACTTCACTTCTGCTACAAACCTCCCATAGTGGATCCTCCGCGAAAGAGCCTAAAATATGTTTTTGAAAAATGAAAAACTAGGCAAAAAGAAGGTTTAGAACTGCTTTTCATGCGAACCATTCGATCTTGATTACCTGCAAACATGCGAGATCAGACGCGCCTGTCGACGCAAAGTTTCCGTCGACGCCTCCGACAGCGAAGAACTGCGGAAGCAGCTCTTTGAAGTACACACTCCATATGATGTTACTTACATTAACAGATGCAGCTGCAGGGTATAAAACCTGGCAATTGGAAGAGCATTCATTCAGACCGTAAAGAAATCGTCAACTAGAAAATGTAGTCTCCAAAATGGGACCAGTATCATTGAATACGTTGTTCTGACATCCAAATTGTAAACATCAATCTGGTGTTTCACGATATGTTTGCTTTTGAACGAATCAAAAACACATCATATTTTCGTTTCGAATTTCTGAGTGTCGATCACAAGTAGGACCAAACAGGTTCTTCGTATGAAATATTAGACGCTTTAAAATCGGAGGGAAAACAAAAAAATTACCTTTGAAAAGTTGTATGGAGGTACTAATGGCCATGTCAAATCTTCAGGAAAGAAGGGAACCTCCTCTGGATTCTGGTACCTTCCAAACTGCGCAATGTCTATAATTTCTCTTAAAAAGGGATATTTCTATATGAAAGATAAAAAGAAATTATAATGCATGAAAAATTTTCTAAAACATCTCAAATTCTAACCTTAAAATTGAAAATTATTTTGTATCCTCCATTTATCTATCAGAGTAAGTGCTTATTTGGCGTTACTGTAGTATAGTATTGTTTAATAAAGTATTGTCTGAATAGTGTTATTATAAGAAGCACTGTAGTATCGTAGATGCTATAAAAGTTTGTGAAAAAAGAGAGGGAGACCCACCTTGGCTTGAACTCTCTCACTCTCCCTCACAAAGAGCTCAACCAAAGAGAAACCATTGCCAAACCATTTGGCCACCTTTGAATAAGAGGGGTTGTATAATGGCGAATTGCGTGGGTATTTAGCCCTCTCAATGAGGCTAAACACAATGGCATCCTCTTCCCTAGTGAGAAAATCGCGCACCGATTCCAAACTTAGTCCCCTTGAGAGAGAACATTGAAGCAAGAGAGCACTAAAGCAGAAGAGTAGATGGAGAAGAGAAGAAGAAGAAGAAGCCATTGAGAAGGAGGTGAATAAGAAGAAGAAGAAGAAGAAGTCGGTGGTGAGGGAGAAGTCATTGCCGGCTTTTATACATTTCAAGTGTTTAGTTAAAAGGTTTGCAAAAGTCAGCTTTCTGTAAAGGAAACAGATTGCCGGCTGATTTGTCTTCTCTCAATGAGAACTGATATTGTCTGCCGGAATATTATCTACTGTCAGGGAGCGCACAAAAATATTTAAAACATGATCGAATACAATGCATCTATTCTGACAATAATAAAATAAATATTATTTTTGTAAAATAATTTTTTTTTATTTATTTAGCATATTCATAAGTTATCATTCAAACAAATTTACAGCAAAAATTAAAATTATTTTTAATTATAATTAAAGACTGAAACATATATAAAGTTAACGGAAAAGCATCGTACGTTACATTCCGAAAAATAATATTAATATATTTATCAGATTCATTAAATTTAATTATGAATGTTAATAATTAATTTATATATATATATACATATATTATTAGAGTATCACTATTTTCAGTGTTAAAGGCTCAAAAAAGAAAAAAAAAAAAAAAAAGAAGAAAAAAAGAATGGGCACATGCATAAAAAGGGAATCAATTGAGATGGAGTTTTTTTATGGTAAAAGTCAACATGATGGGAAAATTCAACAGCATGTGAACATATTGATGGCTGGTTAGGTGAAAAAAAAAAGAAAAAGGAAAAGAGAAAAAAAAAAAAAAAAAAAAAAACCAATTAAGAAGCTACATTTTATTGACCAAATCCTTATAAATCTGTGGTTACAATTAAATATTCTTAAAAAAATATATTTCAATATATAGCTCTATATTATACCAAAAAAAAATAATTGTGCAATGCACCATCCAAAGAAAAAAGAGTCCATTGTGAATTCTCAATATGTGAACTAAAAAAAAATGATCGCATGTTTTTTGACGAACATTTAAAAATTTTAAAAAATTGCTAAAAACTTAAATTATTAGATAATGAGCCTCGCTGTATTATATACATGTCAAAATTTTATTTTGTTATCAATAATGAACCATTATATTTAGCATAAAAATACATACAAATTTACGTGAAAAAACTCTTTATAGTAAAAAAATAACCAGCAAAAAAAAAGAGTTTTACAATATGATAAAAAAAGTACAATAATATCGGATATATCACACAGAATCACTTCTAACGCAAAAAAAAAAAAAATAATAATTTTATTTTTTTTTAACGTGTTTCTTCTTAATAGATCTGTCTGAGTTTTCTGCTTCCCATCACATACATTTATTTTTTCTTTTTCAATTTTTTTTTCAAATTTTGTCAAAACTATCGGAGAATCAAAAACATAAAATTGAAAATCATTACCAAATTTTGAAGCACATCTAACATAAATTTGAGAAAATATACCTTCCTTATCTCTCAAGGTTTGAGCATATTGATGAAATAAATTATCCTAAAATAATAAGCATTACATGAAAATGCTAAAAAAAGATACAGCCTCAAAGCTTAAAATTCTCAAATAATAATTGGTCTTAGTAAATTACTACATAAAATAAACAGATATTAGATGAGAGAGACCTAAAACTCATTTATCATCAATAATAATATTAGAGGATAAATATACTAATTAAGACCACATAAACTTTAGCACTTTTGCAAATAGATTCCTAAACTTTTAATTTAGGCAATTTGATCTTATAAAATTTTTTAAAAATGTTTATCTTCTAATTATAATAATTAAGCATAAAAATTGAAAAATAGAATGAATTTATCTTAATTTTTTTATTACTTCCCTAAGGATTTGAATAGAAAAACTATATATATATATATATATATATATATATATATATATATATATATATATATATATATATATATTTTAAAGTTTATAAAATTATATATAAGGCATAATTAGTAGTTTTAATTGAGATGAGAAGGCCTTAAAGTAAGGGGTCTTCTTTGTACATTTTTTCCATGTCAAATTTAATATTAAGTGGACTAGGATAATTATTCATGTAATTTGCTTTTTCTAAAAAAAAAAAAAACAAAATTTTGATTTTTTGAGTAAACAAATTGAGAATCAAATCTTCAAAAGCCACCCGTTGGAGACTTCTCTTATTACTGTCACTACAACAAAATTATGCTATAACAATACTTTTAAGCGTTTCTAAAATTTTTAAAAAAATACCGCTGACACTTATTATTAGTGTCACTATATATATACAGTCGCTATGGTATATAGCGACATATTATTATAAGGCTAAATTACAGAAAACTCTTCTGTCATATCCCGCTTTTCCACTTTACCCCATGTCATTTAAAAGTCTATATTTTACCCCCTCGTAATTAGCGAATTGTGCAATAACCCCCCGCCGTCACGATTCCGTCAATGGACCGTTAGTTTTTTTAAAAATATAATTTTAAATACCCAAAATACTCTTGAGAAATATCCCTTAAAAAAAAATAAAAAAAAAGGAAAAAAAAAAGAAGACTTCGGAATAGAAAAGAAAAAAAAAAAAAAAAAATCGCACGCGGCGGACCCCGCGCCCGCTTCGCCGCCGCCGTCGTCCTCCGGATCGGGTCGCACGCGGCGGCGCCCGCGCCCGCTTCGCCGCCGTCATCGTCTTCTTCTCCGGATCGGGTCGCATGCGGCGGAGCCCGCGCCCCGCCGCCGTCGTCGTCGTCGTCGAACCGCTCATCGCCCGAGCCCTCTTCGTCGTCCTCCTCCTCCGGATCGGGTCGCACGCGGCGGAGCCCGCGCCCACTTCGCCGCCGTCGTCGTCGTCGTCGTCGTCGTCGAAGCGCTCGTCGCCCGAGCCCTCTTCGTCGTCGTCGTCGTCCACCTCCTCCTCCGGATCGTGTCACGCGGCGGAGCCCGCGCCCGCTTGGCCGCCGCCGTCGTCATCGTTGTCTCCTCCGGATCGGGTCGCACGCGGCAGAGCTCATCGCCCGCGTCGCCGCCGCCGCCGTCTTCGTCCTCCTCCTCCTCTGGCGCGGGTCAGCACGGGTCAGCAAGAGGGCATTTTCGTCAATTTACCATTTCAGTTAACGTCGTTACCCCTGAAAACAATTCGCTAATTACGAGGAGGCAAAATATAGACTTTTAAATGACAGGGGGTAAAATAGAAAAACGGGATATGACAGGAAGATTTTCTGTAATTTAACCTTATTATAATGTGTTCTAAAAATATATCCTTATATTCCAATTTTAGATATAAATAAAATATAGATACGACGCTTGCATAAAAATGTCATAAAAATATGTCCCTATAATTTAATTTTGTTGTAGTGTATATTATATTTAATTAATAAAAAAACAGAATTGAATGCTCTGACCAGACAGATAACACCCAAAATTTGATCTTCTTCCAGCAGCAATTTCTGGCCTTGCAGCAATTTCTAGAACAGTACTGTGATTGGTAACAGCTACCAAAATTCAATCAATAATGGCAATACCCCTTTCAACTTTCAAGTGGTTGGTTATGGACCAAAACTCCAACTTTGACCTGTTTGTTGGTCTTGTTAAAATATTTTTGGCATAATTAATTTTAATTTAAAAAATTAATTATTTTTGATTAAAAAATTTTAATTTAGTTTCGATGAAAATCAAATTTTCTAAAATAATTTTGTAAAATTATTTCATTTTTTTTTTTTTGTTGTTTGTAAATAATATTTTTATTACTAAATTTATTTTTTTTTTAAAAAAATAAATTTAGATTTAGAATTTAAATTTAAAAAATTTGAAACTTTACAATTTATCCTAAATTTGAAATTTGAAATTTAAAATTTAAAATTTTAAAACTTGATGTTTGAAATTAAAAATTAAAAATTTAATATCTAAATTTAAAGTTGACAATTCAAATTTGAATTTAAATTTAAACTTGAATCTTTAAATCAAAATAATAATTTTAAAATTGAAGTTCAACATCAAAATTAAATTTCAAGAGGCGAATTTTAACAAATTCTAATTTTGGATCTTAAAACTCGAAAAAAACAATTCTAAAAATATGAATCAAATGTAGAAAAACGAGATCAAATGCTCTATTGAGCCAAACATTACTTTTTGATGCAAAAATCACTTTTTAAAAAGATAAACCAAACACCTACTTTAAAGCTTTAATAGCCTTCTAGCTACATCAAAAGATAATAAAAAAAGAAAAAAAAAAAGTTGAATTTTAATTGAAATAAAACAATTCTACATCACCCAAGACCAACTAGTCCTAATCTAAGACATAAGGAGCCTTATCCACTACCTGGATAAAAAAAATAAATAAATAAAAGGGTTAATTGCATACATTTTTCTACAAATATGTAGAATTGCAAATATATTCCTGCAAAATTCAACTTTTCATATTTATCTCTTCAAAAATCCACCGTTATTCAAATATGCCCCTACCGTCCATCTCTGTTAAAAAAGTTGATTTAATCCTAGGTTAAATGCTTAACCTTGGTTAGATTAAAAATTGAATTTACATATTTACCCTTTCCATATTATACCTCAAAAAAAAAAAAAAAAAAAAAGAAAAAAAAAAGAATTATTTTGATGATAGAATTTTATGATTTTTGGAGAGGAACATTTTTGTAACAAGTATAATGATATTGCTTTTGGAGAGATATATTTGTAAGGGGGCAAAAAAATCATTTCACATCGAATCTGTTAAAAAATAAACAGATTCCAAACGGGGATTAACCAGAGGGGCATATTTGAAAAACTTTGAATTTTTGAAGGGATAAATATGAAAAATTGAATTTTGCAGGGATATATTTGCAATTCGACATATTTGCAGGGACATGTATGCAATTAACTCAAAAAATAAATAAAAAGTAAGCAGAGAAAGGATTTGAGCCAGCTGAAGCAGTTATACCTAAACTCAAACTCTCCAAAAAAAAAGTGAGTAAAAGAACATAAAATATTAACACATTTCTTACACAACAAATAGGAGCCCAAGATAGAACTTCAGTTCCGCAGCTATACAAACAAATAAGTAAAAGAGAAGCACTTTTCACCTAAACTCTAATTCAACTGAAAGTCTACTTCAACTTGAAATTTACGATCGGTGATTCAAACAAGCAACGCAGGAAAATTCCGTCAATACCGACTACGGGAAGATGACACAGTGACAAGAACACATCACCTAAAGCGCAGCATAAGATGACTTTGCGCCAATGTTTTCTTCTTTAGTGTCACTATTTTGTTTTTAGCAATTACCCGGGGAAAGGATATTAACAAGTTCGATCGAGACATAATGGACGTAACTATTTGAATCTGTGAAAGCAAAAAGATATCCTGACACATCCTAAAGTTCGACAAAATTCCGTTCTTCTAAACTAGCACGAATAGTGTGTAGAAAACTCAAACTAGGATATATAGAGGTTGCGAAAAGAATTGCGGAACTACTGACATTATATTAAGCTTTTCGTAACCGGAAGAGTAAATCATGTTTTTCGCCAAACCAGGGATTGCCTCCAAAACCACAGGCGTAAAAGAGTCGGATTTATCTGGGGCCAATGTCCTTGAGGGAGCAGATCTGCTCCTCTCCCATCGCGGACATCACAGTCACCACCAGATCCTTCCCTTTGGCAAAACCATCTTTCATCTGTAAACAATGTAAACAGGTGAAATAGGAACAGAAGTTTTAAGCTTGCTTCGTAAAGATTGTTGGACCTGCAAAGATGGCAAAGAATACTCGCAATCACCTTTAAGATAATATTGGGTATAACTTACAACTCAATAAATATCTCTTTTATACATAGCAACCGTATGTCAAGAAATATTAGACAAATTATTGACACGGTAGGTAGAAGGCCCGATATATTGTTGTGATGCCCCCAATAGTCCCACATCGGATGTGGATGGAATTGTGATTGGGTTTATATGAGACATGGACATTAGTAATAATAACTGGGTTTAAGCATTTTTGGCTGTGGTTTGGGCCCAATGAGTTATTATTGCTAGTGGGCCGGGTCGTTACATTTGGTATCAGAGCCAATAACCAGCCGGAAGTGTGTGATGAATCTCGGCTGAGCCTGGGTCTAGATGACAGGGCTAGCGAGACGAGTCTCACATCGCCTGGTGATCTTGGGCTGCTGTGTGTGTGTTTGGACTGACGTCTGGTGATCTTGGGCTGCTATGTGTATGTTTGGGCTGACGAGGACGTCAGGCCTAAACGGGGGGAGTCTGTGACGCCCCCAATAGTCCCACATCGGATGTGGATGGAATTGTGATTGGGTTTATATGAGATATGGACATTAGTAATAATAACTGGACTTAAGCATTTTTGGCTGTGGTTTGGGCAAGGATTTAAGTATCCATCGGCACGGACCGTATCCACCGTGCCGTACCGTGCCAACAAGATACCGGCACGATACAACCCTCGTGCCGATGGCACAGTTCAAAACCCTTTTTTCTTAAATTTACTAAGTAATTTTCTCAATAAAGTTCAAAATATTTGATAAAGATATATAATAAGCAATTAAAAAATTTTGTTGCCAAAGAAAATAAATATTTCATGCCATTATGTGTTGGCACGCATGTATTTTTTGTGACCGGTACTCATCGGCACAGATCGGCACGCACCGTGCCGTACCGTGCCGGCAAGTTTTCGGCACGACCCCGTGCCACGGCACTTAAATCCTTGGGTTTGGGCCTAATGAGTTATTATTGCTAGTGGGCCGGGTCGTTACAATTGTTCTGGTAGGTTTCTCTCTAAAAGGAATTTAATGTATGAAACAATAAAATATATATTCGTTAAGTACAGCTCCAATAAAGCCTACTCATTCAAACAGCAAAAGTAGTCAAACCCAATCTCTTTAAAGCTAATAGGAAATAGTAAAATCGCATTTTATCACAGTAATGGAGAACGTTCGTCAAGAAAATTTACAAACAAGAAACATATTAATCAAGTTGACAAATAAAGGAGCCTCGTGAGCCTCACTCCATGATTTTTTATCGTCACTGATTATTCTCATATAATGCCTTTTTAGTGAATGATACCCGTTGATGAATTCACAACAATGCTTTGAGGAGTTCTAAACTACAGGGTTAGTTACTAGGAGATGCTCAGAAAATTCTTCGAAACTCTTTACCAGAAATCACATTTAATGCGCACAACAACACACACTTCATGATTCACATTTGTATGCTCTCTAAAAACAACATAATGAAGAGATTTGAAGCTTCCAACGACCTTACTCTTATTTATGCCTCCATTGGCGACAATACGTGTAGTACCAAATGACAATGTAAATTTTGCTGAGTCAGTCAGTCTCAAAAACCTATCCTAGTTAATCCTCATGAATTTCCTTCACAAAAGAGAATACCATATCGCTGTAATTGTCTATACAATTACACTTGAAAACACTTCGACGCAAAAGATGTAGCCTCGTTACTTGTTGTATGTCAATTAATTTTTCTCTTAATATAGAAAAAAGATCCTGAGAAATATTAACTACGGGACAATGTTGATGGCAAAAAAAATATCATCAATGTAAACTGACGAGTTAGTAGACTACAAAAATCTTGCAATTAAATATAATAACAGTAAAACTAATCAGTAAATATCTTGTACATAAAAGTAATCAAATCAAGAGCTAACTATTTTATTCTAAATTGCTTCATTTGAATAGTAAAAACACCATAATCTAATGACCTGACAGAAAGTGTTGGCTTAAGTCACATCAATCAATATAATAAGAAAGGATAAGTAACCTGCGAAAGCAGAGTCTCATCAGTGGGGAGCCTCAGGTCATCCTTTGTGTTCCCATTCTCAGCCAGAAGACTCACCTACAGGACAACATCTCAGGGAAGTTAATTTACAAGCAGAGTTTAGTTCACTCAAGTCTTATTATTGGAAAAATAATGATGGGGATAAAAGGAAAAAACCTAACGGTCAAAAAGAACCAAAATGTAAAACTACTTATGAAATCAGTGTTACATTTTTAACTACAGCAAGAAAGATTACAAAAAAGACATACAAAGCCATCTTCAGATATATCAATAAGTTGATAGTCCGTGCGGGTGACATGAGGGACCTGAAAAATTAAACACAATTATCAAACACCACATTAGGTCATTGGATACTGCGTCTCTAAGAAAGTTAAAATTAAAAAGTGGTTACATCGGAGTTATGGGATGAAGGCACAATATCGTCATACTTCTTGGAGTTGAAGATATCAATCCCAACAAAGTGGCACTTGGCATGACCGTGCTCGCCAGTTTTAGATGTTGAGATATCAGTAACCTATGAATCCAAAAAGGCAAATAAAATTGAAGGCAAGTTCAATATTAAAAAAGATAAATAACAACAATATTCAGCAGAGTCATTAATAATTTTAGGATAAAATATTCATCTTCACAAATTGCATTTCAACAATAAGCATAGCACTTGCCACAAGTGATATACGGACACAGAGCTTACAGAACAAAGCTACCATAACAATGAAATCAGAAAAAGCAAAGAAAACTTGCTGAATTACACGTCTTCTCATAGTGGCACTCCACAAAGTAAACAAATAACATATGTTACATCTTCTCGAGGTAATGTATAACAAAAGTATCCCCTGGATTATGACTTGCTTTAACTGCTATGATGCCAAACACATCATCCTATTTGGCACATTGAGGAGCTAGGATCAGGTGAAACTGCAGCTAGGAATCCATGGTATGATGAATGGATTAGTGACCAGAGAAAGAAAGAAAGGGACCATGTGCGCTAATCTGCTTTTATAAACATCTATACTAGTTACTACAGAATAATGAGAAGATAGAAAAGACAAAGAGTGCAAGTAGGCGTAAGGCTTTGAACCGAGGATCTAACATAAGGAGGCACAAACACCTTCCCACTAAGCTAGATGATAATTGCAACTGAAATTTCAAAAAGCCCATGTGTTTCCTACAATATATAAATATTGCTTTTGCTTTCTGGCACTTTGCAAATGCATGATCATATTCTTCTCCACAATACCGCTGACTTATTAGTGACTTATTAATGGAAAATTAGATTCAAATGCATTTCTTACGCCAACATTAAACTATTTTAGTTGTGTAAGATTATACTGTTAGGTCATTTTGTAATATAAATTTGGCCACACTATGAGATCCGTCAAGCCGACCCGAGGAAATTTTTTGACTCCGCAACCATTAATGGTGATGGAAGGGTAATAACAATAAGGGGAAAATAATGCTGGAATTAATTTCTATCTTCATATACATCATCATGTTCAGTTGGTGTGCGGCGAAGGTAAAATAACAAAAATCCACTAACGTGGACATCAAATTCTAGGATCAATCTTCATATAAATGTGATCAGGTCAATAAATCTAGTCTATCTTATTAATATGTGAGCTAATGAGTTCATGAAAGTCACCCTGATTTTACTGGACTAAAAAATCCCATGCCAGCATTAATCTTAGCAAGATGAGCAGTTATTCTTATGTCGGATTCATTGCCATCCCTATGGAAAAACATATTTTGAATTTTCTGTTACATAGCATCCAGTACTATATCAATACTAGTTTGTCTACCTACAGGTTCTACAACTCATGAACCCTGAAAGCACTTCACTTTTATTTTTACTAACTTTCCGATTTCCAATGGTTGGTTTCCATAATGATTCTTCAATAAAAACTTCTAATGTCTATCCCTCACCTAGCAAATCTCCTCGAGTGTCGCCATTAAAAAGTCGTGCTTGGCTTTCCGTGCATGACCATGTTCTACTGCTCGCGATTATTACATAGCTGGTAAAAATGTACAGAATTTACCTGATCTATGAACCATTTTGAGTCGACTACTCAACCTTTCAAAATTTTAATTTTACTACCCACCACGTCTTAATTTGTTCGATTTGATTCAGTCAACGGCACTTTGATTTCAAAATTCAAATGCCTTGTTTATCACAGTGTCATTGACCGACTCAAATCAGACAAATTGAAAGATTAGCTATAACAATCAAAATTTTAAAAGGCTGTGTAATCGACCCAAAATGGTTCAAAATGGTTCATAGTTCAGATAAGTTTTGTAGATTTTTTCCTAACATAATTTGATCTTCTTCTTGCACAAAACCAAGATAAATTTTTAACTAGATTCTCCATATTCCGAATAACTTAGCCTCAAAATATTAGTCAAAATCAGAAAAATAAAAAGAGGCCTAAATTAAATTGCAACACCGTAAAAGTTTCACATGATAATTGCGGAAAAAAACTAAGATTTAAATCTCATCCATTACACACTACATTGTGCTTACGCAACCAATCCACATGATAATTGAGGCAAAAACAAAAAAGAAAAGAAAGAAACATCAAAATTTCCGCATCAAACGCATCAAACAACACCGAATCATGAGATCAAATCAGCCGAATCAAAAACTGGGGGCTAGGGTTTGAGAATGGGAACCTTGCAGGGTCGGCCCTTGATGACGATGTGCCCGTTCTTGCGGATCGTCCCCGCTTGCTGAGGGTACGTCTTCGAGGCGCCCGCGTCGGCCTTCGACTCGAAGTGGTGCTCCTCCTCGTCCGACATTGTTGAGCAACGAAGGGAATCGCGGAGGAGGAGGAGGAGGAGGAATGGAGAAGCGATAGGAGGGAAAAGAGGAGATGAGAACGAGAGGGGAGTGTTATATAGTGAGCTAGGGTTTATTTCCAATTTAGGAGACGATCGAGCTCCGCCGTTGGATGGTTTGTTACATGATCTTGATCTACGGTTAGAGATGAGTACTTACTACATACGGAAAGAGTATATTATTCTCAGTTTTATCAAATATTCAATAATAAAAATAAGGGGCAATATCCTATATACTCCTAGAAATTTTTCTGTTTTTAAATTTATCTCTCTTAGAAGGCTAATATTAAAACTATCTTTCTTACGTTCCAACTTCTTTCTAAAATACCCCTGAAGTTAAACTCTGTTAGTGTACCGTTTGGAGCTGTCGTTATCTATGTAAAATTATCATTTTGCCATTTCAAATATACCCTTCTATCATAACCAACTCCCTTCTATCATAACCAACTTTTTTTTCTTATGTACCCTTAAAATTTTTAATAGTTTTGATAGATAGGGACAAAATAGGTATATCTAATAGTTTTCAACTCCGATTATTATTTAACTCTAGTTTAACCCTAGTTAACTTAACAAAGGGAAACGGTAGGAATATTTTTAATAACGGTGAAACGTATGAAGGATATATTTGAAAGAAAAAAATAAGAGGGGTAAATCAAATATTTCTTCAGATTTCACGGGTACACAGACAATTATCTCTAAAAATAAATATATTTCTACAGATTTTAACTTTTTTATATTTAAATTATTTATATATATTTCTCAGATTTATTTAATTTTTAATAAAAATATAAATAAAATATCAATTTTATTTTTGCAAATATGTTCGTGTTAAAACATATTGTGACGCCCCCAATAGTCCCACATCGGATGTGGATGGAATTGTGATTGGGTTTATATGAGACATGAACACCAGCAATAATAACTGGGCTTAAGCATTTTGGGCTGTGGTGTGGGCCCAACGAGTTATTATTGCTAGTGGGCCGGGTCATTACATTTGGTATCGGAGTCAATAACCAGCCGGAAGTGTGTGGCGAGTCTCGGCTGAGTCTAGGTCTAGATGACAGGGCTAGCGAGACGAGTCTCACATCGCCTGGTGATTTTGGACTGCTGTGTGTGTGTTTGGGCTGACGAGGACGTCAGACCTAAACGGGGCTGTGTGTGTGTTTGGGCTGACGAGGACGTCAGGCCTAAACGGGGGGAGTCTGTGACGCCCCCAATAGTCCCACATCGGATGTGGATGGAATTGTGATTGGGTTTATATATAATAACTGGGCTTAAGCATTTTGGGCTGTGGTGTGGGCCCAACGAGTTATTATTGCTAGTGGGCCGGGTTATATATCTAAAAGAATAAAAAAGTAAATTTATCTCATTCACTAACAAAAATTAAATATTTAACTTATAATTAACTATTTTTTTCTACTGAATATTGATGATAATGATATATATGAACAACTTAGGACTTTTAAAAGAATAAATATAAAAAATAAAATTTTATAAAAATATATTTACTATTCGATATATTTACATAGAGTTATATGAAATTAACCCAATATTCTATATATCTATTAATATTAAAGCCGGCCAAAATATCTAATAGCCCATACGAGTAAAAAAAAAAATTATACATTAAATTTTCGAGTATGGATTCGAATAATTTATACCCATATTTGATTTGGATCTGAACTCGATCTTTTAATGAGCAAGTTCTAGAATATTTTTCAAATCCGGATTCGGATATGGACGGGTGAAATATCGAAATCCAATAGTAAATAAAAAAAGATTGAATTAAAGAAAAAATATGTTTTAATTATATAATAGTATATAATAGTAGGTGAATATGCTTTGGACTGTATGTATTGTAAGAATATATGGTTCATATTACATTATTATGATTTGGTAAATACGTATTGTTTAATAAAATTTATAAAAAATATATGCATACAGATATTCATATCCGATCTAGATCCGATATATATCCAATCTTAAACAGGTAGTATACAGATGCAGATCCTACTATAGAAGTTAAATAGGTAAGATATATATTTTTTTTCTGCCCATTTCTTTTTAGGATACGGATATAATATATCAACTATTCGAATCCAATTCGATCCACGGATACCTCTACTTAATATTTCAAAATTATTTTATTTATTTATTTTTATTTCAAATATATTCTTTGTATATTTATTCGTTAAATTTTTATCAGAATTAAAAAAAAATAATAATTATTTTTCCCCACTTGAGGGCAAATAAAAAAATTGATGATAATAAAAGAGTATATTTGAAAAGATATAAAATTAAAAATTAAATTATTTTTTTTTGTCTTTAATTTAAGAATAAAAAAAAAGTTGGTGAGGATAGAAGGATATATTTAAAAGGATAAAATAGTAATTTTACAGAAGTTTAGTGACAGAATTTAACTCTAGAGATATATTTAAAAGAACTTTGGAATGTTATAAATAAAAAAGTCGAAATTTTTTTAGAGTTTATTATAAGTAATTGCCTCTTTTTGTTTTTATCCAAATAAGTATCAAAAGTATATGTATTTTTTTTAAATTCATATTTTGATATAAAAATTTAAATATTTTGATAAATATTTAATTTGAATTTATAATTTTAAAATATAAAACTATATCACATAGAATTTGTTTCGAGAATTTAAAATAAAATTTAAATTCTAAATTAAAATTACTCTTTCAGTTAAAATTTGAAAAAAAAAAAGGAAGTAAATTTGTATATTGAAAGTAAACTTGAATGCAAATTTGTATTTGAATTTTAAATCAATAATTCAAATTTATATTCTATTCAAAACTCAAAGCAAACGTTTAACCCAAAATTAAAACTTTAATTCAAAAAATCATAATTCAAAATTTTAAATGTTAATTTGTGTTAAAATTTTGAATTTGATTTTACATATTATTTAATTTTGTTTGAGAGATAATTATAAAATTTTACGCATTATATTATTTGTCATTAAAATATTTAAGTTAAAGCCCATATAAATTGCACCAGAGTTAGAACATATTTTGAAATGATTGTATGAGCTCTAGTAATTTTATTTACTATCTAATTTTTACAATTTTATAGTTAAAAAATATTTATCAAACTTTATTAAAATTTAATATTTATTTTATAATATTAAAAATTAATTTACTAAATAAAAAATTACATTAAATTAATGAATATTTGTTTAAAAAAAAAAGATATATTAAATTCCGATTTGAATATACTTAAAATTAAGCGGCATTTCACTAGATAGTAGATAGTGAATATATATATTTTTTTGAAAAAAAAAGAATATATTTTAACCAAATCTACTGTAATATTATAGTAAAATAAAAAATTTGAAGGCCAGATACTAATTTAAAAATAAGCTACAATTTATGAATGTAGATTCAAACTTCACTGCGCGCGCGCATATATATATATATATATATATATATATATATATATATATATATATATATATATATATATATATATATATATATATATATATATATATATATGCATGTAGATTCAAATTCCACGTTTGCTTTGAGATATTTGAATTTAATTACTGTAATTATAACTGCACGAGAAGTCTTAACTAATGTAGTCAGTAGCCTAACTATACACGACTTTAAAAGAGTAGTTTTTTTAAAAGAATAAACTTACCTTTCTAATAACAATTTTTAAAAAAAATATATTTTTTCTTACAAACAAGATGTTTATAATTAAGATTATTGTATTTTTTAACTGTATGTATTTCTAACTACTTTACATTTATAATTGCATCAAACCAAACGATCCTTAAATACTTCATTCGTGGCGGGTTAGGATCAAAATAGGTTTTTGACAAATTTTTGACGGATAAGAGACGAATCAAATAAAAGAAGAGATTTCTCACACCTCACTCTATTTCATTAGCGAATCTGACGAATTTGGAGCGCATTATTTTTTTTCCTTTATTTTTGCCCCCGCTTATCGTCCTTTGCAAGGCATATCAAAGTGGCGGCTCCATCAACCCGGATCCTGTGACACTCCCGAAATATATATTAGTCTTATGTATAAATAATATAATAGAACTAAATCTCTAAATCCGACTATAATATTTTGGGTGGTAGAAAGACTCAAGAGGTTAAGAGAGTTAAGCGTGTTAGAGCTAGAGTAGTTCTAGGATGAATGATCATCTGGGAAGTGGGGCGCCACAGTTGGTATCAGAGCCATTCATCAGTCGGAAATGTGAGATGAGCCTTGGCTGAGCTAGGGTTATATAGTAGGTAGAGGGAGACTTTCCGATTAATGACCGTTGTAGGTGGAGTGCAACTCCCCACAAAGTCGGCTAAGGTTAGCGAGACGAGTCTCACATTAATTGCCTGGTGCTTGTGAGTGTCTTTGAATCTGACGAGAACGTCAGGGCTTAAAGGAGGAAAAGAATGTGACACCCTCGAAATGTGTATTAGTCATATATATAAATGATATAATAGTACTAAATCTCTAAACCCGGCTAAATCATTTTAGGTGGTAGTAAGATTCAAGAAATTAAGAAAGTTAAACGTGTTAGAACTAGAATAGTTCTAAAATTGATGACCTTCTGAAAAGTGAGGCATCACAGATCCATTTGCATCCTTACTAACTGCTTAGCTAAGAATATAACTCCAAATTCAAATATTTTTCACAATACAACATATGAGGTAAAATTGCCTTTACATTAATATCACAAGTAATCCAAAATAACTTCAATAAAAATTAATTAATTGAGCTTATTTAAGTAGTAATTTTTGCATGTTAATGAAATTGCTTATAAGTTACAAGTTATAAGAAAGTAAAATAAAGATGAAGTAATACTAAGTAGATTTTTAAATATATAGTATTACTATATCTGTCACGCCCCGAGTTTTAAAAATCCAGTCTAAGAATATATATTTTTTTGTTAAATAAATCAGAGTTCGCAAAACGGGCGTAACAGACAGCCACACATATAGGAAATCCCCTATTCAAAAGGATAGGGTCTCTCCTATACATGCACGGCTAATCATAATCAGTCAATACCAGAGTAGTCGAAACTATGCATGCAAAACTAGTCAAATTATAATAATTAACCGAAATGCGGAGAATAACATATACTGACTAAATAAGGGTCGATACTATCGCAATCGTCTCACCAACGGTCCCGACATCCCATCACCCAAGCGACCTGAAAAACAGTCACCCAGGGAGTGTGAGATACACCGGAGTGTATCCCAGTGGGCACGACGAGCCGAGAAATAGCTAATCGTACCTACTGGGTACAATAATCTGCAGATAGTAGAAGTCATAGGGTAATGCTGAATAACAAATAGGATCTACTGATAATCAACAAAATCTATCGATAACTGAATAGTCAGATAATCAAGGGTAATGAAACTGCAGGTAATAAATGCTGGGAATCAATGTATATAAATGAGATAATCAATCATGAACCGAGCAGTAAGGGTACAGGGTAAGATATCTATCAATCACAGGGCAAGATAATAATAATGCGTCAACAAAAGAACTCAAGTACCCAATCAGTGCCAGTATTGGTCACGAGGACCTCAGGCTCATACCACTATCTTACACCTATCATACTGACATAACCCCGCACCCATAAGTGCTATCTGGGGTTCATGGGTCCTCCCTCTACACCACTTTACCGGTAAAGAACACAATGACGGTGGCCAAACCGTCCGTGTACGTGAAGTACAGCGGTGCATGACAAATCATAATGATCAATCTCACGGTCTGGTGACCGGGTAGTCGGCAATAAGCCGAGATCCCAACAGGGAAATCATCTATCATATCGATCGGAATCTATCATGCATATCGGAATATCAAGTAGTATCTATCAATCATGCATATCAGAACATCGCGTAGTATCTATCGATCAGGATCAATCAATCACGGATATCGGAATATCAACAATATATCGGCTGACAGGAAACAACAGGTATAATCCGATCATGACATCTAAGTAACAAGCTACGAAACTGACCAGTAGCTGTATATCAGGTATCTACAGAATCAATGTCTATCGAACAATCATGCGGTATATAGATCAACTCATCAAATAAAATCAAGAATAGGAGTACTGACAAGCAGATGTCTATGGTGTGACTAAGAAATCACTGTCTATCAGGAAAATTATATGGCATAGTCACGCATAGGGATATATGATAAAATCTACAGGGCTAATCTCAAGCACAGGTCTAACAGAGTCAATGCCAATCAGAGGGATCATGATATGTCAACGAGATCCACATGTGTCAAGATAGGTCATATAGATATAATCAGCAGGGCAAGTCAAAAACAGGTGTCCGACTGGACTAAAGCAACCAGAGGGCCGAAGAGATAAAGCCCGGACCGAAGATAACCCACCTGGATGAAGGCAGATCCTCGAACTCCCGCACAGCTACTGGGAGGCTGGTGCCGAACAACTGGGCCCTGAGGGTTTGCCGGAGGTCGGCCGGAAGGCTTGCCGGAGCAACACCAACAAAAGGCCCAAGGCTCGGTTTGGCCTGGATCAATTGCTCCCTGTTCAGACAGCATTCAAGTGTGAGCATCAGCTAGAGGGAGGTCTCAGTTGTTGCCTGGTCCAAGTGGGGTCGAGCCCCGGCGGCCGGAGGCGGCGGCGGCCGGAGACAAGCCCGCAAGGATGGCCTCGGGTGCAACATTTAAAACCGAGCTACAGGGTCCCTTCTGTCCCAAAACAAAATCATGGGGGTCATCACACTGGTGTTTAGGGTGTACCTGTAGGGTTGGCCGGACCGCTGTTCGCCGGAGCTGGCCGGAGGGGAAGGTCAAGCCAAGCTCAGGTGCAACTCTGGATGTCCAAAAGTCCGACGTTACATCATGCATACAAGATGATGGAGAAACTCACAAGATTCAGAGGAGCTCACCTGCACAGTTTTCCGGCGTCTGGGAGCGTCGGCAAGGCGGCACCGGCGAAGCTCGGTGGAGCTTCCAGGCTGTTAATGGCGGAATCCGGCGCGGCGGCTCCGGGCCGGAGCAAGTTGGACCAGAAGGTCGGTCCCAACCCTACGGTGCTCGGTGCAGTGGTGGCCGGCGCGGGGAGGCCGCGGTGGCGCCGGACGGCGGCGATCGGCGAACACGCCAATTATCGGGTTTCTAGGGCAGGCTCGCGCGACCCCGATCTTGCGCCGATCCCGACCAAACCTTGGAGATAGGTTACAGTCGGCGAGGGGAACCGATTCAACGGTGTTGATCTCGATCTTGACGGCCGGATGAAGTCCGCGCCCGTGCTTGATCAGAAAGTGATAATTCCGGCAGGGCGGCTCCCGCCGGCGATCGGGACGGCAGCCTCGGCTCAAGCTGCACCAGGGGTTTCCTCTCGGTGTAAGTAACACGATGATAATGGCCATGGGCCAAAATAAACTGAAAGCCTCCAAGATCTAACCTCGTCGGAATATTGGAGGAAGAAGGGTTGGCCGCGGCGGCGCGAGGCGGCGGCTGGGGCCGGTTCCTCTCGGGCTCGGACGCGGCTACCCAGAGGAGTCCTCAGATAGCTCTCAGCCCAAAGCTAATCCTCCCAAGCATCTCCTCCTTATCAACCCGAGAGCAATCCCTTTAATGCTGCTTTCTTCTCCGGCAACGGGGGCGGCGGCCGGTGCGGGGGGAGGTCCGTGGAGTGCGGCAGAGGAGAGGAGGTGGTTGGGTGCTGCGGATAGGGGTAGAAGCTACGAGGTTTAGGGTTTGAGGAACCCTAACCCTAGCTACATATATATATACACCTATTGCACAATTGCTATTAGGCCCTTCTAGCTTTAATATTTTCACCCCAGTCCATCCCTGTATACTAATCTCACACTTAGGTCCCTTCCCCAGCAGCGACACGCTTTTCGAGGCAATAAATATAGGGTTTATGGTGCAAAAGTCGCACTTTCCGCCTTATTTCTCGCTTTTCGAGGCGATCCGGTCGTCGAAACGGAAAATGGATTGCGCCATGGCGTCCAGAACGATGGAGCCGTTCAAATCGACTACCTGAAGTGCTATGTTCGGTTTCCAGACAGCGATTTGGCAAACGTTGGCACTTAGAGGTATTAGAACCTAGGGTTTACTGTTCATCAACAGTACCAAGGCACTGTGCACTTAAGCCGCGGGTCTCGCCCGCTTCTTCGTCGATTTCTGGAAGATCCGACCGTCGGATCTGAACTTGCTTAATATGGTTTTCACTCAGTTCGACGAGACGGTCGTGCTGGTGATCTCGGATTTTCGAGATTAGACTCGGATTGAAAAGCAACATTTTAGCCTTACCACTGTGCAATTTTACATTGCAGAAAAGGGACACTTAGGCTATTCGTGCTATTTATGATCCAAAGTTTGACTTGGCTTCTATTATTTTTCTTTTATTTATTTACAAAAATTCAAGTTCTTACAATATCTCTCATTTAGTTCATCTGCCACTGTATGTTTCTCATATACAAAACAAATTTAAAATATATTAGTTTTTAAATAAAAATAATATCTATTTATTTTGGAAAGAAATTAGATTTTATTTTTTAAATTTTTTAATAACTAAAAGGATGAAAATTTAGCAGCTCTATTTTTAATTTAGGATTAATTTTATACAAATCTCTGTAAACATATTGAGTAGCAAATATATTCTTACAAAGTTTAATTTTTCATATTTATTCCTTTAAAAGTCTTAACCTATTCATATATATATATATGATTTATTATTATTTATTTTTTAACAGAATATAAGTAAAATATTAATTTTATCCTTACAAATATCTCTCCAAAAACCAAACGGTTAGAAATAATATAACAATATCTCTAAAGACCCAACAGTTATTTTTTTCCTCTATAAAAGAAATCCAAACTATCATTATTTTCTACCTTTTCTATCACTCCTTTTCTTATTTATTTATATAATATTTTAATTTTTCATTTATTTTTTTCTATTAAACTCCAATACATCAACCTAAAATAAAAAAAAATTATAGAAAAAATTATTATTTTTTTAATAAACTGCATAAAAAATAAAATACATTAACAACATACCAATTTAAAATACATCAAATTGATTCAAAATTTCTAATTAATTACTACAATCAAGTTTTGGATTCACCATTATTAGAATTTTGATCGTGGATGAATATGCAGGATTGAGAAACCTTAGTTATAGATATGAAACCAGAACGGAGGGAGAGAGGAAGAGGAAGAGAAAGAGAAAGTGTAGTAACCGTAAAAATTAAATAAATAAAAATTCGGAAACATAAATTCTAAAATTTTAAATTTTTGAAAATTTGAATTTGGAGTGTAGATTCCAAAATGACTTATAGTTGAGAGAATCCTATGTGACTATACAACTTTTACTTAGAGTATACAATTTAATGGGTAGTGAAAATTAATGGGTAGATATTGTTTGTGTTGATTGTGTTGGGTAATGGCCATGCTTATTTTTGGGTTCATTTATTTTTTCACTGATTTAAAATTTTATTGAGTTTTTTTGGGTGATCCAACATTAAATAGGTTTTACTTGAGAGCTTGTGCTTTATTTACTATACATGATATTTTAAATGAAAACCTTATAAGATATGATAGTGTTTTATATTTTCCCTCTTCTTTACATCATTTAGATGATAAAAAAAAAAAAAGTAGTATCACTCACTCATCAGAGGCACGCATGCTGGGTCTTAGTTACTTCTATCTTATATTTTATTTATGTAACGGTCCAGCCCATTAGCAATAATAATTCGTTGGGCCCAAACCACAGCCCAAAATACTTAAGCTCAGTTATTATTATTAGTGTCCATATTTCATATAAACCCAATTACAATTCTATCCATATCCGATATGAGATTATTGGTGGCGTCACAGACTCCCCAGACTCCCTCCGTTTAGGCATGACGTCCTCGTCAGTCCAAACACACACACAGCAGTCCAAGATCACCAGGCGATGTGAGACTCGTCTCGCTAGCCCTGTCATCTAGACCCAGACTCAGCCGAGACTCGTCACACACTTCCGGCTGGTTATTGGCTCTGATATCAAATGTAACGATCCGGCCCACTAACAATAATAATTCGTTGGGCCCACACCACAGCCCAAAATGCCTAAGCTCAGTTATTATTACTAGTGTCCATATCCTTTTATATACCCAAACACATCCACATTCGCATTCGATGTGAGACTAATTATTTTAGAATGATTATATTTGTGATCCAACTAATCGTTGGTGTCTACGGTAGCTACTCTTATTTGCCACCTGCAACCGCGTCTACATCTATACAGGGAGAAAAATATAGGGGTTTAGCTTTAACCCACTTTTTGGTTCATCTTCTATTTGTTCTTTCGTGTTTCTATCCTGAAGACGTACCAACATGATACTTCGTGATCATTGTAATGCTAAAAGTGATTGTCGGAGCTGGCCTCTTACTTGGAGGAACAAATCTCACTTCTAAAGCAGTGCATTGCACGTCTCTACCAGGTCTCATATAATGATATTTCTGTCGGATCGTTGGCGCTAATCAATTTACTTAAAGCGTACAGACACATCGCCCACGGGTCTCGACCGGACTCAACCCATCTGGACGTTAGGTCTATTGTTGGGCCTATTGCCGTTAGATCTATTGTGGACTGCAACCCCACTCAACTTATTCGGCTCACCCAACTCGGCTCACCCAACTCAACTTATAAGTCTCGTGGGCCTATTGTCACTGGACAGGAAGTTGGACCTATTTTAACTCATAAATAAATAGCCAACAATCCCCCCCAATACCTGCACCGTGCGGGAATCGAACCCGTGCCACTGGCTCTGATACTATTTGTCGGATCGTTGGCGCTAACCATTAATCCCAAAAACTCGAGCTGTTAGAAATACGCAACCAATTCACTTAAAGCGTACAGACACAGCGCCCACGCGTCTCGACCGGACTCAACCCATCTGGACGTTAGGTCTATTGTTGGGCCTATTCCGTTAGGTCTATTGTGGACTGCAACCCCACTCAACTTATTGGGCTCACCCAACTCAACTTATTAGTCTTGTGAGCCTATTGTCACGGGGCAGAAAGTTGGACCTATTTTAACCCATAAATAAATAGGCAACAATTTTTGTTGAAAGAATAGATTTATTTCTAACAGTTTATACATAACATTTCTTCTTGGGTAAACTTACTTTAGAAAAATATTAGATGTACATTTTAAATGGGATATATATCTTACACCGTATCTATTCTAGAGTAAGATAAATTTTACTCGTCACTTCAAAATGACAAGTGGATAAATACCTCTCTCTATTAAAAAAGTTATACTTCATAATTTTATCTTTATTTTAACCTCAACTGTAAATATTTACATTTTGTTTGGATGGAGAGAAAAGTAGAGAAAAGAAAAAAATAAAAATAATTAGTAATAAAAATAATTTTCTCTTGTTCGAATAAAAAATTGAGGATAAAAAAAAAGAAGAGAGAAATGGAGAGAAAATAATCTTTCATCTCGATCAATATTTTGCTCTCCAATATGAAAGAAAATTATTTTTAAATTTTCAAACAAAACATTTAGGTAAAACAAAAATAAAATAACATTTAGGTAAAACAAAAATAAAATAACATTTAGGTAAAACAAAAATAAAATAACATTTTTGTTAAGTACAATATTTTTGAACTACTAGATGTCAAATAATAATAATAATAATAATAATAATAATAATAATAATAATAATAATAATAAACAAAAAATGCTAAGCCCATAGGGGCAAATTGCAATTTACCCTTTTATTTTATTTTATTTTGAAAGCCCAAGTCCAACGTAGTGAACTGAAAATTAGATGGGCCATAATTAATCAAGCAACTAAAAATTTGATTTTTAAATATTGATTCACTACAACAAAATTAAGTAATAGTGACATATTTTTGTGATATTTTTATGCAAGTGTCATATTTATATTTCATCTAAATTAAAATTAGGTTATATAGATATATTTTTTGGACAAATTATAATAATGTGTCGCTATACACCCTAGCCACTGTCTAATAATAAGTGTAGGTATTTTACCAGTGGCATTTTTGTAAAATTTTAGAAATATTTAAAAGTGTCGCTATAGTCTAATTTTGTTATAGTGATTGCGCCTATCGGATCGGGTCTGCATTGGATTTGAGCGACATAAAATTTTGAGTCATATCAGCGAAATCAAATTTATCTTTTTTATTTTTTTTGTATAATTTTTTTGAAAGGTTGTAATTTCTTGCTTAAAAAATCATGAATACTCTTATAAACATAAAAAGTATTCTCAAATGCCCTTAATAGAAAAAATTCATGCAAATTTATTATATAAGTAAAATTATCTATCATGAAAGCAAATTTTATAATTTTAACAACATTTTTTTTTTTTTATAAAAAAGCTAACCAAATAAAAGTGATCATAGATCATGCTATAAGTTGCAAGTAAAATTAAAATCTATATACTAAAAATAAATAAATAAATAGCATCTATTAATAGCGTAGGGCTACTATGCTCTTATGAGTATAAATCTCTTTATACTCATAACTTTTTTTATCTTTCGATGAAGAAATATGCGGTTACGATAACAGTGGTACCCCTAGGCCCCGTTTGGTTCGGGGATTAATTTCTGAGGTATAAATTTTTTTATACCTGGGATAGCTTGCTATTCCGGGATAAAGAAGTATAAAAGTTAAATTGCGTTTGGTTGAAAAGTTGGTATTCTCTGGAATAGCTAAAATAGTGTTTGGTTGAAATTATGAAATAGTGGAGGATAATGGAAAAAGAAGATAGAATTTTTTTCAAAATACCAACTTTGCCCTTATCTTTTTTTTTGTAGGAAAATTAATTTTAAAATTATATTTAATTTGAAGCAATTTAATTATAAGTAATAAATTATATCTTACCAAAAAAATAATAATTTTTATTTTATAGTATATTTTAGTAAATTCAAAATTCAAGTTGTAGATAGCTTTAGATTGGAAATGAAAGTGTAAATTTTAAAAATTATAAATTATAAATTATAAATTTTAATTTTAATTATAAATTATAAATTATAAATTTTAATTTTAATTTAAAACTTTAATTTTAAATTTTAATTTTAAATTTTAAATTTTAATTTTAAACTTTAATTTTAAATTTTAATTTTCAAATTTTATTTTAAATTTTGAATTTTAAAAATTTAATTGTAAATTTTAAATTTAAATTTTAAAATTTTAAATTTAAATTTTAAAATTTAAAATTTATATTTGAAATTTTTTAATTTGAAATTTTAAATTTTAAATTTCACATTCAAATTTTAATTCACGGTAGAAGTGCTCACAAACTCCTGGGTACAAACATACACCAAAATTACACTTTAATTCACACAAATTCCACATTCCCAAAATCTGTGGTGAACAGTCCCATTAACACGAAATTTTCACCTGAAAAACTTCCTCCAAAAATTCCAATAAAAATATGACGGCGATCCTCGCGAAGAGTAGATGTCGATAGAGTCCTGAAACGTCGAATTCCGATGTCCGGATGAGGAGATAAAAATCCGACAAGTAGGTGCTGTCCAAATCAACCAACAGTCGCAAAGGGGGTTAAAAATGTACCCAGAACCCCAAGAAAAGCTCGGATCCAGAAAAAGTGTCCAACACGAAAAATGTAGATTTACCTCTTACGAAACCGTCACCGCAGAAATCGTCCAAAAATAATGTCGGGGTAGCCCGGTAGACCTCCCAGACTAAACTGCGACGAAAATGGGCCTCCAACAGTAGATCGTCGCTCCGCACCCCGATGTAGAAGTCGCCGTCGTCGCGGCCTCCAAAAATTCTGAACTTCCGCCAAGAGATGCACAAGAGGGAGAGGAAGAGAATTGGTGAAGGGCTCCAAGTGAAAAGCTTTCGGGAAAAGCTTCAAAACGAGGCCCCTTGAGGCCTTTTTATAGGCCTCACCCGAAACAGCCCGGAAAAACAAAGTCAATGGGCTTTGGGCCCAAACATTCGGGCGCCCGGTACATTCGGGCGGCTACAGTGTTGGGCCGGCCCAACACTGTTCACGCCCGAATCCACCAGGAGCCGCCACGTCGCCCGCCGAACAGCAAACAGCTGTTCGGGCCACCCACGGGCTGCCACGTGGCCCGCCCCCGCACAGTGAGGCGGTTGGCGCCCGCCAACCAGCGGGCGACGCGTGTCCCCCGGTTGACCCGCTGACCGGTCGGCGGCCGCGCCGGGCGCGCGGCATGGCCCCGACGTGCGCACGCGCCCCGAGGCACCGACCCCGACTCCGTGCACCGCGCACGGTACGCCAGCGAATCGGAGGGTGACACGTGTCCCCTACACCCGGTCCACGCATTCCACTTGAATTCCGTGGACCGCGCCGCATGCACCGACCAACCGGAGGCTGCCACGTGGCCCCGCATTGGTCCATGCACCGCCGCGCTCACCCGGTAGACCGCGCGCCTTGCGCCCGCCAATCAGGCGGTGCCACGTGTCCATGCGCCGGGTCTGTGCACCCCGCCGCGCAGCTCTGTGGACCGCGCATCCTGAACCGGCCAATGACAGGCCGCCACGTGGCATCCCGGCGGTCTACGGCCCCTCCCATGCACCATTTTCCACTGAAAACTTCCGGGAGTCCGTTTTTGGGCATCCGGACTCAGAAATAAACAAGCAAATAGCCGTTTTCAAGCGTTTTTCCGTGCTGAATCCATTTCCGACCTCTGTTGGGCCTAATTCTTTTCCGAAATTTCGGCAAACTCAGCCGAAGGCCTACACAGCTAATAATAACACACAGGGTCCATCTGTGGCATCCCATTGACGCACCATGGGCCAGATACACCAACGCTAGGTGCTCTAACAGTGGATTCATCGGAAGAACGCTGCATGGGAATTTGGGCCACTACATAATTGATTCGTAGATCAACACTGCAGATGTGTACTATGATGTTTAAAAATATTTAAAACTAAATTTTTTAATTTTTCGTTCTAATTTGGTTATGAAATATATTATTAATTGAATGGTTAAATATGATCAAAAGAAGTTCCATAAGTTATGCCACACAATTTTTTTTTTTCCTTTTATGAGCAAGTAAAAAAGCATCAAAATTTTACAATTTTAAATTTTTAGTAATCACCTATTAATCGAATTTGAAAAGAAAGTTCCATATAACATTTATACTTTTTATGTAATACATAATATATATTTTTTACTTTGACAATATTTTTTGAAAAGAAGTTCTTAAAGTGTGGAATTTAAGGGATGCAAATCTTTCATTATTCATCCGCTTATTTTTTGTGACATTCTAATAGTTCCATATCGGATGGGAGTGTGGATGTCTTTGAGTAACGACTTGGACACTAGTAATAATAACTGGGTTTAAATATTTTAGACTGTGGTTTAGACCCAACGAGTTGTTATTGCTAGCCGGAAGTGTGTGACGAGTCTCGGCTGAGTTTGGGTCTAGATGACAGGGTTAGCGAGACGAATCTCATATCGTCTGGTGATCTTGGGCTGCTGTGTGTATGTTTGGGGTGACAAGGACGTCAGAACTAAACGGAGAGAGTTTGTGACACCCCAACCATCCCCATATCGAATGAAAATGGAGTTGTGGCTGGGTTTATAAAAGATCATAGACACGAGTAATAATAACTGAATTTAAGTATTTTGGGATGTAATTTTGACCCAATGAGTTATTATTGCTAGTGAGTCGAATCATTACATTTTTAGTATAATTAATCTGCGTCGTCTGATACAGACAACACAGATTAATTAACCCTGCTAAAATTCAACGACATAATTAATTCCCCAGGAGATTGTATCCAATTGGAGCTTTGATCCAAATTTAAGACTATCACTATTATTTAATTAGAGTAGTTTATTGGTGTGTTAGATTGAAAGTTTTTGGAATTGAACCTACTTGTCCAATAATTTTTTTAAAAAATATTAACTCAAGACTTACAGCTATATAAAATCTATACATCATTCTTACTAGTAAGACAGGAGACCTTCTTAATTTTATTGATATGGACATGTCAACTTCTATCTTATTTTGTTGAAACCAAGGTTTTAAGTATCCATCGGCACGGATCGTATCTATCGTGCCGTACCTTGCCAATAAGATACTGATACGATACAGCTTCCGTGTCGATGACACAGTTCAAAACTCTTTTTTCTTAAAATTACTAAGTAATTTTCTTAATAAAGTTCAAAATATTTGATAAAGATACATAATAAGTAATTAAAAAATTTTGTTGCTAAAGAAATTAAATATTTCATGTCATTATGTGTCGGCACGCATGTTTTTTTTGTGACCGGCACTCATCGGCACGGCTCGGCACGCACCGTGCCGTACCGTACCGGCAAGTTTTCGGAACGACCCCATGCCACGGCACTTAAATCCTTGGTTGAAACTCTCTTAAGTTTTTATAAAAAAGTTGTATATTTAATTAATTTAAAAATTAATTATTTTTTGGAGCATTGTTATTAAATTTGATAAAATTCACAATTTTTTGGATATATATTATTTAATTATAAAAAATTAAAAGTTAAGCGGGGCTTAAAAAAAAAAAAACAAAGCATGATGATCAGGAAATTAAAACTTATTTGTGTTTTGAGAAAAATATGTTGCAAATAGCAAGAATTAAAGTACTTTTTTTTTTGTTAAAAAAATAATAATAAATCTACTTGAGTAAATTTTTACGCTTTTATCGTAAAATTTATAAAAATCTAAACGGGCTTCAGTAAAATAATAATAATAATAAAAATAATAATATTATAAATAAAGAATGATGATTTTTAAATAAAGAGAGTGTACGAGGTACATTATATTTTTAAAGTGTACCAAGCATTGCTCAAAAAAGAGGGTAAACTTCAAATTGTCTTCGTATGGTATAATTTATTTTTACTTTTCAACCTCACGGTTAAAAAAGTTTTATTGTATTCCTTTGTGATTTAATTTTTATTTTACCAGAAAAAAAAAAAAAAAAAAAAGCCGCAAAGCAAAAAGAAAAAAAAAAACTAAAATATAGAAGGGCAAAAATGTAATTTTTTGAACCGCGTGCCTGAATGACAAAGTAAAAATAAGCTAAATTACCAGGAGTAGAGCAAAATAAAACTTTTTGAACTATTGAATTGTAAAATAAAAATGAACTAAATGACATCGGAGGCTAGGGGTGTCAACGAGCCGAACACATGCGAGCTAGGGTCGGCTCGTGTTCGGCTCGTTTAATAAACGAGCCGAACACGAACGGACTCGTTTAAATATCGAGCTGAAAAATTCGGCTCGTGTTCTGCTCGTTTATTAACGAGCCGAACAGGAGCTGGCTCGCGAACAACAAGTTTGATTTTTATTTCTACTATTAGGTTTTAACTCGGCTCGTGTTCGGCTCGTGTTCGGCTCGTTTATTTAACGAGCCGAACACGAGCTGGCTCGCAAACAACAAGTTTGATTTTCATTCCTACTATTAGGTATAAAGTTAAAAAAAAAATAAAAATTAATATTTTAATCTAATAATTAAAATACACAACAAATTCATGGCTTAAAATCTAAATAGTAAAATTTTTATTTATATATATATATATTCGAGCTGTTATCGAGCCAAACACGAACGAGCTAACCCCAGCTCGTGTTCGGCTCGTTTATTAAACGAGCTGAAAAATTCGAGTCGTGTTCGGCTCGTTTACTAAACGAGAGATTCGATCTCAAGCTCATTTCGAGCCGAACACGAGCTGGCTCGCGAACAGCGAGCTGAATTGCCATCCCTATCGGAGGCGCATGACATTTCAATAGTCTCATATTATATGGGAACAAAATTATAATTTAATATATAAAAAATTATAAATTCTAATAATAATAATTATGCTTAATTATTTTAGGCTGATCATTACATTTTAAGTTATGCAAAAAAAAAAAAAAAAAAAAAAAAGAAAAAGGAGAAGGGGCTGATGAAAGGAATTTTAGATTCCTTAGTCCTTTCCTTTCACACATATAATTAGGTGGGAGTTAATTAGTTGTTTATGATTGAATTAAATTGGTAAACCTTTCCTTTTTGCTCACTATTGCTTTAGAGGGAGGGAATATATATGTTTAATAATAAATTCAAATAATTCTTGAGATAGTTGAACTAATTGGATGAAAATGATAATCATAATATTCACTACTCTTATCATTAATTATCAAATATCTTTCACATCTCTATCAAGTCAACATTAATTGATTTAGTTGATTCCAAAATTGCAATGATATTTCATCGTTTTTAATTAATTTGTAAAAATTTTATTAGGTTGATTTATTCAAAAAGGTGTATATTAATTGCGTGACAGAAAATATGATAAATATGTTTATAAATAGATTATATTATAGTTGTTAGTTTTAATTAGGTAGATATATGTACTAGACCTAAGATTTGAATACAGTAGTATTATTAAGAGAAAACCATATTAAAATATCCAATTAAGCAACAACAATTTATTTTTACAATAGAATAAAAAAATATTAAATTGTAGTTTTTATTTCATTTGTTCAAACTATCATCTCTATGCCTTTTGTGGTAATCGTTCGAAATTATTGTTGCTAAAATAGATATGAGTTAGGGTCAAACAAGCTCTAACTCAACCTCAATAATAATTAGAATAAAAAAAAGAAAATTCTAAATAACTTATTCAAACATCAAAAACATGATAAAATTAATTATAAAAATTTCTCTTTAGAAAAAGTAGAATAAAGGACATACGGTGTGGTACATTCAACTAGTGCTTTCAATTTATATTATTAATCGAATTGATCATCTTTCTAAATCAGTATCATATAGTTTGACCTATGGTGGCACTTCTAGAATTTAAAATAGTCACGTATATAAAATATTATAGGGCTAAACTTTTTAATTCAGCTATAATATTTTGAACGATGGTTAGATTTAAGAAGTTAAGAGGGTTAAGCGTACTAAAACTAGAGTAGTTCTAGTATTGGTGATCCCCCGAAAAATGGAACGGCTTTCTGGTTAACTATCATTGTGGGTAGAGAGTTGCTCAGTCAAGGTCAATTAAGATTAGTGAGATAAGTATTATATTACTTGGTAGTTGTGAGTTTTTAAACCTAGCTATAACACTTTGGATGGTGATTAGACCAAAGAGATTAAGAGGATTAAGTGTCCTACGATATGAGTAGTACTAGGATAGGTGATCTCCTAGGAAGATAGGTGTCACAATTAGTATCACAACTAATTACCAGCTAAAAATATGAGATGAATATCGACAGAGTCAGAATTATACAGCGGACATATTATGCGACTCCCCGGCTGATGACTGTTGTGGGTGAAATGTAACCCCTCGCAAAGTCAACTAAAGACTAGCGGGATGAGTCTCATACTTATAAATGTGTTTGAGTCTGATGAAGACACTAGGACTTAAAGCAGAGAGAAATGTGATTCTTCTAGAATTTGAAATAATTCTATATATAAAATATAATAAAGCTAAACATCCTAATCTAGCTACAGCATTCTGGACGATAACTAGACCTAAAATATTAGAAAGATTAAGTATGTTAGAGATAGAATAATTTTAAAATAAATAACCTCATGAAAAGTAGGGCGTCCCGCTTACCTTCTACTAGAATTCCCTAATACAATGAATCAGTCTATAAGAATAAACCTTGTTGAATATAAGTACCAATTAAAGTTAGATTATATATATATATATATATACATAGTCCGACTACTATACTTTTATGAGTAAATTTTTTTGTACTCATAAATTTTTATCCTTTGGATGAAAAAATGTGCGGTTAGAATTATATTAGTTCTTAGGATTTATACTATTTCACCAACAACCTAGTAAATTTTAGGGGGACTACTATCATCCTAACCGCACATTCTTTCATTTAAGGACGAAAAAATTATAAATATAAAAAAATTTATACTCATAAGAGTATAATAACCCTACGCTATATATATATATATATATATATATATATATATATATATATATATATATATATATATATATATATATATATATAGTCCGGCTACTATATTATTAATAGTACCAAGTTATTGGTGCTATCAAATTTTCTACCTTTAGATTAACCTCTTTAATCATTTTCACCTGTTAGATTTTACTATTTCTCCAACTACCTATTAAACCCAAGGGGCCCACTATCATCTCAACCACATATCTATTAATTTAAGTATTAAAAACTTAATAGCACCAATAACTTGATATTATTAATAGTATTCCGGTTTAACTCTCTCTCTCTCTCTCTCTCTCTCTCTCTATATATATATATATATATATATATATATATATATATATATATATATATATATATATATATATATATATATATATATATATATATATTACTACTTAATATCAACATATAAATCCTTTTATAAATAATCTCATCTACGGGCAACAAACGCAAGATGTTGCCAAGATACAATTTAAGAACTTTTGATAATTATTCGTATTAGTAGGTTTTTAAGACACGTCCTCATCGACTAGTCTCTCATATTAATTTAGTGGTACCAAAACCAAATTATAAATTTAAGAATGGATCAATCCCCCACCAAACACCACAAATTAATGAATGTCTAATTGCATAGCTAGACTTATTCCTATAATATCATTTGGGGATAAGAAGAAGTATGAGACAAGTTCAAACAACATATTAATCTATTAATACATATTGTTCTTTAATTAAAAGATGGTTTTTTTCATTCCTTTTTAATATATGATGAATAATCATTCATTTAGTTGATTAATTACGATCATCATGGTGGTATATATCATATTATATACATGCATATATGGAATACTTGTTCAAATTAAGTAGTTAGAAGCTAATGAGAAATTTTTCAAATTTATCCTCCAATACCCAAAATACTCTTTTTAAATTCAATCTCATTAATAAATCTTAGAGGAAAAAGAAAAGAATATTTGATAAAAAATTTTTTAATCAATAAAAATATTTTGATCATCCAGAGATTAATAAAATATTTTTTAAAGTTTTAAAAAATATATTAGATATTATTCACATTTAAAATTATTTTTTCTAAATACTGTAGCTGAAACTACCGTCAAATTGGATATAGTTTCAACTGCTATAATTGATGAGCTTTCTCATGTAGTTAGGAGTTAGAGTATAAATGCATCAAAATAAATACTAAATTTGAATCAACATACAATTACCGCTATAAATATTTCAGCAACGTAACCATTTTATTCTCTCGACTACGAACACCAACATCTTAGAAAAGAGATGTTTAATCACATAGCAAATTCTTCTAAAATCACTTTTGAGGGATAAGAACAAGGGAGAGACAAGTTTTTTTTTTCCATTCCTTTTTTAATATATAATGAATAGCCATGCATATAGTTGATTAATTAGGATCTTGATTTTATTAAATTATACATTAATATTTGAATACTTGTTCAAATTGAATAGTTAGATAATAAGCTAATTATGAGGACAAATTAAATGTATTAAAGGACAAAATAAATAAGAAAATTGTTTTTTTGTCCTAAAACATTGTTTTCTTTGGTACTTTAATTAATGGGTCATTAAGACTCTTAATATTGTCAAAAAGTTGCTTACCTACAAATTTAATATATATAAACACCAGTAAGTGATCCGTGCAATGCACGAAATTATAAATACTAATTTATATTTTTTATTTTTAGAATTTATGAATATAAAGTTTATTCTATTTTTAAGTATTTGTTTATTTTGTCTACACTATGATAGTTTAATTATTGTAAAAAAATTCAAAAATTTTATTTGTATCATATTCAACTGTCACACTATTTTTTATTTCGAAGCATGTAATTTAGTATATTAAATATTGTGTACATTTTAGTTATTTTTTTTTCATTTTTTTTTCTTAAATACTATATGTTATTTTATAATAGTAACTTACAATATGTAAATTTAACTTCTTTAATTAAAATTAAAAATCTTCAAATTAGAATAATAAATATTTAATTTTAAAGTATATAAAATAAAATTGCATCATCATATACCTATATATTTATATTTATATTTTAATATAAATTAAAAATTACAATATTCAACAAATGAGTTATCAATTATATAAAAAAAACCTTTGTGAATACTACAAATGGAAAAAATTTTAAAAGTATGGTCCAATCAACTTGATTTCATAACTCCTATCATATCTGTAAGTAATATTTTTAACTATTAATCCAGCAAAATTTTGTTTCTCTCATTGAGAGCCAGTAAGAAAGAAGAAAAAGAAAGTTCAATTGGTAGTCCAAAAAAAGAAAAAAGAAAAAAAAAAAACTTAGAAAAATAATAAACTACCTATATGCATGTAGAAAATTAGAGAATTTAGATGATTTTAATTTAGGAAAAAGAAAAAAAAAGTAGAAAAAATGTCTTCAACCGCAATAACATCATTGAATTCTAATTTTGTAATACTCGAAAAATTCAAAATTGCATTTTGATAAGTTCGAATGTGGATTCGAAATTAAAATATAGTATATGGGAATATTATAAGTCAAAAAGTGCAAATTGCACAATTTTCGAAAAAACTGTTTCCCAACTTGCAGATCCGGGTCTGATCTCGAAAAATTAAAATCACCAGTGGAACCGTCTTGTCGAATTGATTAAAAATAATGCAAACCGATTTTCGATCTAACGGTCGGATCATCTCGAAAACGGCGAAGAATGAAGTGGGGCCCATGACTAAAGTCGTAAATAGTAACCTCTGATTTAATTTTCTCGCCGGCCAACGTCGGCCGATCGACTGTCTGGAGTCCGAATCTGACGATCTAGATAGTTGATTTGAATAGTTTTGACATTCTGAGCGCAATGGCGTAGTCGAAATCTGTGTTCGATAAGTCTAGATTATCATGAAGCATGTCGACCTGTATAATTTACTGTAAAAGATGGATTTTGAAATTTTAGGGGATCGAATTCAATAAACCAAAATCACTGCTCGATAGGTTTCGTCGAGCCGGACGTCGTGGTGGTGTCCTTTTTTCTGTTTGATGACACTATTACCTCAAAAAGCGTGAAAAATAATGAAAATGGCATAAATTCACTAAAGATCTAGTATTTTATGCACGGAAAAGCGTGCAACTTATGGGAGAGGGGCTTCTCTACAAATTGATGCTATAGTGAGGGACTTGGAGTCAATGGTAAAGAATGGGAGGACCTTGGAGCAATTGTACACTCCAACTCACATTATCCACCTCAACAACCCATGCGAGGGGGGGAGGAAATATCTACAACCTCTCCACGTTCTCCACCTCCTCTGCCACAAAACCAGAGCCTCCCTAACTCCCTTCCTCGTTTAAAATGGCAAGGAGGGATGAGGAGTTAGGAAATCTCTTGCATCCGAGTTGAGGGTTGGAGAAGAAACCATTAACGCGGTTCTCTGGCACCCAAGCTTCTCTGGGACGTTAATATATCTCTAGAGACCTTCCTCGAGAAGCGCCGGAGTCCAGTTTGGCCGCACGCCGCCGGGAGGGCCATCTTCTTCTTCTTCTTCTTCTTCTTCTTCTTCTTCTTCTTTCTCGGATCCAGCGATGTGAGTCCCTTCTCTCTGTTGGTTTTCTTGCAACCTGGTTCCCAACAGTTGCTTTCTAACATCGTAAGGACTTCCCAGACGAAGCCCAGAGGTCCGAGAACCCTCGGTTGCCGGCGGGTGGTAGTAGGGTCGCCAGAACCAAATTGATCAGCTTTCTCTGCTGATCCCCAAAAGATTACCCACAAAGTTTGAAGGATTTTGGTACGGTGTAGAGACCGGGGGAGGAAGCCCTAGCTTCGGCTTCTTTGCGTTGGGCCGAGCAGCGCCGCCTATCGCCACCGCCGCTCCCCAGCACCGGCTAACCGTGCAGCAAGCTCTCTTGCATCAAGGGCAAGCTCCCAATGCTCTTGCATGGACCCGAGGGGCCCTTCTTGAAAATCCGCCATTAGAGCTCCAAGCTCGGTCAAGCTTCACCAACCGCCGTCGCCGTCGCTCCTCCAACGCCGGCCCACCTTTGGTAAGTCCCCTCTTGTTTCAAGCATCCTTCATGAACCTTTGCATGCGACCGGGAGTGGTTGGATAAGGATCCACCATTAATGACCTATTAAGATTCTTCTTCTTCTTCCTCGACCGATCTACGTGCTGGGAGGATCATGCTTGCTTGGCCGGTGATCATTTCATCTCTGGGAGTCCTCTGAAGCTCGTGCTCACTTTGGTTTGAAACTTAATCTAGAGAGATAAAGGTTCGGCCAACTTGAGCTCTATCAAGGAGAGATCGAGCCATCTTGCTCTCTTTAAGGAGATTCAAGCCCTCTGCGGTAGGCAAAGCGTTCGAACCGATGCAGCAGAACACTGATTTGTCCCCTCCAGGATACAACGGCTCGACACTCGTCGTGTGGCTTCACCAACTCTACACAAGTAGATAAGCCCAAAGCTCCACAAAAAAGAACACCTTTTCTTTGACCACTTTCTCTCTTAAGTAGTATAATTTTTTTAATCTTTTTGATCTTTGTGTTGGTATATTTCAAGAGAGTAGAGAAGCTCTCTATTTATATGCACCATAGGTCTTAGAAGTTACTTAAGTTTTAATATAGTTTAAAGGTTAATACTAAGTAGTATACGTTAGTTCTCTTGTAAGTTCAAAACTTAATTTGAAAAAAGCTACCATACAAGAGTAAAGGAGTTGTAACTCCACTAATTACAAATGCATAAGTTAATGAAATTAATAGCTCATTTAATAAAATGTTACAACATTCCCCCACTCATTTTATTATTAAGAGAGTTTGACGATCAAAGAGGGATCGCTATACATAAAGAATGTGTGCTCTGCATTGAACCTTCACTTAGTGAAAGAATGATCTATACTCCAGAGCCAGAGTGATCTCAGACTTGAACTTTGGCTGTTTAAGGGAAATAGAGTGTCACTGCTCACATATAACAATCTAGGTGTTGACATGAGCTTTACTAGCTAGCATGTTATGGCCTTATGCTGATCCTGGTTTTCATGAGCATTTTTTTAGAAAAAAACCTATTCTCATAGGAAGCGGCCCTACTTCCATGCTCATATAGATGAAATCCGTCAAGGGTGCTCCTGTAATTCTGACACCCTGCTCATAAGAGCCACAGACTCCATTAAGAGTGTAATAACTCAACCCTCATTTCATTACAGGATGAATGCACTCACACTATAGGGATAGGTAAATATTAGATCACATAGATTTATATGTTGTGCATTCTTTACGACCACCATATGATTCGCTTTTTCCATTGAACCCGACTTTCAGGATTTCTGATCATCAGGTTGGGTATCCTCATACGTGGTTCATACTGTTATGGGCTTTAACCCTATCCCCCTTGATGTACTCCAAATCTTTTCTCTTCCCAAGGCCTTGGTTTATGGATCTGCTAGATTATCAGTAGATTTTATACAATCTACATTGATAATACCATTGTTCATATATATATGATCTCGCAATACTGTGTTTTCTTCTCACGGATCTGGATTTACCATTATAATAACGGTTTCTTACTCTACCAATAGCAGCAGTGTTATCACAGTGTATCAACACAGATGGAACTGGTTTATCCAAAAATGGAATCTCAGACAATAAGTCTCTCAACCAACTAGCTTTCTCGCTAGCTGAAGCTAAAACAATAAGCTCGGCTTCCATAGTTGAATTAGCAATGATAGTTTGCTTTTTAGATTTCCAACATATAACACCACCTGCTAAAATAAAAATATAACCAGTGGTAGAGAGAGAATCACCTGATAAGGTATTCCAATCAGCATCACTATAACCCTCAATCACAGCAGGATACTTCCTATAAAATAAGCTATAAGTTTTGGTACCAATGAGATATCTCATCACACGTTCCATGGCATGCCAATGCTTTGTACCCGGCTTGCTTGTAAATCTACTAAGTATCCCTACTGCATATGCAATATCAGGTCTAGTGCAATCAGCCGCAAACCGCAAGCTTCCAATCATACTAGCATATTCCATTTGATTTATAATTTCATTTTCACTTTTAACGGAAAATAAGTGAACATTCGAATCAAAAGGTGTAGTCATATGCTTGCAATTAAGAAAATTGTACTTTTTAAAAATTTTCTCAACATAATGCGACTGATCAAGAAAAATACCATCTTGTGTTTTGGTAATTTTCATACCCAAAATAAAGTTAGACTCACCAAGATTTTTCATTTTAAAATAATAATTTAGCATAATTTTTGTCTCAACAATAACATTTAAGTTAGAGCCAAAAATTAGCAAATCATCCACATAAAGGCTAACAACTACATGCAACTTTTCAAAAGTTTTGTAGTAGATACACTTATCACACTCGTTTGATTTAAAGTCATTCTTAATCATGCAAGAATCAAATTTTTCATGCCACTGTCTGGGTGCCTGCTTTAAGCCATAAAGGGATTTATTTAGCTTGCACACTTTATTTTCTTGCCCAGGCTCTATGAACCCCTCAGGTTGGTCCATATAAATTTCCTCATCTAGGTCACCATTCAGAAAGGCGGTTTTTATATCCATCTGATGAATTTGTAAATCATATATTGCTGCAATAGCAATGAGAACTCTGATGGATGTCACTCTAGTAACCGAAGAAAAGGTATCAAAGAAGTCTAGATCTTTTTTTTGTTTATAACCTTTTGCGACAAGTCTCGCTTTATACTTGTCTACACTCCCATCCAGTTTCAATTTCTTTCTGAGGACCCATTTACAACCAATTGTTGTACAGCCTAGAGGTGAATTCACTAATTTCCAAGTTTATTAGAAATTAGAGATTCCATCTCATCAATTACAACCTCTTTTCAAAAAATGGTATCATTTGAAGATAAAACTTCTTGTGAAGAAAATGAGTTTTCTTCAATATTAAGAACAATATAATTAGGGCCAAAATCTTTTTCTATTCTATTTCTTTTATTCTTTCTAGGTTCAAAAACATATTGTTCTTGGTTTTGCGAAAAAGAGTTTGTAGAACTTGGTTTATTCGAAACACTTTTAAATTCTTGACCCCCCCCCTATTTTTCGATTTTAAAGAAAATTTATCTTCATGAAAAATAGCATCTCCTTATTCAAAAATCACATTATTTTCAATGTCCAAAAATTTATAGGCTGAACTATTCAAGACATATCCAAGAAATATACAAGTGGCAGCTCTAACACCCAATTTGGGTCTTTTAGGATCTGATAGCCTCACATAAGCTAGACAACCCCACACTTTAAGATATCCCAAATTTGGCTTATACCCTTTCCATAACTCAAAAGGTGTCATTTTAGACTTCTTATGTGGCACGCGATTCAAGACATAACTTGCAGTTAAAATGACTTCACCCGAAAGATTTAAGGATACACCAGTGTCAACTATCATAGCATTTGTTAGCTCAATAAGTGTTCTATTTTTTCTCTCAGCTACTCCATTAGAAGTAGGCGAATATGGAGCTGTAGTCTCATGGATAATTCCTAAAGACTGAACAAAAGAATTGAATCCTGTAGATTCATACTCACGACCTCGATCACTTCTAATTCTTTTAATTTTTTTACCGAATTGATTTTCTACTTCATGGAGAAAATTTTTAAATCTGTCAAAAGCATCACTTTTATTTTTTAGTAAATAAACATAATTAAGTATATTTTAAAAAAAATCATCTATAAAAGTAATAAAATATCTATTTCCTCCACGAGTTAGAGTACCTTCAAATTTACAAATATCACTGTGAATTAACTCAAGTAATTCGGTACTCCGATCAACACTCTTATGAGGTCGTTTAGTGATTTTTGACTTACTACATGTTTCACATTTGTCAAAATCACTACTCAGTCTGGGAATTAATCCTAAACTACTCATCAAGCTAACATATCTGCTATTAATATGACACAAACGAGCATGCCAAAAATTCACAGAAAAAAGTATATAAGCAGAAGTAGATGGTGCTTTATTCTCAATGTTTAATTTAAACATTCCATCGCATGCATAACCTTTACCCACAAACTTTCCATTCTTGGAAATAACATACTGATCAGACTCAATGGTCTGTTTAAAGCCAGTTTTATTAAGGAGAAAACTTGACATCAAGTTCTTCCTAATCAAAGATGTATACAACACATCTTTTAAGATGAGCACCTTTCCATAAGAAAGTTTTAACTCGACCTCACCACTCCCTAAAACTTCAGAAGTATTTGAATCACCAAGTATGATACTTCTTGGTTGTTCATAGGGAGTTTAAACTTTAAACCAAGTCTTACCATGACAGACATGCCTATTGGCACCAGAGTCTGCCCACCATCCTTCAGAGTTTTCAACCAGGCATATGTCTGTAATCATTGCCACAAGTGGTTCCTCGGTAACGTTAGCTTGAGGTAAAGCTTTACGTTTTCGAAATTTGCAAATTCGAGCAATATGCCCACTTTTGCCACAGACATAACAAACTATAAAATTTTTCTCTTGAAAATGAGGTTTTTGGTTATTTGAAGTTTTCTTAAATTGAGGTCTACCACTATTCTTTCCAATTTTCTTCTTAGGCTTCAAATATGTATTTCTAGAATGATTGTTATTAGGTAAAGAATGAGATGATACTAAGTTTACCTTACTGCCGCTAGCATCATTTTCTTTGGCTTCAAGTGCATCTTGACCTCTTGCCTCCTCTTCCACGCGAATGCATGCAATTAATGTCTCGAGAGACATCTCCTTTTGTTTATGTCGAAGGGTCTTTTGGAATTCTCTCCACGATGGTGTTAATTTATCGATGATCCCTAGCACGATCAAATTGTCTCCGAACTTAACTCCTTCGGATTGAACTTCACGGGCGATCATCTGAAAATCTTGAACTTGTTCCACCACGGATTTTCCTTCGACCATTTGGTAGCAAAAGAAGTGACTAGCAACGTACTTCTTTGCACCAGCTTGTTCTGTATCATACTTAAGCTACAATGCCTTCCAAATCTTTTTTTACAGATTAGTAAGTATTTTTATAATAATCATAAAGCTGGTCTGAAAGGCAGTTGAGAAGATAATACCGACAGTTATACTCATCCTTCTCGTATTTTCCAGTTTTTTTGTAGTGTTCGAAAAGATCATCCTCCGTCATATTGTCGGTATTAGTTTTCTTTGGATTTTTTTTTCTGTAATGACATATGCCACTTTAAATAGATTGAGGTAAAATAGCTTTTTTTTTTTTCTTTCCACCTCTTGAAGTGGGCTCCGCGGAAGGGCTTGTTAAGATCTCCGGTAGTATCGTTGGATTTTTCATGTGTAGTCTCCATCTGTTGAATCTCCTTAAAATTGTTGGTGTAAATACACAAAATAGAGGTTAGACTATAATAAAATATGAAAAGTGTCAACGAGTCGATCAAGCCGAGGCACGGATATCTCGCTCTCTTTAAGGAGATTCAAGCCCTCTGCAGTAGGCAAAGCCTTCAAACCGATGCAGCAGAACACTGACTTATCCCCTCCAGGATACAATGGCTCGACCCTCGTCGTGTGGCTTCACCAACTCTGCACAAGTAGATGAGTTCAAAGCTCCACCAAAAAGAATACCTTTTCTTTGACTACTTTCTCTCTCAAGTAGTATAATTTTTTTAGTCTTTTTGATCTTTGTGTTGGTATATTTCAAGAGAGTAGAGAAGCTCTCTATTTATATGCACCATAGGTCTTAGAAGTTACTTAAGTTTTAATATAGTTTAAAGGTTTGTGACACCCCCGGAATTTGGATTAGTCCTCTATATAAATGATATAATAGGACTAAATCTCTAACCCGGCCATAGCATTTTGGATGGTTGCAAGATCCAAGAGGAACATGAGAGTTAAGCGTGCTAGAGCTAGAGTAGTTCTAGGATGGGTGACCCCCTGGGAAGTGGGGCGTCACAGTTGGTATCAGAGCCATTCACCAGCCGGAAATGTGAGATGAGTCTCGGCTGAGCCAGGGTTATATAGCGGGTAGAGCGAGGCTCCCCTGCTAATGACCGTTGTGAGTGGAGTGCAGCTCCTCACAAGGTCGGCTAAGGCTAGCGAGACGAGTCTCACATCGCCTGGTGCTTGTGAGTGTGCTTGAGCCTGACGTGGACGTCAGGGCTTAAAAGGGGGGAAGAATGTGACACCCCCGGAATTTGGATTAGTCCTCTATATAAATGATATAATAGGACTAAATCTCTAACCCGGCTATAGCATTTTGGATGGTAGCAAGATCCAAGAGGAACATGAGAGTTAAGCGTGCTAGAGCTAGAGTAGTTCTAGGATGGGTGACCCCCTGGGAAGTGGGGGGTCACAGTGCCCCCGCACAGTAAGGCGGTAGGCGCCCGCCAACCAGCGGGCGACGCGTGGCCACCCGGTTGACCCGCCGGCCGGTCGGCGGCCGCGCCGGGCGCGCGGCATGGCCCCGACGTGCGCACGCGCCCCGAGGCGCCAGCCCAGGCCCCGTGCACCGCGCACGGTGCGCCCGCGAATCAGAAAGCGACACGTGTCCCCTACACCCGGTCCACGCATTCCACTTCAGAATTCCGTGGATCGCACCGCGTGCACCGACCAACCGGAGGCTGCCACGTGCCCCCGCCTTGGTCCATGCACCGCCGCGCTCACCCGGTAGACCGCGCGCCTTGCGCCCGCCAATCAGGCGGTGCCACGTGTCCCTGCGCCGGGTCTGTGCACCCCGCCGCGCTGCTCTGTGGACCGCGCGCCGTAAACCGGCCAATGATAGGCCGCCACGTGGCATGCCGGCGGTCTACGGCCCCTCCCATGCACCAAAACCCACTGAAAACTTCCGGGAGTCCGTTTTTGGGCATCCGGACTCAGAATCCAACAAGCAAATAGCCGTTTTCAAGCGTTTTTCCGTGCTGAATCCATTTCCGACCTCTGTTGGGCCTAATTCTTTTCCGAAATTTCGGCAAACCCAGCCGAAGGCCAACACAGCTAAAATATCTCAAAGGGTCCATCTGTGGCATCCCATTGATGCACCATGGGCCAGATACACCAACACTAGGTGCTCCAACAATGGATTCATCGGAAGAACGTTGCATGGGAATCAGGGCCACTACAAGGTTAATATTAAGTAGTATACGTTAGTTCTCTTGTAAGTTCAAAACTTAATTTGAAAAAAGCTAAGAGTAAAGGAATTGTAACTCCACTAATTACAAATGCATAAGTTAATGAAATTAATAACTTATTTAATAAAATGTTACAACACTATTTCAAATTTTAGAAGTGTTACATTCCTCTTTTAAGCCACAAGTAGCAAGCGATATGATACTCGTCTCGTTAACCTATCTTGTGGGGAGGCGCGCTTGATGGACTGAAAATTTTGATAAAAGCTCTTTGATCCACCCATAACGGTCATCAGCCATTAGCCTTTAGCCAACTTTGTAGGGAGCCATGCTCCACCCACAATGATTATCAACCGAATTCGTTAATCTAAATTGTGGGGAGGCGCGCTCCACTCATAGTGGTTATCAACCATTAGCCTTTAGCCAACCTCGTGGGGAGCCATGCTCCATTCACAACGATCATCAATCGAACTCGTTAGCCTATCTTGTGGGGAAGCGTGTTTCACCCACAGCTGTCATCAGCCGGGCTCAGCCGGGCTCGTTAGCCTATCGTCTTTAGCTAATCTTATAGGGAGCCACGCTCCATTCACAACAATCATCAGTCGGGGAGCTGCGCTCTTCCCGTCATATAATTCTGGCTCAGTCGAGATTTATCTTACATTTCCGACTGATAATTGCCTTTGATCCCAACTATGACACCACACTTTCTAAGGAATCATCTATTCCAGAGCTACTCTAACTTTAGAGCGCTTAACTATCTTAAACCTATTATTTCTTATATATAAATTAATTTCAAATTTTAGAGAGAGTTCACGTCTAACACTAGTAAAAAGACGTAGTGCAAATCAAAAGATGAATTTACAATCTACATATACTCCAATCCTGATCTTTTATTTTTATTCAGAAGAATAGAAGAATCAAATTATTTTATATTTTGAAGCTTCGTAAGATAATCTATAAGACATGTCGCTATAATGACTATTTAATTAGCAACTTCGCTTAAGAAGAAAAACCAATTAAATTAATTGATAAAGTTTGAGAGGTTAGTTATCAAAATTGATAGTTTGAAGGCTCATTTAACAAAACAGTAAAGTTTGGTGGCATTTGTATATTTACTTTATTTTTAAAAAAATTAAATACATCAAAGAAAAATACTTCTTGTACACTGCAAATAGGATGCACATTTTATATTCTATCTATTTCAGGATACGGTGAATTTTATTAGTCATTTAAAAGTGATTAGTGAATAAATTTTCGTTCTGAAATAAATGGAATATATATACATCGTACATCTAATTTCAGATGTACAAATAGTATTGCTCTAGATCAAAACTATTCAAAATATTTTAATTATCACTCAAAATTTTACATTTACCAACTATTTTCATATTCCATCAATTTAAAGTGATTAACATGATCAAATTGGTCAAGATATAATAAAGAATTGTTAATAACGAAATTGATGAGTATTCTTAATACTACAAATTACTTTTATGAATAAAAACAATCGTAATTATTATACGTAGTTTCTAAAAATTAAATACTAAAAAAGAATTTATACACTACTGCAAGACTAAATTTTGATGCTAAAAAGAAATTTTATGTTATTGACATGTGTCCAGTATTAGTAGAGAATTTAAATTTAATTGGACAATTAAATTTTTTTGAAAGTTTAGATAATAAAAATTTGAAGTTTGAACGGTTATGTAGTTTGTAAACAAGAAATGCTATCTTTACGTCTATAATTTACATGTAAATTTTACATCTTAATCTCTCAAATGCAGATCGATTTACTTATTTATCTTATCAATTTTTTTTAATACTAAAATTTTAAAAAATAAATAAATTTATGAATAAAAAGTTGTAAAATTTATACCCAGTAATAGAGTGAACATGTAGTATTTTTTTTTAAAAAAAATTAGTACATGATAAAAAAAAAAAATAATGGAGTGTACAAGTGCCTAAATTTTAAGCTCTAAAGTACTCCTGATTTATCATTTTTTTTACTTTATTATTATCCTATGATTTAAATTATATCACTTAAATATCTTATGATTTTTACTTCTTTTTTTTTTTTTTTTTAATTATACACGACGTTAACTTCTTTTAAATACTTACGTCATGCGCATGCACATCGTGAATCCGTTATTTTGGTTTCATCTTTTTTTTTTTTTTTTTTTTTTTTTTTTTTTTTTTACTGAAAAAATGTAAAATATATGAAACTAATATGAACTATAGATAATTTTAATTTAACTATTTAATATTTAAAATTTTGATTTAACTATCTAATATTTAAATTTGTGTGATTTGATAAATACACTATTTATCTTTATTCATTTAATTAATATATTTTATATAATTCGCACGACTATAAATTTATTAAAATAAATAATTAACTTAAATTTTGAAAACTGAAAGCAAATAAGCTAAAGATTAGATAGTAAGATTGAAATTTTTTAAAAAATTAGACAGTAGGTTCAAAAAGATTTATAATTCAAATAAATTTTGTATATTTTTTTTAAAAAAATTCTAATATTTATATTTGTGTTTGTTGGGCCGAATTATTGCGTTAACCGTTGATTGGGCGCGGTCCGCCATCGGCCCTGGGTGACCCTCCGAGTGTGATGCGCCGTGTGTCAAAAATGATCAAGCGATCGGGCCGAAGAGGGATCGGCTCGGTCTTATTCTTCTCAATCAAACTCTTGAGAGAGTTCGGCCTAGAGGAGCTGAATTGGGGTTTGAAAATAGAGATTTGACATGACCGAACAGCCGATTAATGAATTGTATTGCTTGAAAAAGAGTTACAAAGGACAATTACAAGTAAGACTACTCCTAGGAAAGCAGTAAGGAAAGCAGTAATTGCGGGTATGAAATACTAACTAGGAAAGGGGTAAACTTAGTTTAGAAAAGCGATAAATGCAGATATTGAAAGGTATTAAAAAGTAGGGGTGGTCACTAGCTTACGAGATTGCAGGACCTCTTTTACAGAAAAAGATTCACATATTTATACATATACGACTCCTTGGTGGTCACTGATTTATGAGATTACAGAATCCTTTTTACAGAAAAAGATTCACTTATTTATACATATACGACTCCTCTTAGGACTAATCACCATTTTAGGTAACGACGTATTAAAAGAAAAATTACTATGAACAATCGCCGTATTAGGTAATCAGCGTAACTTAAGGAGAATTATCGGGTATCTCTTAATTACTTTCTTTTGAGTTGATCCTCGATTGGATAATAGCACTTTTTCGTTCACGTTCATTTTCAAGATTGGCGCGCCGATGGCACGGTCCTCGATGTTTTTCGATGTTGGATGTCGCTTGTTATTTCAAAATCAGTTGCGTGATTTGCATTTCGTATTCTGTGCCTTTCGTTTTCAAGATCTTTTCTTTTGCGGTTCGAGCAGTCGATAGTCGATCCTGGTTTCGGCTCTTATTATCTTTCGGCTGAAATGGTTTGACGATTTATTTTTAGCTGAAATTAGTCTCGGTTATCATGCGAGCACCTTTCTACCGACTACTTATTCAATACCTGCTGATATCTTTAACTGATGGTCTGCGTCACATGTCACCTTTTGACTTTGCCATAGTATTTTTTACATGACGATATTTTTGACCTCATTAATATTATATATAGAAATTAAGATAGTATCATCCAACCTAACACCTCCCTCAAGATAGCCTTCTGCTTCACTAGAGCATTTATGGCGGCCCCGCCGTAAGGCCAAATTGCCTCCATCTAACGTAATACGACGTTAACGGGAAAATAGCCCTCAAATTTTAATTTATTATAATTTTTAATCCATAATTTTAAAATAATTATAATTATGTAGAAAATAATATTTTTAGCTGGTTCATACTGTAGACTTGAATAATACGATTCGAATTTAAAATTTTTTATTCTGATATTATATATATTAAATTATATAAAATAATTATTACACTCAAAATAATATTTTTATATTTTTATATTTAATATAAAATTTAATTTAGTTGCTTAAATATTCAGGAATGAGTGATATGATAATAATGTAGCACCGTAAATACTGCTACGCCACTTTTATATTGGCCACTCATCAATATTTAATCAGCTAAATTATGTTTTAAAACTTGAAAGACTAAAATGTCATCAATTATATAATTTGAGGGCCAATATGCAATTTATTGAAATTTATACTTTTTCTTTTTCTTTTCTTTTTGTTTCTCACGTGCTTCCTCTGCCTCCCAACTGATCCTCATAAATTATTCATTTTACCTGTCTCACCTACCAGTCCACCTTCTCATCATTTTTTGGAAAATGTAATGTTTTTTTGTTGGGGCAATTATGTTAGATGGTCCCTGGATTCTTCTCATATTGCAATTTCATTTGGTGTGACACCCCAATAGTCCCGCATCGGAGGAGTCTGTGATATTTTAATAGTCCTACATCGGATGAAAATGTAAATGCGTTTGAATATATATAAAACATGAACACTAATAATAATAAATCGGACTTAAAAATGTTGGGATGTGGTTTGAATCTAACGAATTATTATTGTTAGTCGACCGGATCGTTACATTTGGCTTCGACAAAATCAATCATTTCTTTTTTAATCTAGCTAGAATATTATTAATAATAGATAAATAATATTTATAATCAATTTATTATCTCTTATAAACTGATACCAAACTCTATTCTTTTATTCTTAATAGTGTTCCAGCTCCACTATTTTTTTCTTTTTTTTTTTTTGTTTTATATCATAATTTAAAATAAGGAAAATGCTATGTGTACACCCCTTTCGGGGTGTACATCATACACCCCACCCATCTAAGGGTGGGGGTGTGATGATGGGTCACTTGATGTGACCCGTAAAAAATATCGCCACCATTAAAATGGTGGAGGTGTATGATGTACACCCTCCCACCCATCCTAGGGTGGGTACTCATCCACTCGTCACTCGATGTGACGAGTGGAATTCACCCACCCCTAGGATGGGGTGGGTGTAAGATGTACACCCCAAATGGGGTGTACATCTAGCATTTTCCTATATATATATATATTTTTTCGGTTGACTCTTATCTTTTATTTGCAAATAATATTTAGTAAAATACTTATTTGACAGAGAAAAAATCTAGAATTTCTGCTACATATTTTTTTTACCTGTAAATAATATTTAGTAAATTATTTGTTGCACGGGGCTTCAACAGCCCTGGACTCCGATGAGTGCCTGCCGGATTTTTTTTTTTTTTAATATTTAATACTATAATAAAATTAAATTATAGTAATATATTTTTATAATATTTTTATGCAAGTGTTCTATTTATATTCTATCTATATTCAAAATTAAATTATAGATATATATTTTTGAGACACATTACAATAATATATCGCTATACACCCTAGTGACTGCACATATAACAACACTAATAGTGTAAGAATATAATTAAAACAAATAATAATAATAATAATAACATTAAAAAAGAGATAAATTTAATTAGAAAAATATAAATACTAATTTTATTTTTCTAGCTTTGGACCTGAACATGTGATTTTTTTTTTTTTTAAAAAAAATAATATTAGAATATATTTCACTGCAAAATAACTTATATTTATTTTCGTATCTTTTATATGTACTATTCTATTTGAGTCTTTTGATGTAGTGGTATTATACTTAATTAATTTTTTTCTTTTCCATTTTAAATTTTTTTTTTCTTCAAAAAGAATAACAAGTTATACTATATTTCTTTTAATTTTTCAAATATAAAAATATTTTAATCTTTCTCTTAAAATAATAATTAACTTTTTTTTATTATTGTAATTAAGCCATATATTTTGATAGTTTTTCTTAATTTTATTCTAAAATTAAAAATAAACCAATCCACATAATTTTTTTAATTATATATATATATATATATATATATATATATATATATATATATATATATATATATATATATATATATATATATATATATGGAGAGAGAGATCAGCTACTAAACTATCGATAGCACCAAGCATTTAGTACTACTAAATTTTTTACCGTTAAATCTACCCTTTGATCATTTCTATCCCTTAAATCATACTATTCCACAATCTACCTACTAAACCATACATTAAACCATGCGGTTAAGATAATAGTGATCTTAAATTTATCCCTTTAATCAATTCCACCCCCTACATCATGCTATTCCACTAACCGCCCATTAAATTCGAAGGAACCACTATCATTCTAACTGCACATATATTTTTTTATTCAAAGGTCGAAAACTTACAAATACCAATGACTTAGTTCTTTTAAAATATAAAATCTCAAATATATATATATATATATATATATATATATATATATATATATATATATATATATATATATATAGTTCGCTACTATGCTATTGATAGCACAAAACACTTTGTACTACCAAGTTTTCCACCATTAGATCTACCTTTTAGATCATGCCCACCTTTTAGATCATATTGTTTTTCTATCAATCCACTAAACCCAAGGGCCTACTATATCATCCTAACCACACATCTTCTTATCGAAGAATAAAAAATTTAATAGCACTAAAAATTTGGTGTTATCGATAGCATACTAGCATATATATATATATATATATATATATATATATATATATATATATATGAGCAATTTCCTATATACCCCTAAAAATTTTTCTATTTTTAGATTTACCCCTCTTAGAAAACTAATATTAAAACTACCCTTCTTACGTTCCAACTTCTTTCTAAAATACCTCTGAAGTTAAACTCTGTTAGTGTACCGTTAGGAGCTGCCGTTATCTGTGTGAAATTACTATTTTGCCCTTTCAAATATACCCTTCTACCATAACCAACTTTTCTTATGTACCCATAAAATTTTCAATAGTTTTGGTAGATAGGGACAAAATAGGTATATCTGATAGTTTTCAACTCCGATTATTATTTAACTCTAGTTTAACCCTAGTTAACTTAACAAAGGGAAACGGTAGGGGTATTTTTAATAACGGTGGAACGTATGAAGGGTATATTGGAAAGAAAAAAATAAGAGGGGTAAATCAGATATTTCTTCAGATTTCAGGAGTACACAGGCAATTATCTCATATATATATATATATATATATATATATATATATATATATATATATATATATATATATATATATATATATATATATATATATATATATGAACTAGGCTGGAATACTATCGATAACACCAAGTCATTGGTGCTATTAATTTTTTAACCCTTGGATTAAGGAATGTGCAGTTAGGATAATAGTGGTCCCATAGGATTTAGTAGGTGGTTGGTTGAATAGTCAAAATTTTGGTTGAATAGTAAAAATTTTAGGAGACCACTATAATTCCAACCGCATATTTTTTCATCCAAAGGCTAGAAACTTGATAGCACAAATTATTTGGTGCTATCGATAGTATTTCAGTCTGGAATACTATCGATAGCACCAAACCATCGGTGCTATCAAGTTTTTAGCCTTTGAATTAAAAAATGTGTGATTAAGATGATAGTGGTCCCCTAGGGTTTACTAGGTGGTTGGTTGAATAATAAAAATCTTAGTGGACTACTATAATTGCAACTGCATATCTCTTCATTCAACGGCTGAAAACTTGATAGCACCAATTGTTATATGCTATCGATAGTATTCCAGCCGGACTATATATATATATATATACTATCGATAGTGCTACAAATATTAGAAATGCACTTTTATATTATATTCAATTTTTTATTTTTTTTTTACTTTTATTCCTTAATTGTATTTTCATTACTTATATTCTTTTAGACTTTTAGACAAAAAAAACAAAAAACTGCTTAGATGTATTTAGTATTGATGCACATCAAAATTTTAGTTTTCAGTAGTATTATAGAAATATATGACTAGCCAACTTATTATGATATATGAAATGAAATGTGATATTATGTAAAAAAATAAATGTGATATTTTTTGGTCCCCATATTTTATTTTCAATAATAATGACATTTGTCCTTGTATATAATGTAACCTTGATGTAATTCCAATCAAAATCTAATATAAGTTTTTTTAAGTAATAAATATTTTATTAAACAGCACTAATAAAATAAAATAAGAATTTAAAAAGTGATGCAACTTTTTCTAGTTTTAGTTAAAAAAATATAATAATAATAAGACAAGTGAATTGATATAGATCATCACAAGCAAGCTATGGGGCCGGACCACATCATATATTTGGAGCCAATCACGTTTCTTTTTTAGAATAAAATAATAATAATAATAATTTTTTAAAAAAATTATTATGGAATGGATAAATTTTATGAACATAATTTAATTGAATGAATAAGTAATACTATCCCTGCACTCAAAAATAAATATACGATGGGGTGTATACCATCCACCCATTTTTGAATATATTTAAAATATATTTTTTTTGGATGAATATATAAATAATGTAGTGCAATTGTTATATCATAAATATTTTTTTGTAAATATATATTTTCTTAAATATACTTTATATAGAGTATATATAAATGTCATGACAAAAGCGGAAAAGATCTAGTTCGTTGGATGCGAAAATACCAAAAGAGAATCGAGAAAAAGAAAAGAAAAATAAAGTACACAAAATTTACATGGTTCGGCCACTGGCATACGTCCATGGACGAAAACGGAACGGAAACTTTCATTATAATCAAAGTGGTGTACAAAATATACCTCTCTCATAAAACTCTAATCCTAAAATATACCCATATTCCTTTTCATCTACCGTTGCACCAAATTAATAGAATAATGATATATTTATAATAGTGACTAAATTCTAATACAATTAGGAATAAAAATCCATTAAAATTAGGCATAATTCAAACTTAATTTAAAGGGATAATCAAAACATAATAGAGTTAGAAAACCTTTCGGTTCTAAAATTTAAGACATATCTAATAATAAATTTATATTTTTATAAATATACTACTCTATATTGCTTATTAAATAGTTCAAAAGAAAAGACAATGATAAAGATATGAATTAGTAATAATTAAGGAGATATCTCACATATCCTTTCATTTTCAATCACTTCACCAGTTGAATTAACACTCCAACCACACACACACACACACACTATCCGAATCTTTCATATTTTCCATACCTGCTGAATAAGTAGGTAAAAATAAAATCATCCAAATTACTGCCTCACCTAACTCCTGTCAGTCATGGTCTTCTCCCAGTCCACACGAACTTATGCCCCCCACCCCCACTTTTTTTTTTTTTTTTTTTTTTTTTTTTTTCTGGGTGTTTATAAATAGAGAGCCCCAGTTTCCTACCAAATCCATCAGATTCATCATTACCATCATCATCTTTGTTTCCACTCCGAAGCTAATAATTTTTGTTGCTTAACTCCTCCTCTTCCTCCCAATTTAATATTAATAAAATTGAGTCTGAACAAGGATGACCATCGAAGACATTACGACGACGACGGCGGTGGCGACGGCGGCAGCGGCAGCGGCACTGACAGCGGCTGCAGCGGCGGCACCCGGACAGGGCCAGACGGTGTGCGTCACGGGCGCCGGCGGATTCATCGCTTCGTGGCTGGTGAAGCTCCTTCTGAAAAGAGGCTATACTGTCAAGGGGACTGTACGGAACCCTGGTATGTATGTATATATATGTTCATATTTATTGCGTTTATAAATTAATAAGGTTGAATGTGTGTGTGTGTGTGTGTTTTTTTTTTTTTTTTTTTTTATGCGGAATTTGATAGACGATGCGAAGAATGATCATTTGAGGGCGCTGGATGGAGCCGCCGAGCGGCTCATCCTCTGCAAGGCCGACCTGCTCGACTACGACGCGCTCCGCCGCGCCGTCGACGGTTGCCAGGGAGTGTTCCACACCGCCTCGCCGGTCACCGACGATCCAGTAATTTTTTTTTTTTTTTTTTTTTTTTTAGTCTTTTTGAGGAAAGTTTGCATGGTCTTGGATCTGCGTATTGACGAAGCTACGTACGAACGTGCGCGCAGGAGCAAATGGTGGAGCCGGCGGTGCGGGGGACAGAGTACGTCATCAGCGCGGCGGCAGACGCCGGCACGGTGCGCCGCATCGTGTTCACCTCCTCGATCGGAGCCGTCACCATGAACCCGAACCGCCTGCCGGATGCCGTCGTTGATGAGTCCTGCTGGAGCGACCTTGACTTCTGCAAAAATACTAAGGTACACCGTAACATTCCAGAAAAAAAAATATAATTATGCTTGAATTTATAAAAGACGTGTACATCAATAATAATAATTAAATTTAAATATTTTGAATTCATATTTAGACTTAACGAATTATTATTACTAGCTAGTATAGTAGGTCGAATCGTTATATCACCAGTAAGTCAGAATATAATTCTACATCAAGTGAGAATAGAGCCGAAATATAGTTCTACATGAAATGAAATAAAAAAGTAATGGACGAATATAGTTCTACATCAAATAAGAATAAAATATAAATACTAGCGGGTCGAAAAATAATTTCATATCAAATAACAATGAAGTTGAGATATAATAAGAATGAAGTTAAGATATAAATATTATTAATAATAATTGAATTTAAAATAAATAAACTTTATATGTTACTATCATAATATTTATGTCTTATTATTTATTAATAAAATTATATTTAAATTTAATGTATTTATTCTGTCAATAATAAATTTTGATATATCAAATTATCTGATGATGACTGTGCGACGGCGGTGGTTTGTAGAACTGGTACTGCTACGGAAAGGCGGTGGCGGAGAAGGCGGCATGGGAGGTGGCGCGGGAGCGGGGGGTGGAGCTGGTGGTGGTGAACCCGGTGGTGGTGCTGGGGCCGCTGCTGCAGGGGACGGTGAACGCGAGCATCGCGCACGTGCTCAAGTACCTCGACGGCTCCGCAAAGAAGTACACCAACGCCGTGCAGGCGTACGTGCACGTCGGCGACGTCGCGGAGGCGCACGTGCGCGTCTACGAGTGCTCCGCCGCCTCCGGCCGCTACCTCTGCGCCGACTGCGTCCTCCACCGCGAGGACGTCGTCCGCATCCTCTCCAAACTCTTTCCCGAATACCCCGTCCCCACCAAGTACGTACCAAAGCAAATTAAACCTTTTTTTTTTTTTTTTTTTTTTGTTCTCTTTTATTTTTTTTATTTTTATTTTTTTTATTTAAGATTAAAAATTAGCGTTCGCAACTACACGCTGTGTCGATGTTTTCAGTAATACAATATCAGAGATATGATTCTCCAGTATAGTAAATAAATATAATAAACAATTAATATTCTTTAAAAATTTAAATTATTAATCAATAATATTTAATTTTTTTTTATATATTTAACATCATGTAAAATAAACTTAAACAACAATTATTCTCCAACTAAAATATAAAACTATCTAATAATAATTTGTATATTAATTAATTTTATATTATTTCTGTAACTGGATTAAAAAAAAAACAGAAAAAAAAGTATAAGTACCCGAAAAAACGCACGCTAGTTTCCAGGTAATGTCTTAATTAAGCACTTTCAAAAGGACAAGAGGAGAGAGATACCCTGGGTGGTTGCTTTTTGGCTTTTGCTTTGAGATAGTAAATATTTTAATTAAATATTTGGTGGTATATGATAAAAACCAAGATAGGTAAAGAGGTGACTGAGAACCAAGTGATGTGCATGGTGTGGTGCAGCTTGAGTTCAATCACATCATTAGTTCATCATACACATATCACTGTGATGGTCGCATACGTAAGCGCTTACTTGAACGTTTGAGAGAAGATTTTTTTTTTTTTTTTTTTTTTTTTTTTTTTAAAAAAAAAAAAAAAAAAAACTATATATTTGCTATAAGGATTGTGCACCAAACTAAAGTGGTCACCACCTCAAATATGGGTTGTGGTGGGGCTAAATATGTAATAAAAGTTCAAATTAATTAAACCAGAAAATAATCTGAAAAATAGGATAAGGTAGAGGAGAAGTTAATTTATAGCTTATAGTTACTAAAATATATTCAAGAGGTAATGTGAACTATATATATATATATATATATATATATATATATATATATATATATATATATATATATATATATATATATATATATATATATATATATATATATATATATATATGAATATATTCAGCTAATGGTGAGAGACATCACTACAAAAAAAAAAAAAAAATTAATATAAAAATATTTTTTAGACGACGTTCGAAAGAAATGTATTCAAATATTTTTATAATATAAACAATATGGACACTTCAAAAAATATAATAATATAAATATTTTGTTATATTAAACTAATTAATTAAATAATAAATTTTATTATTAATTTTAATTTTTTGATGCTCTAAAATGTTAAGATTTTTTTAAAAAAATTGATGCTTTGGCATAAGCGCATACATGGCGACTCTACATTTGCCAACATTTGAATGGATCCTTTCAAATAAAACACTAGATTATATTGAGACGTTTTTAAATATCATTAAATATACAAATAAATATTATTAAATATTAATTTTTTTTTGTAGTGGTATATATTTAAAACTGTGGTTTTTACTGCATGTACCTATAATCTTAGAATTTGCTAAAAACAGTTAAAATAATAATTAGATTCACATCATATATATATTGTTTAGTGGTAACTTGGTTTTTAATTATAACATATCCACCACCATGTCGAGAGCATTAATATGTGGCGACACCTAAAGAGACAGTTGTAATAATCTCGTTCAACTTAATTAATATTGTACACGAGGTGGAAAAGTCGCTAATTAGATTAATTGGTAATTAATTATATAACATTGTAAATCATTATTATGTAGCTTTTGGTGGTAGGAGAGACGTGACACCCGAGTACTATATATTAAGAAAAGATATTTAATTTATTCTTTGTTAATTAGATGTCGTTCATTTCATACAAATTAAGAAGAGGTTCGCTTTCAAAGTTATTGTTACATATTATATGGACGCGAGTGTCGTGTTATAAAGGATGAATTAATTATATATATATATATACTTTTGTGGAAAGCAAACCATGCAGTGTCATAGTCTTGTTTTTCTTAGGTAAAGTATTAAACTTTAAATATTAAAACGGTTTAATAGTTTAAGTTTTCTGAGACAAATTAAGTACTCAGTTATTTGAATTTATGATTAAAATATTGTACTCTTGCGAATTAATTAATTAGCTTTTTACAAACTTAAAGATATATATATAAACTTACTTTAACAATTTAAATTCACTACTCTTCTCATATTTCGAATAGATTACTTTTCTTAATTGGTATATATTAATTTGTATTACGTACTACTACTACTACTTGTCTTGTAAACCATTTAACATTTAGTTCTCAATTAGCTAAACCATTTAGCCACTTCTCTAGCTTTTTCAATTTTTTAAAAAACCATTTAATAATCAATAATTCTTCTGATAGGTTAATGTTTGAACTTGGGAAACTGTAGAGTATACACTAGAAAACACTAGGTTACACAATTTCTAGCATTCTTATCTTTCTTTTAACATCACCATCTAGATCATATAATAATAATAATAATAATAATAATAATAATAATAATAATAATAATCGAGCAAGGCACGAGCCACGAAGATGAGAAGCTTCTCTTCATAACAAGTTACATAATTAACCATGCCCTACTATTAAGATGCGACAAGTAAAGTAAAACACACCACAAACCACAAAAGATGTAAGTAACTAAGCTACTAATTAATCATTTTTATCCACATGCATATGATTGATACATATCTATGGGGAAATATATATATATATATATATATATATATAGAGTTGGGCTGGAATGCTATTGATAGCACCAACCCAACTTTGCCATCCATTTTTTAGCCTTTAGATCGCATTGAAATTTGTGCATGCTCTTTAATGAAAAAAAGAAAAAAGAAAAAGTAAAAAGAAAAAGTAAAAAGTAAAAAGCTTTTCTTTTTCATTAAAGAGCATGCACAAATCTCAATGCGATCTAAAGGCTAAAAAATGGGTGGCAAAGTTGGGTTGGTGCTATCAATAGCATTCCAGCCCAACTCTATATATATATATATATATATGTGGGTGATGGTGATTGTTATTTTCTAAGTAGTCCAATTTGATTTCTCTCTTCCACACTCTCACGTACCTATGTTTTTCTTTGATGGTGAAGTCTTGATTTTCACTTAATTATTTCACTGCCTACGTCTTTTGCATTGTTTTTTTCCTTCTTTTTCTCTGGGAGAGAATATATATATACTGTGCATGCTTATTTATCATCAGCTTAGAAATATACTTGAAAGATGTACGTACGTTTAAAACCTGAAACACGTGTATACTTACACTTACACATACATAATGTTATCTTTATGAATTAGGGATGTATACGCCTAATTAATATATATATATAAAATTAAGTTTTCATATTTTTAAAAGTATTAAATTATTAATATTTATAGATTTTTAATTTTTGGATGAGAAGATGTGCGATTTGAATGATAGTGAGCTCCTTAGATTCAGTGTGTGGTTGGTAAAACAAGATGATTTAAAAGATAAAATTAGTCAAAGAAATATATCTAATAGTAAAAAACTTATAAGCACCAATTGTTTAATATTTTTAAAAGCATAGTAGCCGAACTCTCTCTCTCTCTCTTTATATATATATATATATATATATATATATATATATATATATATATAGTCCGGCTACTATACTTGTAAAAGTAGCAAGCACTTTGTGCTTATAAATTTTTCACCCTTAGATCTAACTCTTTGACTAATTTCATTTCTTAAATCATACTATTTCACAAATCACCCCCTAAACCTAAAGAGCCCACTATCTCTAACAACACATTTTTTTATCCAATGATTAAAAACTTATAAACACATCAATAATTTGATATTTTTGAAAGCATTTTGATTTGACTACATACCTAATATTTTTTTAAAAAATTTATTATACTATTTTTTTTTAATTTATTTAATTTTTAGTTAGTTAGTAATTTTTAACTTCAAAATTTAAATACCTAATTTATCTTTACGAATTTAATTAATATATTTTGAGTAATTTATGTAACTAAAAATTTATTAAAATAAATAATTAGTTTAAATTTTGTATTTTAGGAGCCATCAAATCATTTTAACTAAACAAATTAAAATATTAGATATTAAAATTAAAATTTTGAAGAGTTGAATGATTGAATCAAAATGAATAATGGTTGAAGTTTTATGCATATTTATCTAATTTATAAAGACAGAAGTTTTTTTTTATAAGTAACTAAGGTTTAAATAATGAATTTATATGTTATTTATGTAATTACGTACCTACTTTTTTTTTTTTTTTTGTTAATTAACATTTAAAGTCCCAGTGAGTGTGAGTGATTCACTTTGAATGGCTGTTCTCTTGCGACGTGTGTACGTGGCTGAGCTCACACGTGTGGGTGTTATTATGGAACAAGAAACAATCTATATATTCATGCACTTCAAAATGATTTTGAAGTGTATGATTCATTTAATGAATAAATATAAATTATACATCCTATTATGAAATGTATGAATTAATACATTACAATAAAATTATATTATAGCGATATTTTTAAGTATTTTTAAAATCTAAAAAAAAATATCGCTGTCAAAAATATCGACACTTATTATTAGTGTTGCTATATGTACCGTTGTTAGGGTGTATAGCGACACATTTTTGTTATGTGTCTCAAAAATATGTCCCTATAATTTAATTTTGGATATAGATGAAATATTAATAGAACACTTATATAAAAATATCACAAATATATGTCTTTATAACCTAATTTTGTTATAGTAATAGAATTGCTGGTGGAGCTATGCAGTTACATAGTTAATTGTCAACATGCATCCACCCGCACTTGCTTAGACTCGGGATGCCTACATGATTTTTTTTATTTTTATTTAATGAGAAATTCATATATATATATATATATATATATATATATATATATATATATATATATATATATATATATATATATATTGTAAAGTTTTTTTATTATTAGATATATTATTATTATTATTATTATTATTTTTAAATCATACTATTTCACCAACCATCCACTAAATTATAGAAGAATCATTATTATCCTAACTTTATATCTCTTCATTCAAAAATTAAAAATGAAAACCTAATAGCATAAATGATTTGGTAATATATATATATATATATATATATATATATATATATATATATATATATATATAGAGAGAGAGAGAGAGAGAGAGAGAGAGAGAGAGAGAGAGAGAGAGTTCGGCTATTATGCTATCGATAGCACCAAGTCATTTGTGATGCCAAGTTTTTCGCCGTTAAATCTATATTTTTGATTATTTTCACTTCTTAGATCATACTATTTTCCAACCACCCATTAAACTCAAATGGTTCACTATCATTTTAACCGCACATGTCTTAATGTAAAGATTAATAACTTAATTATGGTAATAATTTGGTATTATTAGTAAGTATAATAGTCTATGCATTAAAGAGAGAGAGAGAGAGAGAGAGAGAGAGAGAGAGAGAGAGGCCTGCATAAATTCAAAAGTAATGAGGGGAGTACATTAATTCATTTTATTTTAGATGTACGTACATTTGATAATTTTATATAATTACAAACCTGATCAATTTTGGTCGTAATTGCTTACACATTCACATGTGTTTGTACGTAGATGCTCAGATGAAGTGAATCCTCGAAAGCAGCCGTACAAGTTCTCGAACCAGCGTTTGAAGGATCTGGGCGTTGAGTTCACACCTGCGTCGCAGGCCCTTTACGAGACAGTGAAGAGCCTCCAGGAAAAAGGACACCTCCCCGTCATCCCTTCCAATAACTAAACTCAAACGCTCACTCCACTTCGTGCCTTATAGATACCGTCACCACTCAGTATATATATCTCTATATACACTGTATTAATTGTATTTATGCTGAGAATAATAATGTTGGTGCTCG
>CM055060.1:2246631-2256631 GCA_029204045.2 Tillandsia leiboldiana
CTATCGATAACATCAAGTATTTGGTGCTGCCAAATTTTAGAAAGTTGGGGTGTTATTTTTGGCCCTTAAGAGGTAATTTCACAATCTACCCTTCTAAATTTGAAATAAATCTCTTTAATTTCAATTTCTTTCCACCTCTTGAACTTTTGATTTTTTTATTTGGGTTTTAATTTGAACATAGTTAATTACAATTTTTTTAATTGAGATCCCTCGCACATGAATTTAATAAAATTTTAAATTTTGTTGGAAAAAATCACTCAATTATTACAAAAATATAAAAAAAAATCTTAAATTGAGAGTATAAATATATATAAAAAAGGACCAAAATATCAGTCCGAACATGAAACCATGGAATTTGGAAAATTCATGATATCCGACAAAAATTAAACTAGAACCCGAAACCATGCTCAAATATTTAATTGTAAGATTTTAAAATGAAGATTAAATTTGTATATGATACAAATTAATTAAACTTTAAGAATTGATTATATAGTTAATCTTAAATTATTATATAAAAATGATATTTGAAGAATTAATACTGGATGACGTTTTGATATATTTATAATTACTTTTGAATTTTAAAAAAATATTGGTGACATTTTTAAATTTAAAGAGGTGTTCATATAATTATAGGGTCATGCAGAAGAGTATTGATGAAATTATTTTGAATTCTTATAATTAGTAAATATGAGAATATAGTTTGTGATCATAATTTGGTCACTTGTACCATGCATGTGTTGCTAAATTCATGAGAGCAACAGATTTTTCTTTTTTTTTTAATTACCAAAGTCGATTGGTGCGATTGATCAATAGAGACAAAAGGATTCCAGGGTCATTGTAGCGTGATTCACAAAAAGAACGAGCACTATCATTTTGAGAGGGGCCAACCAAAAGAAGGTTAATTTCTTATAATTAAAAATCTTCTGATTGTGTTTGATTCGAATATAAATAAAAATTAAGGTTAATTGTATACGGTTCTCCGTAAACATATCGAATAGCAGATATATTTCTATAAAGTTTAATTTTTTATATTTATTTTTTTAAAAAATCTAAGGTATTTATATATATCCCTCTACTTTATTACCGTTAGTCATTATTTATTTTTTAACCGACTATATATGAAATGACAGTTTTGTCTTTTTAAAAATGCCCATCAAAGATCCCAACTGATAAAATAATACAAAAATGTTTGAAGGATAAAAAGATAATTTATCTCACTAACTAACTAAGATTAAGTATTTAACCTATGGTTAACTAAATTTTTCTAACAGAAATAAACTGTAGGGATATATATAAATAACGTTGGATTTTTAAAAAAATAAATATAAAAAGTTGAATTTTATAGAGATATATCTATGTTTATACAAAATAGTATGTAGTTATCCCTAAAAATTATTTATTTTAAAAATAAATATCAACTAAAATATTTTTGTGTTTGAATAAATATAAGGTCTAGATCTATTGGTTGTTGTTACGCTTTATAATTGGTGGTTAGTGCCATTGAGATTAGAGTGTCTTAGTAATTTTTTAATATCTTCCATGCTTTCTTTTTTCTTTTTTCTTTTTTTTTTTTTTTTTTTTTTTTCTTTTTTTGGCTTTTGCTTTTAGCAGCCGCAATAATTTATATTAAAACATTGGCTACAGAATTAGTAGTTTTACTTTTGTTTTTCTAATGTACCTAAGGTTCTAGTCAAAACACGGCTAATTAACTAAGCTGAGTTTCATTTAGGACATGTTTAATTCTTGATTGGAATAGGAGTGAGGAATAGAATTAAATTTTATTGGAATAAAAAAAAAAATACAGTGATGAATTATTTGAAAAGGTTCAGTCCATTCTTGGAAAAGAAATCGGAATAAATATTTATATCGGATCATTGACGCTAATCATTAATTTCAAAAGTTTGAGCGGTTAGAAATGTACAATTAATTTACTTAAAAATACAACGCCCACGAGACTCAATTATGATTGAACTCAATCAGCCTCACATCATTTCAAACATGATTTGATCTAATCTTGTCTTTTGTTATTTCGAATATAACTCGACCTAGCCTAACTTTTCACCATAATATAAAAAAAAAATTGCTGGTCATTTTAAGTGATCAAAAGATGAAGATATAGATATATATACATGTTCTGCCAAAAAACAGAAAATCACCTTCAGAATAAATAAAACGATACACTACAATAAAATTATGCTATAGCGACACTTTTAAATATTTTTAAAATCTAAAAAAAGTGTCGCTGGTAAAAATAACGACACTTATTATTAGTGTTGCTATATGTGCCGTCTCTAGAGTGTATAGTGACACATTTTTGTAATGTGTCCCAATAACCTAATTTTGGATATAGATAGAATATAAATAGGACACTTATATAAAAATGTCATAAATATGTGTCCCTATAACCTAATTTTGTTGTAGTGATAAGAGATAAATCATTGTAATAAGTCAAAAATTACTACAACAAAATTATGTTATAGCGACATTTTTAAGTATTTCTAAACCCTAAAAAAAATGTGTCTGCCGCTACGAACGAACCGACTCACGATAAGTGGTCATTCATGATACAGATCGAGTTTGTTTGGATTTTGTATTTGAAATTAGGTTTGCAGGCTCATGGCTTCCAACAGATTCAAGAATCTGCTGTTAATTATCCCACACTTGCAGTGTTAAGGAACCCTCGATTAAGAGACCAAAATGAATGCTGCTGATGATGAAAGAGACCGTAATATAAAGACAAACTTTTATTGATATGACTTTCAAGTACATGGCTTAAGCAGTGGCATACCCCCACTGTACATGAGTGAAATGCTCAATTTATAAATTTGGTGGCCCTTCAAAAGTGGGTGGCAGTCAAATGGGGTTCAGTTTAACGACTTGGCGGTCAATTTGGGTTAAGTTTGATATGATTTGCTCGGTTTAACGACTTGGCGGTTAATTTGGGTTGTTTAGTTTAGTAACTTTTCGGTCGTTTGAATTTAGGTTTAGTTTAATGACTTATCGGTCGTTTAAACTTGGATTTAGTTTAGTAACTTTTCGGTCATTTGGATTTAGGTTTACTTTAATAACTTTTCGGTCGTTTGAACTTGGGTTTACTTTAATGACTTTTCGGTCGTTTGGATTTGAGTTTAGTTTAATGACTTTTCGGTCGTTTGAATTTGGGTTTAGTTTAATGACTTTTCGGTCGTTTGGATTTGAGTTTAGTTTAATGACTTTTCGGTCCTTTGAATTTGGGTTTAGTTTAATGACTTTTCGGTCGTTTGGATTTGGGTTTAGTTTAATGACTTTTCGGTCGTTTGGATTTAGGTTCAGTTTAATGACTTTTCGGTCGTTTGGATTTGGGTTTGTGAGTTGATTAAGTTAACTCAGCAGATTCATTTGGAGTTAGCTCGGTTTGAACTCTTGATTTGTTTCAGTTCGGGTGGAGCTGGTTTGCTTGATTTGGATCATCCCTGAAGTTCGGTTTGAACCTTTGTTCAGGTTGGGTTCAAATTGAATTGGTTCGACCTTTTTGTATTTGATTTGGGTTGAGCTGCCTTAGGCTTTCGCTCGGTTTGTCCCTTTTGAGTTTGATTTGGGTCGAACCGTTATTCTTTGGTTCAGAACCCTTTGAGACATGGTTTAGGTCGAACCCTTATGATAGTTCGAGACCCTTTGAATTCGATTTGGGTCGTGCCTTTATAGTTCGGCTCAACTTGGACCCTTCTGTAGTTCGGTTTGCTTCGGATCGTAGCCTTATGGTTTGGTTTGAGATCCGTCTAAACTTGAAACTCTATTGCATTTGGTTTGGATTGAATCTTTGTGGTTTGATTTAAGACGCCTTTTAGTTTGGTTTGAGTCACCCTCTTTGCGGCTTGGCTCAAAACCCTTTGACTTTGATTTGGGTTCGAGCCGGTGCATGGTCCAGTTCATATGATTCCACTCAGATTCGATTTGGATTGAACTAGCTTATGATTTGGCTTGGCTTGTCTTGATTCTCTCGCGGTTCAGTTTGGGTTGAACCGGTTTGTAGTTCAAATTGAATCTTTTATGGTTCAGTTTAAGTCGAACCGGCTTGTGGTTTGATTCGGTTCAGCTCGAACCTCTTGTAGTTCGCTTTGGGTTGGAACCGACTTCAATTCAAGTTGAATCTTTTACGACTTGGTTTAAGTAGAATCGTCTTGTCATTCAGTTTGACTCGAACCTCATGTGGTTCGGTTTGGGTTCAACCGGGTTGTAGTTTGGTTCGGCTTGACTCAGACCTCCTGTGGCTCCGTCTGGGTTGAATTGACAAGTTGAATGTTTAAGCTGAACCGGCTTGTGGTTTGGTTTGCTTCGTACCTCATGCAGCTCAGTTTAAGTTGAATCCGCTTAGGTTCAAGGTGTATCCTTCATGGCTTGGTTTAGGTCGAGCCAACTTATGATTTGGTTCGACTTGGCTCGGTTCTCCTGTGATCCCATTCATGTTGAACTGGCTTAGGTTCAATTTAAGTCAAACCGGTTTGTGGTTTAATTCGGTTCAGCTCGAACCTCATGTGGTTCAATTTGAATTATATATCTCAATTGTGTTTGTTTTAAATCATATCCATATTGGGTTCAGTTGGCAATTCAATTTAAATCGAATTAAGTCGAGCCATGCCTATCACGAAGATGGCGATTGGCTCGATCGGTGCCTATAACGAAGATGACGGTTTGATCGAGTCGAGCCGTGCCTATCACGAAGATGGCGATTGGCTCGATCGGTGCCTATCACGAAGATGGCGATTTAATCGAGTCAAGCCGTGTCTATCACGAAGATGGCAGTTGGCTCGATCGGTGCCTATCACGAAGATGGCGGTTTGATCGAGTCAAGCCGTGCATATCACGGAGATGGCGATTGGCTCGATCGGTGCCTATCACGAAAATGACGATTTGATCGAGTCGAGCCGTGCCTATCACGAAGATGGCGATTGGCTCGATCGGTGCCTATCACGAAGATGGCGATTTGATCCAGTCGAGCCGTGCCGTGCCGTGCCTATCACGAAGATGGCGGTTGGCTTGACCGGTGCCTATGACGAAGATGGCGATTTATTTTTATAATTTTTTATTTTTTTATTTTATTATTATTTCTTTTTTTTTGGTGGGTTTGATCGTGTCGGGCCTATCACGAAGATGGCCGCTCGATCGCGCCAAAGGAACGGTTTGGTTTAAATCGCCATGTTCCGACCGTGTCGAACCTATCACGAAGATGGCAGCTCGGCAAAAAAAAAAATCTAAAGTTAGGTTTGATCGTGTCGAGCCTATCGCGAAAATGGCCGCTTGATCACACCAAAAGGACGGTTTGATTTGGAATAAGGATTTGTGTGTCGAGCCTATCACGAAGATGGCCGCATAATCAAATCGGTTGAAGAACCGTCGTCATGTTGTTCCGCGCGCGTCTTGAGGAGACGGGTGTTTAGTGAATATGCACGCACGACATAGTAACGAACCAATGCCGGATTTGATCGGTCGTGCCTATCACGAAGATGGCCGCACAATCAAATCAACAAAAAAAATTGCCACTATGCCGTTTGTGCGCATACACCGACCCGCCCGTCGTCATATTGGTGGTGAGATAGTTTTGTGGCCACCAATGTTGCCACCATCGAAGAATGAAGAAGAAGCCATAAGACCTCCTCGCATATCGCTGTTGTCGTCGTCGTCGCCATCATGGTCGTCGTCGTCATCACCGTCGTCGTCGTCGCCATCATGGTCGTCGTCGTCGTCACCGTCGTCGTCGCGGCCGCTGTAGCCGTTACCATCGTGCATCCACCTTTATGTTTTATTTCTTTTTTTTTTTTTTTTCCTTTTTTTAACCTCCTCTCCCTTCTCTTTTTTTTTTCTTTTTCCTTTTTTTTTCTTTTAATTCCATCGCCGTATTTATAGAGATCTTGGGATCTCTTTATTTTGAAAAAAAATTCAAAATATAAGACAACAAAATAATTTTTTTTTTTTTCTTTATTTCATTTTCCCTTTTTTTTTCTATATCTCATTCTTTTTCTTTTTTTTTTATTTATTTTTTTCCTTTCTTGACTATGGATCATCTAGAGCAAATGTCAATTAATTAATATTTAATTAATTTTTTTCACCCATTTCCATTTTTTTTCTTTCCTTTTTTTTTTAAATTTTGAATTTCAAAATTTTTTTTATCTCAACAAAATGTCGCTAACAAAAATACTAATACTTATTATTAGTGTCGCTATATGTGCAGTCGGTAGAGTGTATAGCGATATATTATTATAATGTGTCCTAAAAATATATTCCTATAATCTAATTTTGGATATATATGAAATATAGATATAACGCTTGTATAAAAATATTATAAAAATATATTGCTATATAATCAAATTTTGTTACAGTGAATATAGTTAGGTTTAGTACAAAAAAAAAAAGCAAAGATGAAGCAATTTCTAGAAGCTGAGCTTTTCCATATACTTTTCCTGAGGCTACATTGCACTTTGGTTTGTGGCATTGGATTCTTAAAATTTAATTTATTATAATTATTTTGCTTAAACTTTTTGTGATATTTCAGTTTGATTTATAGTGCAGTTTTATTGATTGAATAATAATATATTAGTGATGAGCTAGTAGTGCAAAATTTTAGTTATTTCTACATCATCAACCACAATACTATTACATTATTATTATATTAACAGCATATTATTATTTTATCAACTAAATTGTATTGTATGATTTAATTATAATAATTTAAAATTTTTAAATAAAAATTTATAATAAATTAAAATTAGAAAACCAAAATGTGGCATGCCTTTTATAGTTTGAGAACCAACATTGCAATTTTGCCTTTCATTGCTAAAAAGATTTAGCACTTGGCAACATCCACACCTACTTATACATCATAAACAAATTTAAAAAATTAATTAGAAGTGTTGAAAGTCTCCTCCTACAACTGGCTTTTCTTTGAGATTAGGATAGGGTGAGATGCATTAATTGTTAAGATCTACAGTTAGATTTGGTGTATTTAACACCTGGCAATATCCACATCATAAACAAAAGAACTTAAATAAGAAGTATTGTTTATAGTATCCTCTTACAACTTGCTCTGCTTCGAGATTAGAACAAAGTGAGACACATTACTTTAAGGGTCCGTTTGGTTCATGATTTCTAATAATTTAGCAATTTTTTGTAGATTTTATTCAAAATATTCAAATTATTGTTATTCAACTTGTAATACTCCAATAGTCACACATCGGATGAAAATAATTTTAATTGAAAATATAAGAGACCAGACAAACCATTAATAATAACTGAAATTAAATATTTGAGCTGATGGTTTGGACTCAATAAGTTATTATTGCTAGCGGATCGGATCATTACAATTGGTATCAGAGACGAATATCAGCTGAAAATATGAAAGCTAAGTGGTATTCAGGGCAAAGTTATGATAGATATATATATATATATTTATATATGTGATCTGTGACTATATTTGGACATGATGAGGACGTCAGTGTAAGATACTGGAGTTTTGCAAATGGCAAAGTTACAGTATGGTGGGTCGGTCAGCGCGTTGGAGAGGTACTGGGCCGAGTTAAGACTGTTTTAGCATAAATTAGTGCGAAAAACAGAGCCACTAACTGTGTTTTGGGGCTTTTGTGGTTTTTGGCCTATAGCCTCCCGAAAGGGGCAACGTGTGGAACGAGGTGCGAGGCGGCGCGGTGGCTGAGGTGGGTGGACGAGTGGCAATGCGTCGTTTGCTGCGGACACGTGGGGAAGAGACAACGATGTGATGGGACATGACGTTGCGCGGCGCCCATAGGGCAGTGGGCACGAGGGACACGCGGCAGTGCCACAGTAATTCGGGCGTGGAACTGGGCTCCTGGATGCAACATTGTGCGTGCTCGGTTGGTGATTGGCTGAGGTAACGTGTGCGCTGACGTCGGCCAGTGCGTCATGTTGTGTGCTGTCAAGGTAGCTGGCGAACGCGTGTCTGCAGGGCAATGTTTCGAGCGCACTTTCGGGTGCCCAAAAGAGGCACTGTAGCGGCCCGAAAGCTTCGGGCCACCTTGTTTTGGTTGGGCCGCCCGAATGGGTTATTTCGGGCGCTCAAAGTAGTTTTCGAGCACCTGAATCTTTTGTTTTCGGCTATTTAGCGCGCGGGCCCCCTCTTTTTCTTCTTTTTCTTTCTTCCGCTCGCGCCTGCGGGGTTTTAGAGAGAGAAATAATGAGCAAAGGAGAGGGAAAGGGTGATAGAGAGCACGTGGGGAATGTCGTGGAGCACACGGATCGATCCAAGGAGTCGAGCATAGATGCGTATGTGAGTGATTTTACGGTGCATCGACTTTGGGGTAGATTCTTTTAATATTATTTGTTTGGATTTTTCGAGGCAGAATTTTGTTGTTGTAGGATTAAATCATTAGTACTTTTGTGTTTGAGTTTTGTGGTTCGTTAATTAGAGTTGGGTAGTACCGAGTTAGTGATATTTGTGTTACGTCATATTGATTTAAATGATATTCTGTTGTCTTGAGGTTTTGTGGGCCATGGGCCAGTGTGTGGCTATGAGCGTGCCTGGGGCACTGAGATTGAGTTGCTGGTATTTCTAGCCTCAGGGGATTATGAACTGTGTTCTGGATTTTTTGGTTTTGAGTTATTGATGGTTTGATAGACCCCCGCTTTGATCATAGCTTGCATGTCACAGTGAGCTTTGCTTGAGTTATCGGTGTAGGGGACAGATGGTTCGGAGGGTGTAGGCTGGCGTCTACTGGTTGATGGGCGCACTAGTGGTTGTGTTAGCCTAGACAGTAGGGAAAGATGATAGGCACCTATCTATTGTCGAGCGCATTAGCGGCTGTATAGTCTGGGCAGCTGGCGGCATAGGCTTGACCGGACTGTTGAGTCGGTCAGTTCATAATTGGGTTATGTGTTCCATATAGTCAGTTGGTGATGTGTTTGGTGTTTGAGTCTAGGTGAGTGAGTTCTTACTTTTCCTTGAGGTTCTTCGTTGACTGCGAGTTTGAGTTAGTGATATCGTGGATTTTCATACAGAGGTATGATAGCATAGTGATGTGTAGGTTTTTCTTTATTATGTTCTATTAGTCGTTTATTGTTACTTTTTTCTCTATCTTGCTTTTGGTAGACCTAATGGATAGGTCATAGTTATCGCCGACCGTACCACTGAAAACTACTGTTTTGCAGTTCTCATGCCCTATTGTACTTTACTTTTTAAGACCTTCCGAACCAGCTCTAATTCGAGATAAGAGATTTGCATCGTAGATATCATCTCTATCTTTGTAGTTTTTATTAGATTATACTGTACATTAGGATTGGCGAGGTCATAGCCTTTTATTTGTATTTATATTAAGGAGTTGGATCTTATATGTATTTGTATAGTGATAGATGATAGTTTAGTTTTTACTTATATTCTTATACATGTTTAGTTGTAAACTATTTGTTCTCTTGCAGAATAGATTTGGATGCTTCATGTATGTGGAGTGCGTCTTCGCACACGAGATGGGTTTGTTGCATGCCTCGGGGGCTTCCATTGTGGGCTCGGAGTGTGACAGTCAAGGTCTAAACGAGAGGAGTCTGTAACACCCCAATAGTTTCACATCGGATGGAAAAGAGATTCTGATTGAAAATATAAGAGATCAGACACGTTATTAATAATAACTTGGCTTAAGTATTTTGAGCCGATTGTTTATGCCCAACAAGTTATTATTGTTAGTGAATCGAATCATCACACAACTGAAGTTGAATAATTGTAAAAGGTGTTGATGAAGCAGCGAAATCATTATATATAAATTCCCAACTAGTAGCAATACTAGATTATCATAGTGTTGAAACCGGAAAAATCGCCACGTGACAAGAGATACGATTAATGTGACCGAGCCGTTTAAACTGAATCAAAAGGTGACACGCGGTGTGGAAGTTGGTCGACAAGTCAACCGATTTAGATGAGATATGAGCCGAGGAAAGACACCTAGATCTTAACAAAGGACAGGCAGGAATCGACTATCTAAGTAAAGAATCGGTTATTGGCATT
>CM055060.1:2259131-2393874 GCA_029204045.2 Tillandsia leiboldiana
GATTTATAAATGCAAGGGAGATTTATTAAATCAAGCCTAATTTCTTTATATTTGAGATTAAATTATAGATAAATGTTGATCCATGAAAATGATCTGATCTCAACAATTAATGTACAGGATTTTAAGAAGATTTGCTAACTCTTTTGTAGATATGTTGTGACACTCCGAAATTTGGATTAATTCTATATATAAATAATATAATAGGACGAAATTTTTTAATCCGGTTATAGCATTTTGGATAGTAGTAAAATCCAAGAGGTTAAAAAAGTTAAGCGTGTTAGAATTAGAGCAGTTATAGGATGGGTGATTCTCTGGGAAGGCGGGGCGTCACAGTTGGTATCAGAGCCATTCAGCAGTCAAAAATGTGAGATGAGACTCGGCTGAGCCAGAGTTATATAGCGGGTAGAGTGAGGTTCCCCGACTAATGACCGTTGTGGGTGCAGTGCAGCTCCCTACAAGGTCGGCTAAGGCTAGCGATACATGTCATATCGCCTGATACTTGTGTGTGTCTTTGAGCCTGATGATGTCATCAGGACTTAAAGGGAGGAAGAATATGACACCCCGAAATTTAGATTAGTTTATATATATATATAAATAATATAATAGGACGGAATTTTTTAATCCGGCTATAGTATTTTGGATGGTAGTAAAATTTAAGAGGTTAAAAAAATTAAGCATGCTAAAATTAGAACAGGTCTAGAATTGATGACCCATGAAAAGACGAGGCGTCACATAGGTAAATAAAGTATAATAATATTTTAAATATTTACTTTATGGGATTGGATGCTATATATAACTCTCTATCATTAAAGATATAACATTATAAAAAAATATATTATAGGTGGTGTTCGGAGAAAATATTAATAAGTGTTTCTGCAATATAGTAAATACCGACACATTAAAAAAGATCATTTAGTGTATTAAATTAATTTATTAAATAATAAATTTTATTATTATTTTTAATTTTTTGACGTTTTAAATATTAGAATTAAAAAAAAATGATGTTTTAACCGACTCTTTCGAATATGGCGCTAAACTATATTAAAACGTCTTTAATTAAGCATAATTAAATATAAAAAAATATTTTTAATAAAATTTTATTTAATGCAGAAAATATGTGTGTTTCTAGCCTTCGAGCATCTTCAAAATAAAATAAAATAAAATAAATTAAAATATCTTCGCCTACTTATCAATTTTGTACGAAAATTTGACATATATCAATAGCTCTTTTGGTATTTTTAAGGGAAAGTCCTGCACCTCATTTTCTCCACCTTATTTTACTGTTTCCAGTTAAAAAATGAGCAATGCTACATGTACACCCCGAAGGGGTGTATATCATACACCTCCACCATTTTAATGGTGGCGATATCTTTTACGGGTCACATCGATTGACCCATCATCACACCCCACCCATTGGATGGATGGGGTGTGTGATATACACCCCGTTTTGGGTGTACAAGTATCATTTCCCTTAAAAAATAGTACTGAAATTAAACGACAATGTCAGATAATGAATGCTGAAAACCTGCGATTTTACAGAATAACATTAAAATTTGCACCGGTGATCGATATTCGATATTTCAAATTTAAAAATTAATTACTTTATATTTATAGTTAAATTTATTTTAAAAATAGACGAAACGGATAGTATATTATTTTTTTAAAAAAAAATATATTAAAATTGATACTGATAGTACGTAGCACAAGTGGTAAAGGATTTGATGATTGATATCCGCGAATTCGAAGCCTAATTGTTTTACATTTCTAGCTAAGTTTATTCTATAGTTTATTTTATAAACGAAGCAATAGTGTGCTATCTTTCTCTTTCAAAAAAAAAAAAAAAAAAAGTTATATGGAATAATTTTTTTTTTTTTTTCGAAATTTTAAATTTTTAAAGAACAGTATTATTAATATTTATATTTTAAATTTTTTTTTATATCTGAATTTGCAACTTCAATTATTCTAAAATATAATTTTAAATTAAATAAAAAAAATTAAATAATATTAGAAGCCTGACGAAACTAAAATTTAAAATTTTCTATCTTAATATCAAATTAAATTATGCGAAATATATTGTTCTCCAAAATATTAAACTTTTATAAGTTAGAGCCAGAGACAAATAGTGAATAAAATAACTTATCCCTTTATTTTACCAAACCGAAGGAAGAGACTAAAATTACTATTCTTGCCTTTTCATAGAATAATCTTTTATTATTCGATTTAAATAATAATTTATTTATTAAACTATAATAACTAGTATATATATATATATTCTTAACAAATCATATTTTTAAATAATTAACAAGTTAATTAATAAAATAATATCTTAACTAAGTTAATTAATTAAATATATTATAAAATAATATATATTATTTTATAACTTTAGTTAATTTTATTCCTACTATTCTAATCTAACCATCCAAAAATAAATTTTTTTTATTCTTCCGAATAATTCAATTCTCATCCAAACACAAAATAAGTCTAATTCCCGGTTATCCCACAAATAATACAAAATTAGTTTATTTCCAAACATGATCTTAATTAAAGTATTTTTAATATTTATATTTAACATACTCTTTGTTGCACATTATTCTTGGATAAGATTGAGTTGATTCAACCTACACGCACTTGCCTCGGATCTTAGAATTGATATTCATGAATTTATTTATCATTTTGGGTATTAGTTCATCTTTCTTCTACATGCATGTCCTTTTCCCTAAAACCTTCATGAAAACGTTAGCTATATTGAGCACACAAATTAACGTATATTGCATTGCTAAGTTCTCACTCAAGATCAAAACTAAAAACAAAAAAAAAAAAAAAAAACAAAAAAAAAAAAAGGAGCATCTCTTAGTCACAAGTAAACACATTGTGTGGCTGATCAAGTTTGTGTCTATTATTATGTGGTAGTAATTCTCTGTCATATGAAGCTGCTTGTGCAATTGAAATTGTTCTCTCTCAATTAAAACTTGGCCCCACAAAATTGAATTTTGTATTTGAGTAGTTACGCATGTGATTAGCACATAATAACTATCTCTATCACTATAATATATCAGATTCAGATTCATTTTCTACATACTTTTCAGATAATATGTATATTCAGAAAGTCACAAAATTCACGCATATATGGTTCGCATATACTTGCTATCTCTATCACTAAAACATATAGGTTTCAATTTCGTTTTCTACATACATTTCAGATGCTATGTACACTGAGAAAGCGAAAGAAGCAATTTGCCGTAAAGCAATCGGTGAGAAATACTATAACCACTCAAAACATTTACAAAAAAAAGAAAAAAACAAGAAAAAAAAGAAAAATGGTGATCCTAAGTTGGCGGTGACGAGTTTCATTCTGGAGCGAGGCCAAAAGACAATTCTAAAATTTCTAGGTATGAAGAAAAGTCAGAACGAGTTTTAGAACCACAAGAACTTTTGCTTCTAGCAACGATGGAAATAAACTGCAGAGTACCAAAATTCATACATATGGTTCGCATATACTTGCTATCTCTATCACTAAAACATATAGGTTTAGTTTCGTTTTCTACATACATTTCAGATGCTATGTACATTGAGAAAGCGAACGAAGCAATTTGCCGTAAAGCAATCATTGAGAAATGCTATAACCACTAAAAACATTTTTTTTTTTTTTTTAAAAAAAAAAAATGGTGATCCTAAGTTGGCGGTGACAAGTCTCATTTTGGAGCGAGGCCAAAAGACAATTCTAAAATTTCTAGGTATGAAAAAAAGTCTGAGCGAGTTTTAGAACCACAAGAACTTATGAAAATAAACTGCAGAGTATTTAATAAAGAACTCTACTCACATTTTTGTAGGAACTACATTCGAATTAAACAAGTCCTCAACAACCAACCACCGTAATTAGGGACGGATTAAGACAAAAGTACAATTATAGAAGACTCTTTACTTTGAATATCCCAATATTTGATAAAATAGTAACAACAAGATCTTTGAGACTAGAGAGTTCAAATGTGAAAAAAATAAAAAAATAAAAATAAAGTGAACGAGTTAAAATATGGTGAAAATATAAAGTAGATAAATATGCTACGAATGAAAATGATTATGAAATCATTTAATCCAAAAACAAAGTTTCATGAATGATTCTGTAATAGATATTCATAAAAAATGTAGCCTTCTGATGAAAACTAAGCCCAGAATGTATATAATTGATATAGAACAGGAACTTCGAAACTGGTCCTTGAAAAGAACAATAAAAGGGATCTAAAGAAAACCTCCGCTAACAAAGTTGTCGGTCCCAGATAACAGTGATAACACTACAAAAAAATTAACATTTAAAAATATATTTTTTTAATATTTAACGAAACTTCAAAACGTCTTAATATATATAGTCTAGCGCCAAGTTAAAACATCCACAAATGAAGAGTCATCACGTATAGTACAATAAGCATAAATTACAACAAACTACATTGTTTTCATGACACAGGCAACATATTTCATCATTGCACAAAATGCAGTGCGGTGGGACACTTGTACTCAAAAAACCAACCAAAATTTTGATGCAATCTTAAATTTTGCAGGAGTTCGGCTAATACAAGTTGAAAGTACAAATATTTCAATGATGGAGAACACTGTACCAATTAATACCAATAATAATGCAGTGATGTCCAACATGTGCTTTGTCTTCTAAGAAGCCATTTCTATTGTAAATGCATTGAGATGTTAACAGATAACTTATCACTAAAGTTGTCTAGTTCACAACACCCAAACAATATCTACGCATCATCTTGAGCCAAATTCAAGCCTGACTACATTTCGAGCCAAGCTGGGAATTTTGTTTTCAGGATGTTGCTCAGCCTTGCATCAGCCAGTACTGCTTAAACACCATTTGGATTCAAATAAAAATACAGCTATGTAGTCAAAAGTCGTTGGGCTGAAAGTCGGAAAATTTCCGCAGGGCGTTGAATGTCTTGACAGCCCTTTTACCTTCCAACCATCTCTTCACTAAAACTACTCTGGGTATATAACGAAATAAGACTGCAATATAAGCTCAAATGATGTAAGTTTCCTCACCAATAAAGTGACATCCAATTTTATAATTTAGAGAACTAAGGAGATAAAAGTTAACCGCAACCACCGCCCCCGCCACCAACCCACCAACCCACCAACCCACACACACAAACACAAAACCAAAAAAAGCTTCCTTTCATTACCATAACTTATTGTAAAGAAGTGCATTTTATAGGTATTAAATCCTCCTCCCTTTGGTCCTACCAACTACAAGTCATTTTTGATGACAATTGGTGTTAAAACATATCTACTCCAAGACTTTAAGATAATTGCAAAGTTGCATTTTGACATCAGGGCTTTCAGTGGTGTGGAGTTGGACTACTACAAAAGGGCTTCATTAGTTAGTAGAGGGTTAAGGAGGTTGGTGGAGGAAAATCATAGCCATTCATCTAAAAAAAAGGATGCTTGAAAGAGCACTGAAGTTCTAGAAAAGAAAAGAAAACTTCATAACTGATCTGGAAGAACACAACCACTCCATCACTTGAGAGTGGTAGTTCCTATCAAACTTCTTTATAGAAATTCTTCGGGTGGAAGATTTACAAGAATCCTACAATTTACGCATTAATATTAAAGATGTAATACCGACCGTCCCTGGCGCAAGTGGCAAACGGCTTGATGGCTGGTACCCGAGGTCCCGAGTTCGAAGCCTAGTTGCTTCACATTTTTAGCTAAGTTCATTCCTAAAAAATATGAACGAAACGGATAGCATGCTATCATTCTCTCAAAAAAATAAAAAAAGAACATTAACAATGTAATGAAGCTACAACTATAATCATTCTCCCAAAGAAAGTAATACACAGAAAGCATGTTTCCAAACGATGCCAACAACTCTGCCTTTTTTAGTTTGTAAGCGTGTAGAAAAGCAAGAAATACAATGAAGACAAGTGTCTTTTCACGGTTTCACCTACAGTCTACCAAAGCCTTAAGAAAACCCTGTATGGATAGTGATGTGAAGAGATGAGATGAAACCTTCTTTTCAATTTAGTTGAAGCCAGCACAAGCTGATCAAATGCTGATACCAATCTGACCAGTCTGTTATCAAGTTGATCAATAGTTGGATATAACTAGCACCAGGAATTCTCCACTTGAGACCTCCCATATGGTTGGCCAGTGGTTGAGGAGGAAAGACAAACAACAAGAAGAAAATTTTGATCCAACCAAAATATTTGAGCCTCCTCAAATTACTAAAGAAATATTAAAAAATTAAAGTGCCTAGACTCTAGATATTCCATTAGTGCCCGCGAAGGAAAACCAATTCTTAGCATGCTGACTCCTCTAGATGCTCCTTAGCACTAAGACATGAAAATCAACTCATTCTTGCTGTCTAGGAGTCCACATCTATTCTTTCCCGACATCTCATGCTTAAAGTACCAGAATCCAATCTTAATCACCCAAATTGAAGGAACACTTTGTTTTCCTTCATCTCTTTTCCATGGTAGGTGACTAACATCTCAAACTTTGACACCTTGGAGAAGTAGGTCGGATACCAAAAAAGTAAAAGAAAAGTTAACCATATCTATAATAGAAAATAGAAAATTTGCACCACAATGAGTTGTGCCATCTCGATACCCTTGATTTCCAACATTCTCTCGTACGTGACTTTGTTTTATTTGAAAGGGAGTTCTCAAAAAAAGATATTCAAAGTAGACTAGAAAAATGTCAGGATATATGTAGGAACAAACTGATGCAGTACCACATTTGATGCAAACTCTACAACAACTACAAGGAAACTTGCTGCTTATTCCTAATGAGACAACGGCATTAGTTATGGTGGAAAATACTCTAACACAAATGAGTATGGTTGATGTCCATAGATTGCAACAAGAACAAGTAATGCATGACTACAACTTTATGTTGCAAGCATGTTTCAAATAGACTGATGTCAAACCTACTCTATCTCATAATCTGCTCAATCTTTCTTAACAATAAATTAACAACCAAAGTAAAAAAAAAAAAAAAAAAAAAAAACATAATACAGTGGCCAAACAATATTTGTTTCCTTATTTTTTTCTCTGGGTACAAATTAAATACAGGTATTAAATGGATATTAATGTTGAAAACCACATTTACTTAATATGCATATGGAAAAGAATCGAATATCAAATATATTCATATTTGTCTAAAATGTGTATCAGAATTGGATGTATACCATACTACAACTGTTTATTAAAATAAATGAATTAAAGAACTAGGAAAGAGCATAGAATAAAAACAAACTAGTTTGCCACTGGAGCAAAGCACAGGACTCTTTAAAATCTAATTAATCAAAAAGATTATTTTGATTATGAGTAGTTATATGTAGTACTGTAGTACATGTAGTAAAAAGAATTGTTGTTGAACCATACATCATTCTGATGAAAAGGATTTAAAAGTCTAAAATCCAAGCATATAAATCAAACATGGATAAGATATTTAATGAATATGCAGGAGCTAACAAATTATTTTAAGCAATACAAGGAAATATTTTATAAGCTGATTCTGTATTTTAAACAAATAAATAAATTTTCTTTAAAAATAGAAATATAATAAGAAGATGATTCTTGCCTAGCTTCATTTTTGGCTAGCAATTTGATGAAATTGTGCTACATGTCCTGAAAGCAAATTGGAGACAGTTGAGAATATTGCAGAAGAGGAGATTGTTAGACATCAAATGAAAGGTGCACCACAAATGCATCCCATCATTACACATCAAGTGAAATGGGGCATTGCAAATGCGTCACAATGGAATTCAAGTGAAAGAACGACTTGCAACTACATCAGTCCCACGGAATTCAAGTGAAAGAGTGCATTGCAAATCCATCCCATTGGTACACATCAAGCGAACAGGTGATTTATGAATGTATCTCACTGGAATTTAAATTTAAGGGTGCCTTGTACATGCATCTCATTGTTGGATATCAAATAAAAGGGTTCATCATGAATGCATCATCCTTGAATTCAAGTGAAATGGTATATCGTAAAGGGTGATTAAACTTTTAAATAACTATGCATTTACAGCAACAACAACAGGGTTATAAAGTTTGAAGTGGCTTCTTTGTTTTGCTCAGACTCCCTTGTTTTAATAGATCACATTGTGTTAGACTGTTCCACTCCGATAAAATATTTTGCAACATTGCAACATTCAGAAAATTAAATATTATGTGATTAGAGAACTTTAACGCATTTTGTATCTAGAAAAATGTATCCAGATGTACATGCATATTTGGTTTAAGGCCAATAAGGAATTCTTTACGCATATCTGGCAAAAACTGAGATTTGGAAACTAGATCAAAAGGAAAGTATCCAATCCGCTTCCACCCCTATTGCACGCACAGAAGGATGGCATACTGGCAATCAAGATACCAAGAAGAGGACCTAGCTAGACCTACAAATTTAATCCTTGCATTTACAGACAAAATTCTGGATTAAGACATGTGCATGTGAATTTGTAAGCAGTATAGTTTTGTGACATATGGACACCACATAGTTCAGAAAAAGCTTACAAACATAATAGAACTCTATACCAAAAAACAGCTTTGTTACCACAGACCTCTAGTGGTTTTTTAATGTAGTCCACAACTTACGTCTACAAAAGAATTCTTTTAACAAAAAACAGCTAAGAGAACAAGAAACCTAATAGCCTGGGGATGCCTCAAGGAGGCTATGAGCTCCACTTATACTGCAGATTAAGCAGTTGAGTTCTATTTGATACTTCTTCATGCAATAGAACTTCAATAAGTAGAGAATGTGGAACTTAATTGGAAACCATACTATCATAACACCTTGCTAAATCACTTTCTGAGTAGGATGCGGCTTCAAAAATGATGAAAACTCCTATGTATGAGCACACAAATTTACGCCTTTAGCAGTTAAAGTATAACTTAGCAAACTTGTAGGCCATGTTTGAATGCATGAACATTTTGTTTAATATATCTCTTTGATTTACTCAAGAAGTTTGGTAGTACTTAGTCGATGAGTGTGATTAAATATCTATAAAGGCATACCATATTCTCTTTGATTACCCAACAAGCTTGTAGTATCTGGTAGATGAGGAGTGTGATCAAATGTCTCGAAAGACATACTATATTCAACCTTCAAGTCATTTTCTCGGAATAAGATAGATCACCTTGAAGGTGAAATAGACTATCCTACCAAATTATGAATGCTAAGACCTTCCAAGGAGCTAAAATCAAACTCCTAATTTGCAAGCATACGATAAAATCTTCATAGCTTATAAGCTATCACTGGATAGCTTGATGCAACATCCAAACAGGGCCTTAATGTTCCATGCTAGGAACATAGTAGTGGCCACCAGATATTCAGACTACAAATTTAATATATAGACAATCCACTTCATTTATTATGTTGTACATAGCAAATAAGTTAACGAAAATTTAGGGCCTCTCAACCATGCATCGGAGCCATAGCTAATAAGCTAATGAAAATTTAGGGCCTCTTAACCATAGCAGAGCCATTATAAGAAGGGAAGCATATAAAGCACGAGTCTTGCAACTTCCAACTTAAAATCCACATAGGTCCTCAAGACCTAGACTACTTCAAACTCTTGCAAGTAAGAACCTGAAAATTTAGAGCATAGATCTTAGAAAGAGGTTATGATCATACTGTTACATCCATCCATGACTTTGTGAATTCAATGCATAGACTGAAAGAAACCCCCCCTCAAATCAAATAATTTCTTTTAAATAGGTGTAAATTTTTTATTCGATGGCTTAGAGCATTGGCTAATACGCCGGCCTGGCCTGTGGCTGGCACAGACTATCGCGTAGATTACCAACAACAGACCTTCACATTACATAAGGTTACTGCAGCACATGCACAAATTCCTTTCTTTATCTTCAGTTCATGAAATTGATATGCTTCCAACTGTTATAAACCTATCATTTGCATATCTCGGCAACGAATAGTTTCAACGTGTAGGTAATATTATGCCGGTGGCATATAGGAGCACATGATGTTCTAGGGAGGAATATGCAGTTTTGGCCAACAAAAATTTGGTCATTCTAGTTTCAAGTTTCAACCAAAGAGATTCTTTGTTGTCACTCATGGGTTTTTTATTGTTTACTATCTAGCATTCTGTGTTGTTTCTGATCAACAATTAGCCGATCTGAGCATATTCCACTTACTGTTTAACTAAATAAAAGTTTTCTTTTCCTTGGATCTAAAGAAGAAAGTTCTGACTCACACACATGTAATTACTTATCACATGTATAAACATAGAGTTCCAGATGTATTTTTTTTTTTTTTTTTTTAAGGATGACAGAAATATATCTAACCAGTTCTGGCCAAAATAAAAGCTTGAATTGGTTGAGAGCACTGATCTACCAAATAGATAGATGATAAGGGTTACTGTTAGTTATCTAATCTATAATCTGCAATCTATTTATCAGCCTTGGATATGGCTTGATATTGCAGGCTGTCATGATGTCATCAAAACTCAGGAAGAATATGGATATGTAATTTCATTTTACCCTTACACATAAAGTATGAGGGCTATTATGTTTTCTCGAAGGAATTATATGTCCAGCAAGTAACTGCATTATAAACTGTTTTAATGATGACTATTTATACCCAAATGCACATATGTATACATGGATCATTTCTTAAGTAAACCATAACTTTTCATTTTTAAGTCAATGTCAACATTTGCAAATGTATAGTGCTCTTATCTGAGCAAACCTCACGAATATACTGATATTAGATTAAATTGCATATGCATCAAAGTTTATATTGAGATTGCAGATAGGTCTTACCACATGTAGTACAGAATCAAGAACATAATAGTTGCAGATTTGAATTAACTGTTCTCTCATTTGCATTTATTCATGTTCATGATTAATCTCTAGTGCAACAATATATGAAATAACATAGAAAGTAATCTGTCCCTAACAATCCATTGAGCATTAAGCAAGCGAGTTTCATTACTAACAACAAGTGTATACATTTGATTGTTGAACAGAGCACTAGGGCAAAGGAGCAAAAGGAGCATTTGGTAGCACTAGCAATAGAGCCACATAGATCACATCAAAATTCCGCAAACTTAGATTGAAAAAAAAAAAAAAAAAAGACATACAAAGTGGAGATTAGGGCTTGAAAGTGTACGGCTGGGGGAGGGAGATGGGCCCTCTCCGGGCCTCATCATTGTCAAGGAGCCGCTGGACCCTCTTCTTGGCACAGTACTGCCGATCAAAATGCTTAACCTATCCCAAACAACAGATCAAACCTCCCATATAGATTAAAAAAAAAGGGTATTGATATTGCAAAAGCGATTTTGATTATTGCCAAAGCAAAAAGGCTCAAATCATAGATACAATGCATATGCTCTAGCAATATCACAACTTATTTTGGCAATATCAATTCTGCAAAACAAACGGGCTAAATTCCAACAATCCTTTTTGCACTTTAGTCCGTGTGTCATCTGCCCCTTCCCATAATATATTACCTGAATTTCCATCCTATAAATTACCAATGTCTCAAATAAGTCCAAAATTTTGGAATGATTGCCAAACTCGAATGCAAAATTTCATGGAAACAAGTTGGCATGTGGCGGTAGTAATGTTTCAATATATAGCGGATAATACCATAAATTGAATAAATTACCTCATAAGCTGCCAATTTTGGTCAGAGTAGTAAAAGAGAAGATCTTTTTTATTTAGCTTAGATCAATTAAATGAGTTACAACTTAGATGTTTAGATCTAGGAAAAAATGAAAGTAGGGATCCACTTACACTAGTGTAAATCACACACCTTCCACGCAAGTTCAAATCAAACCTTAGAGGCCCAAAACCATTAGAAGTGATCTACAACATCTAAAGAAACATAATAAGAAATTTCGCATAGTTCAGAAACCTATTTCCTAAAACATCAAACAATACTAAATTGATGATCTATAATTTTCAATAAAAGCTATTGTTCAAAACCTAAGAAATCGATTTTCAAATCTTGTGAGATTTCACATGCAAACTTTTTAAATTGATGCAGATTACTTTTGACGGTTTAGATTTTAATTTAAGGGCTTCTAAGGTTCAATTTTTGCATTTATGTTAAAAGTATGTAAATCACACTTGTGTTGTTTGAAGTTTGAACCCTTCTTACAGCATGGTATAATAATCCATTCCAGCAAAGATTTACAGCCGATTTCAACAATCACCCTAAAACTTTTGGCTATCTAAAGCTATATTACAAAAAGCAACTAGAAAGTAAGAAACTGGAAAGCAACTAAAAAGCAACTAGAAAGGACGATTGGTGGCCTGTTATTGGTAAGATTGAGAAAATGATTGAACGGTGGAAAGCTAAACTCCTTTCACAAAGAGATAGGTTAGTCTTTGTGAACTCGGTGCTCTCGAACCTGCCACTGTACTTCCTCTCGGTTTTCACAGCGCCCAAATGGGTGATTAGACGAATTGAAGCCTTAAGGAAGGCGTTCCTTTGGAAAGGAGGGACCACAATTGCAGGGAGGACACTGACTACAGGAGCAGAAAAAATGGAGGATTAGAGGTCAAGGACTTAGAGAATATGAACATTACCCTTTTGGCAAAATGGTGGTGGAGGTTTCTCTCGGATAAGAATAATCAGTGGGGTCCTCTTATTGATGGATTGTATTACTCCCGGAGGGATCCATTTAAAGAAAGGGTGTCTTTCAGACCTTTTTCACATTGGTGGTGGAGTGTCCTGACGACAAGAGATATTTTTAAATGTGGAGTGTCCCACTCAATTGGAGATGGATATAGAATTGGTTGGTGGACAGATATCTGAAACGGTCATGCTTCTCTCTGAACCATATATCCACGTATCTACGAACAAAAATTATAGGGTGAAAGATTGTTAAGGAGCTAAGAGGTAGAAATAGAGTAAGACCTTGTCAGGGTTTGCTCCCAAATCCTAGCTCGATAGAGATTTGATCCAAAAACTAAAAGAGTCGGTCCTCGCGATCTCCCTCTGAAACAAAATGGATGAAGTCCGATGGAGATGGGTTCGGTCGGAAAAGTATACGGTCAAATCACTATATAACTTTTTGCAAGATGGTAGTATAAACGACAGAAACTTCGTCCAACTATGGAAGATTAGATCCCCAATGAAAGTCAAGATTTTTACATGGCTAGTCCTTAGAAAAAGAGTGCGCACAGCAGATAATCTCCTCAAAACGGGCTGAAGTAGAGAGGGTATTTGTGTTTTATGTTCAAAAGAGTTGGAAACGGTGGATCATCTTTTCATGATTTGTCGTTGTACCAAAGACGTGCTACAGAGATTACTTTCGAACAAATTGTTTCTCCTTAATTGCTCTTCCCTTGGCAGGTTGTAGAAAGTGAGCAGATTTAAAGATGGAGTGCTAGGGGGAAGGGAACTAACGACAATCGCCACCACTTGGTTAGTTATTTGGCTGGAGAGGAACAAAAGAATTTTCAAGCATTTAAAACAATCACCGAGACACTTAGTGGCAGAAATTCGATCTCTTAGGAATAACTGGAAATTATACTGCTCCTGGTAGATCTTTCGTTCTTTTTTTTCAAGACCTTATTGTCTCAAACTGTAGCCCAGTTCATATTCTAAATGAATAAAACAATAGCATGCTACCTCGTTCTCAAAAAAAAAAAAAAAAAAAAAAAAAAAAAAAACCTAAGTCCTCATTTGGAATTGTTGTTGTTTTTTTATTTTCCGAACACAAATTCTATATAGTTGGATATACTGGCCATTGTTTTTTTTTTTTGTGCTCATGATTGCTTATCTTGCAATATGTTAGAATTTGGTTAGATTTGTAATTAAATTTTAATTGAATTAAGATTAATATTTAAATTTGTTGGAGATAAATTAATTAAGATTTAAATATTAATTAGAGTAAGATTCCTAAACATACTGAAATTTGAGTACATCTTGAGTGGAGATTTATATATAGCTCTAATATAGAGCTCTTATATATAGAGTTCGGCTACTATACTTTTATGAGTAAAATCTCTTCGTACTCATAAGTTTTCAGTCCTTGGATGAAGGAATGTGCGGTTAGGATTATAGTGGTCTTCTAGAATTTATACTATTTCACCAATAACCCACTAAACCTTAGGAGGACCACTATTATTCTAACCGCACGTCCCTTCATCCAAGGGCAGAAAAGTTATGAGTACAAAAAAGTTTATACTCATAAGAATATAGTAGCCCTACGCTATATATATATATATATATATATATATATATATATATATATATATATATATATATATATATATATATATATATATATATATATATATATATATATATGAGTACAGGTGAGACTCTTGAGGTGAACCGTACTTGAGATGAAGCTATATAGGTTGCATGCACCTTGTGCACAGGCGCATGTGAGAGAGAAAAAAGAATTGTCTAATTCTGTGCTCAGTTGCATGTGAGAGAGAAAAGAGAATAGTCTTTTGAGTTTATAGAAGACAAGAAAAGGATGAGAGAGATTCAGATAATTCTCTTTTTGATTAATGAATTTTATTTCATCTGCATTTCTGTTTTGATTTTTCTTTCTCTTTTATGTTATGTTTGTGATGATTTCAGTTTCGATTGAGTAGACAGATTTATGGTAAAAATTTAATTTTACGTTCCATTATGAAATCTTAATAATCGGTACCGAAGAAGATTGTGGATTCACAAAATCTAATACCGGAGCGAGTACCAAATTCCCAACACAATACGACTCCATCAGGCAAGGGTTGATAATTTCTTTAACAAAAAAAAAAAAAAAAAAAAAAAAAATTACCGAATGCAAGGATCGCAAACAATTCATGGTCCACTCCTACATACGTTTTGAATAGATATTCTATTTGAAAATAACAAATAAAAAACAAAAGTAACAAAAGAGATTGAGAGGATACCCACCCAAGTGGGGCGGCAGTTGGCGACGAAGTCGGCGCGGGACTTCTTGCAGTCGGCGGGGTAGAGGAGGCCGACTGTGGCGATCTCGGTGGGCTTCTTGTCAGACTCCTTCTCCAAGCAAGCGTAGAAGGCGTCCCGCGCCTGACGAGAGAGAACGCACACCAACCGTTCGGTTAATTGCGCGAGTGAGAAAGAGTACGCAGGCGCAGAGAGTGGCGGGTTTGGGTTGCTTACGCTTCTTCTTATACCTTGTAGCAGGCGGCGCGGCCTTGTGCGAGGACGTCCGTCATGACGGCGCCGTTTGCCATCCGCGCGCGCGGCGAAATCCAAGCTGTCACCACGCAACTCCAGTCTGCCAAAAAGGCGTCCGGAGTCGTCTAGAAGGTCCCCCGGGGCACGGGCAGCAGACTGGCTTCGAAAAGTAAACAATCCGGTTTAAATTGGTCGGTCCGGCTCGGACCCGGCCTGATTAACCTACAAAGCCTTGGGCTTTGACGAGGCCGTCTCTTCAATTGCATCCTTGTTCGTTTTTTTTTTTTTTTTTTTTATGAGCTTTTAATTTTGAGATTCAGTCCAACCTTATATACTTAGTCAAATTCGATCTCGCTCGCCAAAAAATTGACCCCGACTGACTCGATTTCGGCTGTATGATTAGTTTTGATAGAAAACTCTATTAAGCCTGCTGTGTTTAAAATTTAATGTTGGGTGCTTTAAGATGCGTGAAGGTTTCTATTCCCATAAATTATTTTCGGCGGAACTCATGAATCGACTATCAGTTTTATTAGGGTAAATATAGTATATATATATATGAAACTCCTCGGTATTATTTATTTGAGTTAATTGCATACGACTCCCTGTAAACATATCGAATAGCAGATATATCCATACAAAGTTCAACTTTTCATATTTATCCCTTCAAAAGTCCAACGTTATTCATATATATCCCTATCGTCTATCTCTGTTAGAAAAATCTAGTTAACCATAGGTTAAATACTTAATCTTAGTTAGTTAGTGAGGTAAATTTATCTTTTTACCCTTCCAGATATTTCTGTATTATTTTTTGGAGGAATATTTTTGAAAGGACAAAACTGTCATTTCACATATAATCAGTTAAAAAATAAACAGTAAACTAACGATAATAAACCAGAGGGATATATATGAATAACGTTGGACTTTTGAAGAGATAAATATGAAAAGTTAAATTTTGTAGGGATATATCTGCTATTCGATATGTTTACAGGGAGCCGTATGCAATTAACCCTATTTATTTAATTATCCACTATAATAAAATTAGGTTACAGGAACATATTTTTGTGACACTTTTGTATAAGTGTCCTATCTATATTCCATCTATATCCAAAATTAAGTTATAGGGACATATTTTTGAAACACATTGCAATAATGTGTCGCTATACACCCTGCCGACTGCACATATAGCGATACTAATAATAAATGTCGGTATTTTTGCCGGTATTTTTTTTAACTTTTAGAAACATTTAAAAATATCGCTATAGCATAATTTTTATTTCACAATAAGTAATGATATAACACTAAAAGTTTAAATTAGATATGCTGATCTTAGTTTTATAGTATAAAAAATAATTTTATTAAAATTTTATTTCGAATATTTGAAATCTCATTTTTAATTTCCACAATAGAAGTTCTAAATATTTTTTATTTGCCCAATTTTCTATATATAGGAGTTAATTGCAGCTGAAATTGAGAGAGAAAAGCAGGGTAATGTAATCACTTTAACATGAATTGTGTGATGTGGTTATAGAAATTGAGGAGAAATTATTGCATTAACATATTGTAAATTATTGTAAATAATTAGATGTAAGTGGCTTTCTTTTGGTCCCCCAAACTTTGCACTTCTCCCCTTCGGTTCCCAAAAATTAAAATTAAAATTAAAATTAAAATTTTAAACTAATAATCTGAAATTAGAATTTTTATTTTGAATTTGAATTTACGGATACAATTTTGATTTAAAACAGAATTACAAATTTGAATTGGAATTTAAATTTTGAAATTGAATCTGAATTTTGATTTCAAACTTGAAATTTTTATTTTGATATTTGAATTTGTATTCAAAATCTGCATCTGGATTTTTATGTGACACAATTCTCACTAGTAATTAATTAGATTCCCAGCAACACCTAGTCTATGGGTGTTTTTTTTTTTATGCAGCCTCAATTGTAAGAGTTTATTCCAATCCTCTCAAATCATCTGGTATCAGACTCATCTTCGTGGCATCTCATCCACGGTCGTTATACTTTAAAAGTTTAAATTATTAATATATTCAAGACGTTGGCTTAATAAAATGATTGTACTCCAAAATTTTAAAATATTAGAGAACGATCACGTTTGGCGAGTCTCGAACTCAAAATATTCTGCTCTGATAGCACATGAGAATTATATAAAACAATCATTATACTTAAAAAACTTAAAGTATTAGAGAACGATGTTTATATATTTTATATTCAACGTCTAGTTGTGAGTCCCACCTGTGCGAATTAATCATTATATCAAACTCAAAATATTCTGCTCTGATAGCACATGAGAATTATATAAAACAATCATTATACTTAAAAAACTTAAAGTATTAGAGAACGATGTTTATATATTTTATATTCAACATCTAGTTGTGAGTCCCACCTATGCGAATTAATCATTATATCGAACTCAAAATATTCTGCTCTGATAGCACATGAGAATTATATAAAACAATCATTATACTTAAAAAAACTTAAAGTATTAGATAACGATGTTTATATATTTTATATTCAACATCTAGTTGTGAGTCCCACCTATGCGAATTAATCATTATATCGAACTCAAAATATTCTGCTCTGATAGCACATGAGAATTATATAAAACAATCATTATACTTAAAAAAACTTAAAGTATTAGATAACGATGTTTATATATTTTATATTCAACGTCTAATTGTGAGTCCCATCTGTGCGAATTAATCATTATACTTAAAAAACTTAAAATATTATAGAACGATGTTTATATATTTTATATTCAACGTCTAGTTGTGAGTCTCACCTGTGCGAATTACCGGCCGATCGAACCCGAACCCTGCCACCTTCGTCGTCATCGGGCACTCATGTTCATGATCAGAATGCTCTCTCATGCCCAATAGGGTTTTAGGTTCTGCCCTATATATGCAAAAGTCAGCAGCAGAAGCTCGGCCCCACAAGCATCTCAAGAGAGAATTAGAGTACTAGTTTTGATTCTAAGGCACCTTTAAATAGCATTTTGCTCTAACACTCGCAGTTATTCGTAATCAAGAGTACCTAAGTATTGAAAATTCAAGATATGGTTTTGATTTTGTATTTTCACTTTGCATATAAGTTAGCCCAAAAGGTCGTGGTCCCTTTGGTCCATTAATGGTACCTCGTGTGAGATCGCTCCAAATATTCCCAGGAGACCTCACCAATACATTTAGTTTGGAATCTTGGACCTATATACCTATCATGCATATATTTTTCAGAAAAAGCTCTAAAATACTTATTCTTCGTTGCACTATATATATTATAATAATAAATTGCAATACCCTTTTAACGTACGGGAATCCAGTAAGATTATCATGCGTGCATGCTCCCCTCTTTAAATCCATATTCAAAATGGCAACAAGAGGGGACCAGCGCTTAAGAAAATGAGAAAGTATGCACCCTTTTCATGTGTAATCTTATGTTTCCATGTGTAATCTTATTCTTTCATGATTAAAGCAATTAATGGCCCCAAAATGTTCCATCCCTGTAGTTGTCATGAAAATGGTGAAGCTACATGTGGAGAGGATTGAAACAAAGAGGCGTCGATCGCCTTTTTAAGATAAAGAGCCGTTTATATAATAGCACTGCAAAAATTTTGATGATATTTTTGTGCAGTACAACTTTTCTACTCAAATAATGTGGTCTATATATATATAATTTCTCTCCAAAGAACAGTTAATAATGGTACTGTAAGATGTTTGGTGATGATTTTGTACATTAAAATTTTTCTACGTAAAAAATATGGTTTATAATTTTTGTTAATAATGCAGAAGTATTTTGTAATAACTTTCTATTGCAATAAAAATATTTTTATTTTTATTTTTATTTATTTATTTACTTATTTATTTTTGTGGAGCTTTTGCCTTTGGAGTTTTGAATTTACCTTCACGTGGCAAAAGAAACCTCAGGTTTTTATCTTTCTCGCATTTATTACTCGATGTAAAGTTGTTATACAAACTATGCAAGAATTATCATGTAAAAGGGACAGTACATAAAAGGGTCTTTCATTTCTTGGAGTTTCATGATTTTGATGGTGGTAAAAAACAAGAATTGTTGTGTACTCATGTACGATTTGTGCACCGAACTACTTAATATTAATTCGTCCAGTTGATAATAAATATTTCAAAATTAAAATATGACCCATTACAAATAGATACAGACTTCAAAACTTTATTAATTAGTTTTAAAAACATATTATCTACTAGTTGCAGGCTTACATGTAGGTATATATGGGAAGGAACACGAAAGATCCGTTTTTTTGGTTCTTCCTTGTTTTATGTCTCTTATTTTTATTGTCCAATTTGTAAGAGAATTTATATACTTTTAAAAGCAAAAGTTTAATTATACTTATAAATTTTTTATTATTAAATTTGCATTGAGATTTGTGCAATTTTATTTTTTATTTTTTTTTTCTTTAGTTGACTTTATAATAGCACAAATCCTAATATAAATTCAATGATAAAAATTCACAAATATAAATTGGCTTGTACTTTTAGGTCCTGCTTGGTACAGGAACTAGAGTGGGGATAAGAGGGATATCCCCTTTATCCCCCCAAACAAGAATGGGGATACTCCTAACGGGTAACCCGTTAAGGGTAGGAACAACCCTTCCCTTTCTCATCTCTGCTGTCGCACGCACCCCGAGCCTTCCTTCTCCTCTCCGGTTCCTTCAGCCCCAATCCCTCCTCCCTATCTTGCTGTGCTATCTCCCCACCATTGTCGATGCTTCCAATTAGCTCCTTCGTCCCCTTAATTTGTGTTGTGCGGTGTTGGTGTAGGTGTGGGTTTCCTCGAGCGATCTCTGCGACCGCAGATCTGTAGGATCTTGTTTACTTGTTGCGCGGATCCTCGACCGTCGATTTATGGGTTTGATTGAAATCTTGCTCCTTGTGTGACATCGCTGTTCGCCGGTGTGTGGGGTCTTACTCGGCCTTTCTCTCAGACCCCCGATCTATGTGGTCCTCTCTTTTGAGGCTCCCAATCTCCGCGGCCCCGATCTGTGGGTGTTTTCGTTCCTCCGGCTGTCGCTCCGACCATCGAGCTCTAGTGTGGCAGCAATATTTGTGAAAACGTGTTTGGTATTAAATATTTTAACATATTGCGGCAACAATATTTATTACATATAAACGAAAGTTGATAATATTTTAATTTATATATTTTTATAACTGATTGGAACATTTTTGTGTTTGGTACTTGGTATTAAATTAAAATTGTATAAATTCTCAGAAATTAATATGAATTTTATAGCAAATAAATTAAATTTTTTTTCCAAGTTATAACATTTTATGTAAATTTATGAATATATTTTGATTTCGATAAAATATAGTAATTTTATCATAAAATTATTTTTTTAGATTTTTAAATATCTTAAATCAAATATTTAAAAATATACAAGTGAAATTTTTATTTGTTTTAAAAAATTATTATAGTTGAGGACAATATCGTCATTTCATAACTATTACTCTCTATTTTTCTTATTTTTCATTATCACACCTATTAAGACCAAAATTTTTGCCACTTGAGGGAATGACATGTGGCGTCTACCATCAGCTAAAGGTATCAGCCGACGAAGTTTTGAGTCAGCAAAAAGGGACACGCGTCTCGATCGAGACTGGTCTCGGTCGAGCAAGAATATGGCACGCGACGCAGGCTATCGGCTAAGACTATCAGTCGATAGAAGAAGCAGCCGACGAAGAGGGCCAATGCCTCATCTAGGACCAACTTCGGCTTCCACCGGACATCGAACCGCCCCGATCAGACGACGAAGCAGGCGGAGTCGAAATCAACTTTCAGTTGATGGAAAGACACACGTTTTATTTTAGACCGGGCTTGGGCGCGTGACAGTACAGTATGAGGCGCACGTCATCTGCCGATAGAAGACATCAGCCGATAAGAGGATCAGCGGACAGAAGAAGCAGGCGACAGAATGAGCAGCCGATAAGAAAGTCATCGCCTCATTAAAGGATGGCTTCGGTTAAAGGCGACCAAAAAATCACCTCGATCAAGCGACAGAAGAAGGGGAAGTCAGAGTCGTCTTACGACTGTTCGAGCTGGAATAGGGAAAACTTCGGAAGGAAGAAGCGTGGAAATTAGGCGCGAATCCCGCAACTACCCAAAACGGCAAGCCGCGCCCAGTATTGGAAAGCGCCGAGGATCACGCTCTGGCACGATGATAAAGGGAAGAACCTAGATGGAGAAACGACTACTATCCTAATTGAAGGCATTCGGCTCAAAAGGAAGTGGTTGCTAAATATCCGATAACCTCCCTTAATTTATGCCGATAATTCAAATCGGCGCCTAATAATATGGTTCGGGATGTGTATAAATACCCGAACCATCGAAGAAAAATAGGTCTGACAACCAGGTAAGCCCGGTACCACCCCAGCTTCTTCATATCTTAGGAGTAAGATAACTTAACTTTTACCACTTTCTTTTACCGCTTTTTTTACTGCTTTCCTAGGAGTAGACTTAATTGTAATCTCTATCCCTACCTTTTTTTTATATATTCCCTTCACAAACACTATAAAGTATCAATCGACCAATCAGCCGTGTCTTTTTTGTATCTTGTTCTTTAAAGCTATAATTGGCTCCTTAACCGTGTCTTTATTATTGTCTCTTATACTCGATTTGGTTACCCTAAGTCGAAACCGGCGATCCCTCTCAACCTCCGTAAACCCGACTCGGCTATCCTAAGCCGAGCAGTCGTGAGAGTTACCAGAGGAGAACCCGGCCGAGCGGATCACTCCTCGGCCCGATCGCTTGATTTGTTGGCACGCGACGCACTCGGCATCTCTAAGGGTCACTCCCAGGGGCCGATCACGCGTAGCCACTTTTTGGCCCCAACAATTTTATTGGCACGCCCGGTGGGACACAGGTAATTTTTACCTAATCCTGCCGCAGACATGTCAAAGTTTCCAAAGCTGTATGGAGAGTCGGCACTACCGGAGCCGGCTCTATCGGAGTTATATGGGTAATTGGCCCAAATGATGAGGTCTCTCGAAATGAGAGCCCGAGTCTGGGATGCCAATGCTGTGGTCTTATATGAGAATTTTGCTCGATTTGAGCAGTTCTTGACCCGAAATGAGCTAGGAAACGGAGGCCTACAGGAGTCTCCATCCATCCCGCCGCAATCATTGCCGATGACTCCAGCCCCAATGGCACCAGCAATGCCGCCAGCTCAACCACTAAGAGCTATGCAACTAGCGGCACCCGTCTGCGTGGCCCAGCCGCTGGAGGCAGGTCAAGTGCCGACAACGGTGCGACAAGATTGCCACCAGGGACCACCGCCCCTTCCAGCGCAGCCGGCGACTCCGGTGCTCAAGGCCGGACTCGCAGAAATGGGTGGGGACGGGGATGATAGGTAGACCCCAGAGGCGGGATCTACCCAAAAGCAGGCAGGCTCAGATGCGCTGTTGCCTTCAAACGTAAGTAGGATGCAGCCGGTGGCATTGACTCACCCGGCAAGAAGCACTGAGCCATGTGCTTAGAAAAAAGAAATAAAATATACTTTCGGCGTAAAGGCCAGGCCGGATATGCGGCAAGCCTGCGAATTTTTATGTTCCGCAAGAATGGGTGTGGTGTACCCGTACTTGACCGATTGAAAAACACCAATATTCGACAAGTTCTCAGGAGAAGTAACCGAGGATGCAATTGGGCATACTGATCGAGGGTAAATCGGTCCCGGTTTAGAAGGCCACGATCGGCCAGAAGGGTCGAAAGTGGGTAGGTTAGCCGGAGCTATTCTGACAGAACGTTTCGGCAAAGTGACGACGGGAAACGGCAAGATAGCGTTGACTGGAAATTAAAGCCAGTTGCTTGAAGCAAAGTGATAAAGATCGGCCTATATTTGCCGACCGTGAGAATAAATTAAAACTAATTCCTTCCTCCTGCAGGCAAACATGCTAGAAACAAAGAAAAAGAGTCGACGTTGAAATCTGAATGCCCGGAGGAGGGGGCACCGGCGAATGACATTCCTCGGCTCTATACATAATGCAAGGCCGAGATGACGGTCGAAAAATGGGGCGAATTCTTCCTCGGCATGCCCGAGAAAGTCGAGAGACTGCTCGCTTTCCCCAACTCGATCAAAAACAAGGTTTGTCGTGACTCGACGCTAGAGGGGCATTCGACCAAGGGATCGAGCAGTCAGCCTCCCAAGAAGGAGGACGAGAAAGAAGAGCGGGACCGGGCAATTCAACGGGTCCTGGGTGATCTTTACGGCCTGAGAAGGCCGAGGCTCCAAGTAGGCGGCTACTAGCGACCAAGAGCCCCACTGCGAAAGCAAGGCCGTCACTTCAGTTACCAAGAGGGCCGAAGCCAAGGGCATCCCGAGGAGCCTTCGACAGAGGAACCTTCGGCCGAGAGGCCAAGAGTGAGTAAAGGTATGGGCTACCATCACGCCCACATCAAGACAGCTTGCTAATGAAGCCCCAAGTCTCCTACCATAAAGCCAACAAGCTGGGGGCACGAGCTACCCTCTTCGCACCCGCTTTTGAGTTCCCCTGGCTCACAGCCAGGAAGGTGGGGACCCACGAAGAGTTCGGCCCAGTGGTTGGAAATCTGCGGATGAGGCCGAAACCCTGAGTCTGATTACGTGAAGATAATAGAGTAGGGGCAATAACTACTTCCTTCACGTCAGACGTAGAGTTCCCTTGGCTTACGACTAGAGAGGTAAATGCTATAGTGTGACGCCTGGTAGCACAGCGCCAAATCCAGCCCAGCCCGGAGCGGGGGCAGATGCGAGAGATTCTTAGGGAGCACTTGAGGAAAGTAGGGGCGCTGGCCGATGACACGGCTGAATCGCAACCCATTGCATGAACATCGCACTAGTGGTACAGGTCGGCCATGGCAAAAAGATTGTACTGGTCGGCCATGACGAAAACACAAAGGCGTCGACAGCAATGAGCTCGAGCCGAGACAATAAGGGAGGCTACGACGGCTCAAGGGCCACGGCTAAACCTAAAAGAAGCGCGATCCACGCTTCGTACGGCGATCCAACCAATGCAGAGCGGTTGCAAAGTCAGGGAGTCGGAGACACCGCCACGCGGCAAGTCCGCCACGCCACGAGTAACAGTAGGTGAACCGGTGAGCATCTGCCAGGAGCTTGACGCCTGGCTTAGAGTCCTCGAGGCAGAGGCTCAGTGCAACAACTGCGTTGAGGAAGATCACGACAAACGACCTCCGAAAGGAAGAAATGTGGAGGTCGTGATTGTTTTCTCTATTGAAACAGTCGAGGACATGAAGGAAAAGAAACCCTGGGCCGATAAAGATTCGGCTGAGACAAACTATTTGGAGTCACATCGAAATGATTGATGACCCCGACCCAACGTTCAAATTGAAAAGGCTGGCCAAAAAAAGGACGACTAGTAAGAGGGCTTCGGCTATCGAAATCAAAGCCGAAGGAGGTGACGACAAAGTGCCCCGTTGGAATGAAGGCATCTGGTATAAAGTGCTAGATTCGGCTAAAAACACTCGATTATGCGCGGGCTCATCAGAGCCGAGTCGAGTACACGGGCAACAAACGAATCGAAAGACAATCAACCGATCAACAATTGAAACACTATCATACATCGGTTTGGAAAAAGATGCGGAGCAAAAATATAGCAAAGCCTCGCATTTAATAAGCCGATACATTTGAAAGGTAAGAAAAAGCAAATACAAAAGTGTTTCAAAAAAAAAAAAAATTGTGGTTTATGAGGAAAGTTGGAAGAGCACAGAACCGCCACCAAGTCGGACCAGGAAGAAGACTAAAGACAGAGGATCAAACGCTGCCTTATGAAAATCGAGACACCCGACCACCGTGACGATAACAAGTCTCGAATCCCCTAAACTCCCATGGCAAACTCGTATCAGGCACGATGCTTTCCCCGAGGACGATGGAGACCAAGCTCAAAGGAGGATCGGCCAAAGCGTGATGGTACATTGCCCGGTAAGGAAAATCAGACGCCGAACGGCTCAAAAACCTCTAACTCTTGGAGATGGAGGTGTTAGCCGAACGGGCCATCGTGCATAAGATCCCAAATTATACGATCATGCCCAAGGGTTGTCCCGAGAGAAACTCCTTTGAAATACCGAGGAGTGAAGACAGTTTCACCAGTTGGCGTTGAAACACCGCCAAGGTCAAGTTGAGAGACTGCCTCTGAAACACTCTTAGAGATGAAAAAGCTACGACCATAACACCGTTCTAGCGGGAGCATGATAATCATTATAAGGGAAGAAAGAGGTGTAGAGAAAGCTGCAAGTAGTGGCCCTACTTATAAGCCAACGAGGAGGAGCGACTTAATGACAGTCATCTCTCGAAAAGCAGCAGCATTTGATAGGAAGAACGGCGAAGGACGGTTCTGCCGAGAATTAAGAAAGATCGACACCTATTCACGGATCCCTCGGGGAGGGAGAAGATATCTTGCCAAGATACGAGGATGATTGCTGGACAGTGTTATCCGTGCCAGAAGTTGACTCAATATCGTAACCTCGTAAGCCCGGTACCACCCAAGCTTCTTCATATCTTAGGAGCAGGATAATTTAACTTTTACCGCTTTCCTTTACCGCTTTTTTACTATTTTTTTAGGAGTAGGCTTAATTGTAATATCTATCCCTACCTTTTTTCTTGTATCCTCTTCCCAAACAATATAAAGTATCAATCGACTAATCAGCCATGTCTTTTTTGTATCTTATTTTCTAAAGCTATAATCGGCTCCTTAGCCATGTCTTTATTATTGTCTCTTGTACCCGGTTCGGCTACCTTAAGTCGAAACCGGCGATCCCTCTCAACCTCCGTAAACCCGACTCGGCTATCCTAAGCCGAGCGGTCGTGAGAGTTACCAGAGGAGAATCTGGCCGAGCGGATATCTTCTCGGCCCGATCGCTTGATCTGTTGGCACGTGACGCACTCGACATATCTGAGGGTCACTCCTAGGGGCCGATCACGCGCAGCCACTTTTTGATCCAACAACACCAAACACAAATTTTTTATACCTGATACTAATCCAGTACCCAACTAAACACATTTATACAATAGTTCCAGCTAGTTTTCAAATTTATACTTATCTCTGGAACAACTAGTTCTCTTTTATTTTCCAACCAAACAAAATCTTAAAAGTATATAAGCTCTACTATATATATATATATATATATATATATATATATATATATATATATATATATATATATATATATATATATATATATGAGTAGAGCTTATATACTTTCAAAAGCACAAACCTAAATATGCTTGTGAATTTTTTACCATTGGATTTGTATTAGAATTTGTACTATTTATTTTTTCTTTCTCTCTCTTTAGTTGACTTTATAAAAGCACAAATCCCAATGCAAATCCAATGATAAAATATTCACAAGTATATTTGGACTTATACTTTTAAAAATATATAAACTCTACTATATATATATATATATATAATTTTTTTAAAAAAAATATTATAAAATATATTTTATAATTCAAATTTAGATTTTGAGGCCTCTAAAATATAGTTTTAACAATGAGGAAATAAATTGCTTGGAATTAAGAGATTACCACTTCCAAGAAATTATTGATTGGGTGGACCCAATGTTGACCACCCATTTTATTGGAAACATACAGCAGAACCAAGACCAACTTGGGAGTCAAATATCGTCATTTCCCTAACGTAAAGAAAAATAAATTATAATTAATTAATTAATCCTTCCTAAGACAACTAATTACGCTCCTCCCAGCCAAAAAAAAAAAAAAAAAAAAAAAAAAAAAAAAAAAAAAAAAAAAAAAAAAAAAAGACGGGGCCACACTACTTACCGCCTCTACCTGCTCCTAGACTGGTACATGGCTCGAAATTCAACAAATGGGAACAGATGACCATAACAAAAAAAACACTAGGACCTGTTTGGAATGGGGCTAGAACAAAAAATAAAAGAGATATTCTCTTTATTCTACCAAACACATAAAAAATTATTTCATACAACAGTTTCAGTATAAACAGAATAAGCTGGAACAACAATTCTTATCTATTATTTTATATTTTTTTACCAAACTACCCCTCGTCCCTCCTTTCTCTCTTCCTAATACATTCTCATTATCACAAATCTCTCTCTCTCTCCTCTCTCTCTTTTTAATTTAATTGGATGCTAAATTAAATATTATTTTCAAAATTTTAGAAATTTTATTTTGATTTTGATTTTATCATAATTTTTATAAGGCTTTAAATTTTAAAATTTTATATTCGAAATTTTAACAGTCCTATATCTACATTCTAAAATATATATATATATATATATATATATATATATATATATATATATATATATATATATATATATATATATATATAAAAATTATACTCCATCTATTTCTGAAATAAATATTTTTTTATTTTAAAATTAATAAAATATAAAATATATATATATTTTAGAATATATAAGTAATATTTTTTAAAATACTAACACACATTATCCGTTAATTTATCATCTCTATGCGGCAGATAAATTAATTGCTCAAATAATTCAACTAAAAATACAAAGGTGTCGGATTTAAAAGTGGAAGTGGTTCCTCAACTTTTGCCTCAACTTTTGCCTCATTTTTTCATATCAACGAATTTGAACCGGAAAGATTAGTATCATATTTTTTTGCTTCTATTTACCTCTTCCTTTGGGCAGGTTGAGAGCAATTTTTTTTTAGTGAATTGGGACGGATAAAGGAATGATTTTTCTTTTTTAATTCCAGCTCCCTTTTCTAAGGGGCTGTTTGGAAATGGATTAGAATAGAAAATAGGGGGTATATTTTTCTTGTTCTTCCAAACGCACTTGGAATCAATCGGTATAGCTTGTTCCAGTATAACTAGAATAAGCTGAAATTACTGTTCTCACTCTTCCCAACCACCCTCTTATTTTTTTTCTTAAATACCCTCTCATGTCTACCGAGGCACCCTCTTTCACTTCATTATTACATAATAAAATTGAGGGCAAAAAGTTAATTTACTCCAACTAATACTCTTTATTCATCTTATTCTTCATTATCATACCAAACACAAAATCTCTTATTCATGTAACCATTCCAAACGTTTTTTTACACTAGTTCCGTATTTTATACTTATCTCTGGATTAGCTAGTTCTGTCTTAACCCATTAAGGCTTTGTTTGGTTTGGGTACAAAGGGGGATATCCCCCCTTTGTACCCAAACACTATTGAACAAAGGGGGAACTATTAGGTACAGTAGTTCCAGTACAAACAGAATAAGCTGGAATAACAGTTCTTATCCATTATTTTATAAATTTATTTTTTACCAAATTACCCCTCCACCCCTCCTTTCTCTTTTTTCAATACACTCTCATCATCACAAATCCCTCTCTCTCCCCTCTCTCTCTTCTTCCCAATACACTCATCATTACAAATTTCTCTCTCCTCTCTCTTTTTTTCTTCTTCCCAATACACTCTCATCATCACAAATCCCTCTCTCTCCTCTCTCTTTTTAATTTAATTGGATATTAAATTAAATATTATTTTCAAAATTTTAGAAATTTTATTTTGATTTTGATTTTATCATAATTTTTGTAAGACTTTAAATTTTAAAATTTTATATTCGAAATTTTAACTTTAATTTAAACAAATAAAATGTTAAATTAAATATTATTTTCATAAAATATAATTTGAAATTTAATTTTGATTTTGATTATAATTTTGATTTTGATTTTGATTTTAATTTTATCTTAATTTTTGTAAGGCTTTAATCCATTAATTAAAACGAAGAAAGTAAAAGTTATTATTTGAAAAATAAAAAATTTTATGTTTAAAATTTATAATTTAAAATAATATTATATAATTTTAAATTTTAAAATTTAAATGTTGAAATTTTATATTTAAAATTTTAAATTTAATTTGAGAAAAAAAATATTAAATTAAATATTATTTTTAAAAAATATAATTTGATTATGATTATGATTTTATCTTAATTTTTTTAAAGCTTTAATTCATTAATTAAAACGAACTAATTAGATTTTAACAACTTTTATCACATATTAAATCTTGAGGGTAAAAAAGTAATTTACACAACTTAACCTCTTTATTCCTCTTATTCCTCATTATCATACCAAATACAAAATCTCTTATCCCTAGAACCATCCCAAACACTTTTTTACCCTTGTTCCGTACTTTATACTTATACCTGGTACTACTAATTCTCACTAATCCCCGAACCAAACGATACCTTAGGGTATCGTTTGTTTCGGGGCTAGAACCGGGAATAAGAGCTTTATCCCCCTTATTCTACCAAGAATTATTCGGTACAGTAGTTCTAGTACAAGCAGAATAAGCTGGAACAACAGTTCTTATCTATTATTTTATAATTTTTTTTTTTTATTAAACTATCCCTCCTCCCCTCCTTTCTCTCTTTCCAATACACTCTCATCATCACAAATTCCTCTCTCTCCTTTCTCTTTTTTCCTTCCCAATACACTCTCATCATCACAAATCCCTCTCTCTCCTCTCTCTCTTTTCCTTCCCAATACACTCTCATCATCACAACCTCTTTATTCTTCTTATTCCTCATTCTCATACCAAACACAAAATCTCTTATCCCTGGAACCGAACCAAACGCTTTTTCGCTCTTATTCCGTACTTTATACCTATCCCCAGAATAGCTAGTTCTGGTTATTCCGTTATCAAACGATACCTAGGGGTTTAGGACGAATTTGGAATGAATTATTCTTTTTCTTATATTTGGCCTCCACTTAATGTTCCATTTTGCATGGATCAGAGTGAAGATTTCATCAATTTTAAAATTAAACTTTAAAGTTTCATTTGGTTGGAGTATAAAAAAGAATTAGTAGTATCAGAAAATATAAATTTTGAAATAAGCTGTAAGTAATATAAATTTGTATTTGGTTGGGTATTAGGTTAGTAACAGGTATAAAAAAAATAGTGTTTGGAAGTAATTGAAGAATAAGAGAAATAAAAAACTGGCTTTTGTGTTAAAAGACTAAAATGCCCTTACTTTTAGTTAAGTATTAAAATTGATAATTAAAAATTGTATTATAACTTTTAAAATATAACACTTCTTATATATCTTATTTAATAAATTAGATACTATATAAATTTATATTTAATTTTTATTATTCTAAAAATGCATTAATATTTTCTAAAAATTAAAATGTTATTATTGTGCAAAGGTAAAATTTTAAAAATTCAATAATAATATTAAAATAAGAACATTACTTACTAAAAATGTATATTTTTATTTCTAAAAATCAGTTGCTCAATACATTGTTAAATTAAATAGTTGCACAAAAACCTATTAAAATAACTATCATACAATAACATAATCAAATTACGACTTTTAATTAGCATAAAATATAAGTCGAAATTTATACAATACTTAAATATGAAATATTATAAAATCATACATGGTAAGGAGATTTAAATTATCATCAAACAATAACGATCTCACAACTGTACTACCGTAGGAATCGAAGTATCACGTGATAATAATAATTCAAATTACATCATACACGAGGAACACTTGTTTTTAATTAACAGTTCAATTAACATTACATATAAACAAAATAAACTATTTAACAATCTGACTAACGTAATATTACAACATTAATTCTAACTTTTAAAAACTTATAGTCATTTTCAATGATTTATCTAACTTTTATTATTTCACAACTGCTCGGTAACACGTGTTCGAATATCGTCTCCCCGCCGTGACTCTGATGTACTAGCTAGGAAAAGTAGTCGTCACTTCCGGTTTATCCTCTGAAGGTTGTGGGTCTAGCGCTTCCTTAAAATATCTATCATTTTTTTGTTGCCGTCGAATAAAATTGTGGATCACACAACTTGCCATAGTAATTAGACACAACACTCTATAAGGAAACGGTGTAGCAATATTTAATATCTTGAATCGCTTCTTTAATATCCCAAAGGTCTTCTCTACCACGTTTCTTAATTGGGCGTGCCGATGATTATACAAGTCCCGCAGAGAACGATGTATACGACCACGTGTGTTACTATCAAATTGGCTCAGATGGTAACGCTCGCCTCTGTACGGCGCCAGAAATCTATCGGTATTCACGTATCCGGAATCGACCATATAATATTTTTCTATAGATATAACAGAAGTGTATACAACTTTTGAAAAATAAATTTAACCAATAATAGTGAACAAAATGAAATAAATATTTCTCTTTAAATGATACCTTCAGGTACTGTAAAACCTCCGTTTTCACAGGCCCATCTAAGTACCCGCATATCAGCGGCAGATCCTTCCCAACCGGTGCATACAAAAAAAAAGTTATGATCAACGAATATAACAACCATCATATTTTACGATATAAATCCTTTGCGACACCGAAATCGTGGTTGTTTGTCCCTTTCGACAATCACCGGAATATGCGTACCATCCACCGCCCAAATTGCATTCTAGATATATAAATGTCACAAAATAATACATTACAAATTGAGCATTGGTAAAGTACAAATTAACTTTTGAAAAGTTATTGTCCCTTGCCTTGAACGGATGAAAATTCGGATTTTCACTAATTCTTGGATGCACTCCACAATTACTTGGCGGCATAGTTAAGTACTCATCTTTTAATTGAATAATGCATCGGAGTACATTGTTAAAATGACGACTAATTGTTTCCCCCGAATGTTGGAAAGTTTCGGCGATCATGCACCCTAATTGCTACACCGTGTCCTATACAAAATAGAAAAATTTCTAACTGTTCGTCAGCAGTCATATTTCATGTGCTAATTAAAAGGCCCTTTCCGACAAGTACATCGCGGAGAGCAATGAATGTAGTTGTCGTCATTCTAAAATGATTGGACCCCCGGTCTGGATGACCATTCAGAATATCACAAATAAACTGATGCACAGTAAATGGACGGGTACGACATGATTGTCTGCTTATTGTACTTGTTGCATTTATGTATCATTCGTCAATGAGCATGATTATGACTTGCACCCAATAGTCATCATCATCATCTAATATAGTCAACAAATTTGCAACAAAAGTTGAAGAAAATACAGTTCGATAAATTGAAGCATCCATTATATCTGCAATGAAATTGTAGCAATTTAGCTAATTTTGATAGTAACTAGACATGATATAACTTGTATAGATATGCACGACAAACATTCAAATAATGTTTGGTTTAAGCCAAAAAAAATGTGATACTAAATATTACAAAGTCAGGTTTTTAGCTACTCAAAGTATGATACTAAATATTACAAAGTCAGTTTTTAGCTACTCAAAGTGCGATACTAAATATTACAAAGTCTTGTTTAAACTAATGAAATTACACATAGACTAATCTTACCGGTTACTAAACCAACATACGAAAGAAAGGACTACACTAAACTATAGAAATGTCCACATTGGATTACTCCACTATATGCCCGAAAAAAATTGTCTAAACATTATATTTTCTTTAGCGATCTGCCGTTCAACCCACATTAATGCAAGATCGTCATTCATTGTCATAAAAAGTTGTCGATTTTTGTCTTCTTTCAAAGCGTCACCGGCAGCCAAAACCTTTTCACTTGTGAGCCCTGGCAGAGAATAGATTCGGCTCATACAATCCTCGATGCTCGGAACAGGTCGTCGACCTTCAAACTCCTTCTGATACATATGTCGTACTAGATTTAACTTATCTTTTCCAATCTGAACCATCTCTGCCACGGCTTCACTGATGTCTTCAGTTTTCTTTCTTTGTCCACCGGTCGACGAACGGTTTGTTCGTTGGGTAGTGTCGGGTAGTAGGGAACGAGGCCTTTTCCCTGCAGAGCTGTTCCCAAACCCACTTGTATTTTTGTTTGTAGGGTGAGGGCTAGGTGACCTTGACGTGTGTGTACCTCTCATAGAATCATTCATAGGTGGCCCAGATGACCCTGCTTCAAATGGAGTCGGTAAGAGATATAATCCTGATAATCTTGGGGCTATTATAGTATCTTCCTCACCAAGGAATGATGAGGAGGAGCTAACTATGGTTGTGGTGGGCGGCATCACAGAAGAAAAGCCATATCTACCGGTTGCGGTAGTCTCCTCCGTAAGGAACTCAAGATCCTTATATAGAGGAAATGGCTTATCCCTACATTTACCATAAGTGAGATTTTTCTGGACATAGGTTAGTTATATTAGAAAAGTAATAAGAAATCTATGCGGTAATAATTTGTTGAAAGCAAAATGAATTCAAGTTACCGCGATCACGGCCTCCCAATCAGCACTATCGCCAGCCGTGGGAATGTTGAGGACATAGTCCGATCCCCACCCGCTCTTGTTTACCAAGCAGTGGTACAACGTAAATGTACGCTTCAGAACTTTCAGATGATTCTTTACTTGATCCTTGGTTAGGTTTATGTTATTTCTACTATTTATTTCGCTAACAATCCTAACCCACGCAAGGTTAGTGAAAGACCCAATGACGTTGTTGCCTAAGGTATGTTCCTCAGTCAGCAACGATAACAGACATGCATCCATTGTTTCGGTCCAATTCTGTGTACGCGTCCACGCTTGGGCGCGAGATCTGCTTCCACCTTCTTTTGCAACAATATTGCCTTGGGGGTTCTCCAACTCCGCACGACTGGTGTGAGCGGCATTAAATACTTTCTTAAAGGACGCATCTGTAAGTAATGCACGTACTAATTTATATATTTTTCATGTCAAACTATAAATTCAGGTGTGCGCAATAAAAATGGAAGGACATAGCATAATTGGCATAAATAAAATCAACACATGTATGGTAAGTGGTATGTCAAACAGGAGAAGCAAAATAAATATGGAAGAGCATAACATAATTGGAATGAATAAAATCAACACATGTATGGTAAGTGGTATGTCAAACAGGAGAAGCAAAATAAATATGGAATGACATAGCATAATTGGCATAAATAAAATCAACACATGTATGGTAAGTGGTATGTCAAACAGGAGAAGCAAAATAAATAGGAAATTGCATAGCATAAATAAAATCAGCATATGTATGGTAAGTGGTATGTCAAACAGGAGAAGCAAAAAAAATATGGAATTGCATAACATAATTGGCATAAAAAATTCTCGTTTGAGGCATACGAAAGATGCGATTCTTACAAATTCTTTTTATTTGCACATACGTGGAATAGTGGTTTATTATGTACACAAGCTCAAGTGGTTTCCAACAAGCAAGGGGGCGCAGTGGATTGTAAATCCATGCCATCCATCAAACGCCTATGACAACCGTCATAATCGCCTAAATTTGTAAGAATCAGCATACTTTACCGATCAAACAATCATATCTCGCCGCCGACAAATATAATGTATGTAAGCACATAGCATAGTCATGTATGATGAGAGACAAGTGGCAACACAGGTTTAAGCATGTCATATGTGATATAGCATCGAACAAATTCATGTGAAAGGCAATTGAAATTCTGATACGGCAGCCAAACCTGGATCGTAGCGAAAATGCCGCTTACTCACAGTTTACAACACCAGGGACAAGGCAAGCAAGACAAGTTGGCCCAACGGCAACAGAGCCAGCCCAACAGCAACAGAGCCAGACAAGCAGGCCCAAGCAGCCGCAACAGTAATCAGGAGGCAAGCAACAGGTGGCAAGAAACACTACAACACAGTACAGGGAAGCAAGGCGCAACAGGGATTATAGCAACAAGGCATACCGGAATAGGACGATGAGGGAGGCACAATAATAGGCAAGCAACAAGGCACCCCGGAACACGAAAGTGAGAGAGGCAACACCGCGTCGACGCAAGGAGCAGAGGAGCAAGCCGCAACAGTATGCAAGCAACAAGGCACGCCGGAACAGTCAGGTGAGAGAGGCAACACTGCGTCCACCCAAAGAGCAGAGGAGCAAGCCGCAATAGTCCGCAAGCATCAAGGCATGCCGGAACAGGAAGGTGAGAGAGGCAACACCGCGGCCACGCAAGTACAGAGGACCAAGCCGCAACAGACGTCAACAAGATATACACAACCGCAGGCCGGAGGGGTAGATCGGGCGAAGATCTACACCACCACAGGCTAGAACACCCCCGCAAACACAGATCAGGGGCAAAAATACAGATCAGGCGAAAAAATTTCGCATCTCGGGGAAGGCAGTAGGGATCGAGGCGATTGATCTACCAGATCAAAGCGGTAAGAGGGATCTCAGCTTCGTGGAAGGAAAGCAGGGATGTAAGGATCGAGGTCCCCTGTAAGAACTTGAATTTTGAAAATAAATAAATTAATGAAAATGATTGAAGTCCAGTTGAATTGGGATCATGAAACGCACGAATAGCTCAGTGCCCCTTTTCTGCAGTGTAAATTGCACAGAAATAGGGCCAGAAATATCACCTTTCAATCCGAGCCTGATCTCGAAGATCCGAGACCACGAGTGCGACCGTCACGACGAACTGAGTAAAAACCATATTAAACTTGTTCAGATCTGACGGTCGGATCTTCCAGAAATCGGCGTTGAAGCCGGCGGGACCCGCGACTTAAGTCGAGGGTACAATGAACAGTAAACCCTAATTTTCGAACCCCTTCGCGTCAACATTGAGCCAATTCACTGTCTGAAATCCGAACATAGCACTTCAGGTAGTCGATTTGAATGGCTCCGACGTTCTGGACGCAATGGCGCTGACGAAATTTCCGTTTGACGACTCTAAGTCTCGAAAAACGCGAAAACTATATTCCGGGACTGTATTTTATGGACCGAGATTTAATCCGGGCAGTTTTTCGAAAAATCAAAAATCGCTACCTGATAGGTCTCGTCGAGCCGGACGTCATGGCGTAGTCCATTTTCCGTTTCGACGACCGGATCGCCTCGAAATGCGTGAAATAAGGCGAAATAGGGGATATTTACACATGAACCCTTGGATTTCTTGCCTCGGAAAGCGTGCCACTCATGGGAGAGGGACCTTGATGTAAATAATACATGCTGTGAGGGACCAGGTGCTAAAACACCAAGGCTAGAGGGACTAAATTGCAAGATTTCCAAACCCTATATAAGTGTACACCCCCGAGCTAGGGTTTCTACAAACCCAAACCCTGTGCCCTAGCCGCATCTCAACAAACCGCCACTCCTCTGCCACGCATCCCTCGCCAGCCCCGCACCGGCCGCCGCCTGGCCGCCGCCGGAAAAGGAGATCAAGAAGTTTCTTGATCTCGGGTGCATGGTGAAGAAGGCCCTCAGGGAGGGTTCTGTCAATCGAGACCCAGTGCTGGGGAGTCCTTCGTGAAGCCGCATCCGAGCTGCAGTGATCCGGACCCCGGCCGTCGCCGCCGTGCGCCGCCGCAGCCACCCTTCTCTTTTCACGTTTTTCGGCCAAGGTGAGTTTTGAAACTTTCTAGTGCTTTCGGGTTTTTGGGCACAATCAATGTGCTCCTGACATCGAGGTCATCGTCCGGATGCAGACCCAGCTAAGACCGCCGTCCCGATCGCCGGCGGGGGACTCAACCCGCCGGATTATCGTTTTTGTTGGACGAGCTCTTGCGCCACCATCATCCGGCCGGCGATCTTAAGATCAGCACCGTTGATCTTCTCCCTCTTGACGACTGTGACCTCCCCACAAGGTCTGAACCCGATCGGATCAGGATCGGGGCCGCACGACCAAGCCCTAGAACCGGCCGTTTTTCACCTTCGCCGGAACTCCTTCTGCCGGCGCCGCCGATCGACCCCGTCGCCGGCCACCCCCACCAGAAGACTCCTTGCGTCGGGAGGACTCTGTTGATCCAAGTCCCACCGGCCGGAACCCAGCCGGCCGGAATCCGCCATTAGCGGCCTTGATGCTTGACCGAGCTCCTCCGGCGCCGCCTCGCCGGCGCTCCTCGGTCGCCGGGAACCTCCAGGTAGGCTCCTGTGATCCCATAGAGTCCCCCCATCAAGTTGCATGTCCCTCTTAACGTCAGGTTTTTGACCTTGAAGGTTGCACCCGAATTGACTTCGGCCTTCACCTCCGGCGATCCCCGGTGCTCCGGGACTCCGGCAACCACCCAGGTAAGGTCCTAGCAACCCCTTATTAACCTCCATCATTTTTCTTTGGGCCGAGAGACCCCCCTGTTATTAGCCTCCAAAGCTTGCACCCGAGCCACCCTCTCGGGCTCATCTCCGGCCGCCGCCGCCTCCGGCCGCCGGGGCTCGACCCCACGTGGACCCGAGACCTTCTGGGACTCCAAGCAACCTGATGCTCACCTTGGTTCCAGGTCTGGACCAGAGTTGATCCAAGAACATCCAACCCGAGCCTTGGCTTGTTTGAGTTGGCGCACCACCTTGCTCCGGCCACTGCTCCGGTCGATCTCAGGCACCCCTCAGGTGAGCCCTCAACCCTACTTACTCTTCTGAACATGATGCTCCTTTAAACTCTGGATTTGATCAAGTATAGGGTGAGTTCTAGCCTAGTTGTGAATTGAACCCGAGTTGTTTATGGGCCAACTTTGCCCTCGAGCCCCGTGCCAGCCCAAACCTGTGAGCACGGGCTCCGTCTCGTCGTAACAAACGCGCTGAATGTTACGGCGCAGCTTTTGGACTCCCGGATTTTGAGAACGAGTCGAAACATCGGATTAATGCAATAATTTTATGCAAATTTAAAATACATTTTGGACTAAAATGCGTTTCGGACTTGCTGGCTGCCCTTAGACAGCGTTTACACGCCTACTAGGCATCTTGTCAGAGTTCAGTAGGTCCTCATTGATCGAGAGTTAGATTCTGTGCGGTAAATCGGCAATATTGCCCCGTATATACACTCCGTTACTGTCGTGTCGTCGGGACGGGTATATGCGAGTCTATTATTGATTGTAGCTTCTGATACAGGGCCCAGTTGTTCAGCACCAGCCTCCCACTAGCTGTGCGGGAGTTCGAGGATCTGCCTTCATCCAGGTGGGTTAGCTTCGGTCCGGGCTTGATCTATTCGGCCCTCTGGTTGCTTTAGTCCAGTCGGACACCCTTTTTTTTGATCAGCCTGCGAATTATACCGATACGACCTATGATGACTGAATATATATCACATGATCCCCTGATAGACATTGATTCTTTTAGACTCATCATATATACCTGCTGATTTTATCTAGATGAGCCTTGATGATTGTATTGACATGCCCTATGATTAGTCCTGATAGATCTTGATCTACGTGAGACATATCTTACGTACCTGTTTATCAGTTTCTATATTTCTGATAGACCTTGATCTTCATGAGACATACCATATACATATCTGTTCATCAGCTTTTTCAGTATATAGATCTACATGATTTGATGACACTTGTTGATTCCTGTCAGCCGATTATTATCTACATGATCCCTGATTATTCCTGACTGATCCTGATTGATTGATATATATAGATTTGCATGATTAGATGACACCTGTTGATTCCTGTTATTGAGATGTTATTCGAGATATTATTGATATGCATGATTGATTGATCCTGATTGATAGATACCACTCGATATGCATGATTGATTGATCCTGATTGATAGACACTACTCGATATGCATGATTGATTGATTCCGATGGATAGATATAGACAGATGATTCCCTGTTGGGATCTCGGCATGTTGCCGACTACCCGGTCACTAGACCGTGAGATTGATCATTATGATTTGCCATGCACTGCTGTACTTCACGAACATGGCCGGGGTAGCTCCCCGTGGAGATTGTTCTTTACCGGTAAAGTGGTCTGATGATAGACCCGTGAGCCCTCGACAAGGTTATGTCAGCCGAAAAAGGTGCCGAACAGTGGCATTGCCTGAGGTCCTGCGAGACCAATATGGCGCATGATTGGATACTTGGTTTTCTACCTTTGACGCATTACTTTTACTCGTACTGCTGCTCAGTTGTTTCCAGCACTATTATCTGTAGACATGCTTGTATCACTTGTAGTTCTTATACATGATCCTGGTAGTTGACTTTTGATTTCAAGCATGCATGCCCTACAGTTTTCATGATAGTTATTTCTGAGATACCCTGATTGTTCAACATTCTTACCTGCAGTTTTATTTCTGATTATTAGTAGACATCTATGTTTCCAGCTTTTCCTACAGATCTTTACTATCCGCAGATTTTAGTACCCAGTAGGTACGATTAGCTATTTCTCGGCTCGTTGTGCCCACTGGGATACACTCCGGTGTATCTCACACCCTCGGGTGACTGTTGTAGGTCCGTCGGGTGATGAGATGTCGGGACGATCCAGTGAGCCGATTACGATAGAGCTGTCCCCATGAGCATTATATATCGATGACTCCTGCAGATATTTACTTTCCGCATTTCATTCCAGTTTATCTTGATTTAGACATTTAAAACTGATGATGTAATAACTTAATTTTGATTATTCCTATTGAGTAGATTAGTGGTTGTACTGAGATATCTGTTGCTGATTACTAGCCTAGCCGTGCATATATAGGGGAGTCTCTGTTCGCGGAATAGAGAGTTTCCTATATGTGTGGCGGTCTGTTACGCCTGTTTTGCAAACTCTGGTTTAAACAAAAAAAAAAATTTCAGACCTGATTTTAAAACTCGGGGCGTGACATACCCGGCGACGAGGAGGAGGTAGGGGGAGAGCGGTGAGGGCGAGATGGCGGTGAGGACGTAGAGGAAGACGAAGCAAGAGAGGAAGGAGATGAAAATGGTGCATCGGGAAGCGTGCAAAGGGAAAGGGCAAAATGTGATTTTGCTTGTTCGGAGGTGGGGTGGGCGGGGGGGGACCCTTGTTCCCCCCCTTTACCAGGTTGTCCCGGGATAACCCGTTAAGGGAAGGGACAAGAATCCCAGCTTGTCCCCCCCCCCCCCCCTTATTCTGATGTTGTTTGGGTACAAAGGGGGTATAACCCCCTTTGTACCCAAACCAAATGGAGTGTAAATTCAATCCAGTTACATGATTTATTATTTTATTTTTGTTTATTTTATTTTTGTGAAAACATATGTATGGACACCCTCTCGTTATAAGCCATTTTAATTGAATTAGGCACCTAAACCTTTTCATTTTAAGTGGGATCTCTTTAATTTGTGTTTGTTTTGATTTAAGTCGTAAGTCATTTAGTACCAATTAAACTAATAATAATACAATAATTTGGAGAGATTATGCTATATTTATGAACAAGGGCCATTAATTTTGTATAAAAAATTCACTAATTTTGCATTTTTACAAAGTGGGCCAGCTTATTCATTTTTATTGATTCAAACCGAATTTTTTGAAAATTGACAAAAATACATATATTCCCTATCTCTCTCTCTCTCTTTCTCTCTCTCTCTCTCGTTGCTCTTCTTCTCCTCCCACTTTCTCTCACTCCTCCTCCTAGTACCACTGTTCCTATGTTGCCACCGTGCTCCTTTTATATCTTGCCCACAAGCGAGATGACGACGACGAAGCTTGGCTGACTCGTCGTCGTGGCCGATCTCGGCGTTTTTCAGCGAGGTCACTATGAGAGACGAAAGTGGCACAATTTGAAGCCTCACTAGAGACGAAGACAGAGGTGGCAAAGGAGGAGGGCCATTGCTAGTGTAGAATACTCCTGAAGCAAGTTTGTGAGTATGGCCGCGACGGTGAGGTGGTGGCAATAGTGGAAATAAAAAATATGACGGACGACACGATATTGCACTTTTTAAAATAGCACAATTTTTTTTTTATCAAATAGTATAATATATGTACAAATAGTGCAACATCGCATTATCTGCCAAATTTTTTTCTCTCACTACCGCCATCACCTTGTTGTTGCCGCCCACGCTCGTGGACTAGCTCGCAAACATGCTAGCCGCCTTCCTCTTTGTCCACTTTCATCTTCGTCTCTAGCGAAGTTCCAAGTGGCCACGATAATGAGTGGGCCAAATTCATCATTTTCCTCTTATTTGTGAGAAACATTACGATGCGGACACGACGGAGATGTGAGTCTAAGAGAAAGGGATACAGTAGAGAGAAATGGAGTATTTAAGGCACAGATTATTTTGCTCAGTTTTTTAAAAACTTTATCTTAATATGTAAAAATAAAAAATACCCTATTTTTGCAAAAATTCGAAGCTAGTGATTTTTTTATGCAAAAAAGCCTATGAACAAACAGACAAACATGCATTTGTAAATTAATTAGTTGATTGGTTTGAGTTCCTTGATTCTCTAAGTTTTTTGTGATTCAAAATTTATGAGCATAATAACCAAAAAAGTTTATATTCTTAAGACATCGTTCGGTTCAAGTATGAAGGAGGAAATAAGCCCTTATTTCCTCTTTTATATCCAAACGTTGTTTTGAAAAAGGAAGAATAACCATTTTTATTTTTGAAGAATAAGTCTCGATTTGTTGTTTCAACATTTTTTTTCTGGAACAAGCCTATTTTCACTAGAGAACAAATTTAATTAAAATAAATATACTTTTAATTATTATATTAACTCTTTAATTAATTTAATATTTTCACGTATCTAATCATTGTATTCTAATTATCTAACTATTATTTATTTATTTATTTATTTATTTTATTAAATTATTTATGGTTAATTAAATTATTAATTAACAATACTTATTGTTAATTATTTTATGAATTAATATTAGGGTTATCCAGCAAGAATTCATAATTAATTAGTTAAATAAGTTAAATTATTATTTAATTAATATTTTTATGTTAATTAATTAGATAAAATATTACTATTTTAAAATTATAATTATCCGTATTTTTATTATTCTAATCTAACTATCCAAACGCTATTTTTTTTTTAGTTTCGAAAATAATTTAATTTTTATCCAAACATAAAATTAATTTTATTTTTATTTATTCTAAAAATTATATTTATATTATAAATGAATAAACAACTTTTACTTATACTCGAACAAACGATACTCAAGGCAGCTTTGTTTCGAAAATAAGGTATGGAATAAGGTATTGTTTTAAACTTGTTTCCCCAATGTGTTTGATTTGGATAAAAACAATAATTCTCGACTTTCTGCAATAAGTTAATATAAGACTTGAACTACTGTTTCAGTTTTTTTTAATGAAATAAGCTTGCTCAATTCCCACTATAATAAGTTTAATTAAAGTAAACATAATTTTAATTATTGTGTTAACTCTTTAATTAATTTAATATTTTGACTAATCTAATTATTTTATTAACTAATTATTTAATTATTAAATAATTAACTAATTAATTTATTAATTTATTAAATAAATTATTTATTAATAATACTCATTATTGTTAATTATTTTATCAATTAATATTTAGGGTTATTTAGCAATAGTTAATTAAATAAATTAAATTATTATTTAATTAATATTTTTATATTAATTAATTAGATAAAATATTATTATTTTAAAATTATAATTACTTAATTATATTCTGAGTATTCCAATCTAACTATCCAAATACTATTTTTTTATATTTTCAAAAATAATCTAATTTTTATCCAAACGCAAAATTGATCTTATTCATATTTGTTGCTAAACTTATATCTATTTCTGAAATAAATAGTTATAGCTTATGTATGAATCAAATGCACCCAAATATTTTCAAGCATTTGTTCTCATACATATATTAGTCATGCGCACCATAGACATACAGATGGAACTTTAATAAGTACCACTTATTTTAAAGAAATCTCATCAAACATAAAAGTATTGGGATAGGAACGTCGACAGCGAACCAACCAACTGCAGCTGTCTTCTCATTAAGAACGTCATTCAATTTTCATCAGAAAACCATTACTGTATTCTCAATAAATCTTCATATTAAATATGTCCTGCTACCCTGCCTTCAATCTCTTGGCATCTTCTGCTTTCCAATTTGCACTTTAATTAGGCTACAGTTGTTGTATTATGATTGGTATGGTTCACATCTTAAACTTAAATCTCAAACTTTGTTGATATTTTGAAAAAAAACACAAACGTATACGCGGTTTAGCCATTACCCTAGGTGGTAGAGAACAGAAAGGTTTCACTGCATGAATACTAAGAAAAATATTTCTGCACCGGCAGATTGTACAATTTAATTTATCATCAGATTGATCATGTAATTAAAACCAGGACTAAGTTCACTCTGTCTAAGAGGCTCCAGAGTTGAATTTTCATATATATCTATCATATAATAACATTAATTTGTCTGTAATTTTGTAGCCACTTTTGCTTTTGTTTTAGCCAGTGAGCGTATATGGCATTGATCATTTAGTCTCCACCAAGCAAACACATAAAACTTTTGAAAGTAAATGTATCTTTTATAATCTTTGCTATATTTGTAGAGGAAAAAGTCTCCAAACTATCAGAACTTTGTCCAATTATTAAAGCATGTACACCATTTGAACTCTAAAATATTAGAATTTTTATTTAAATAATACTTTTATTTCAACTCACTATAGAGTTTCTGTGTTATTATTGAAGGGCGAACCGGCCGTGGGGGTTACTGAGCACATCTCAACCCACACAGCACACGAGCGCAACGGAAACAGAATCTTTCGTAGATGAAAGTAGACGAGAACGATTGTAGAAACAAGCACGAGAATAACTAAACAAATAAAACGAATAAGGAAATACAATGACACAAGATTTACGTAGTTCGGCCAACAATGTGTCGACCTACGTCTACGGATAAGACCACCTCAATGTGTTATTCGATTAATCCACGACACAAAATTACAAAGAGTAAAATTGGATTACAAGAAACTTTCTCACGGAGGCTCTCCATGTTTTTTCTCTCAATTAAGATTTTTCAATAAAGTCTTAAAAAAATAAAAGATGAATTACAAGAGTTAATATAACTCTAAAAATCTAATTCTAATAGAAAACGATCTCCACCGTCCATCCGAGTCGTCGATATTCTTTTAAGAATTCTCTTTAAAATATTCCTAAATTATCACTAATCTTTAGAAACAAGATTGGATAATATTAGGATCAAATCCATATCGACTCGAAACATGATTTTACATAATTCAATAACTATCACCCTGAATTCTAGAATGATCTGGATATGAATTCTTTTTCGTAATTATTAGATTAGAATTATTTTACTTATTAAATTAGAAAATATATTAATTTTACTTATTAATATCTATTATATTAGAAATATCTTTCGATTTAATCTATTTTTATTTAGTTTTTTTAATCATATTTGAACTATATAGTGATTCTGGGCCTATAAATAAGTGGCTCTTCTCTTTTGTAATTAATAGATCAATTTATTAATAAAAAAGTTAGTTCTTCTTAATGACTTTCAATTTAGGCTAAGTTATAAAAGAGCTTCTCTCTTTCTTTTGGAGGGAAGATGCGTCAATTTGAGATACTAAATCATTCTATTAGTTTTAAAGTCACAGTTTTGAGTGAAAAATTTTAACAATTTGGTATCAGAGATTCAGAATATTTGTAGAGTTTGTAGCCCAAGATTTTATCTTTTCTTTCACATTCACATTTGATCCGAGAATAGAATTTTCGGCACACTAAACACCTTGCGTACTCTTTTCTCAAGTGTTGAAATCTAGGGTACATCAACTTTCACTAGTGTGGATACCTAAGTGGCAGAATTTGATGCCGTTCGAGTCATTACGAGCAAAACCAAGTCGTTTACTAATGAACGAGTTTGTTCTCGCTTAATTTGAGACGGCTTTAATTCAGCTAAACACTCTCGACTTAACTAAATTTATTTAATTACTTCTTTACTATAAAAAAAAAAATCCTTCCCAAGGCATCTAAAAGAGATTTTGAAAAATTTATTGTTCTGTTTTATAATTATGAGTGATCTATGGCAAAATAAAATAATTAATCAACCAATTACAAGCCTGGCGCCAAAATAAACAAAAGCTTCTATATCGCAAATGAAGTAGGAACATAAGGTTTTTAATGCAAGCTCTCAGTTAAAAGATGGAGCTTCAATATCAGTGTTGGAAAATTCGGTATTCGTTTCGATATCAGATTTTATGAATTCGCAATTCGCTCCAATACAGCAATCCGTTCCGATACCGTCTAGAGTTGGGATTCCGCAGCAGAAACGTCAAATCGATTTTTTATCAAAAAATTCGTCCTCTCAATATAACTGGAACTAGCACAACCACAAAAAAAAAAAAAATCAAAACAGAAAATATGCGGGTGAAATAAGATTCATTAACTAAGAGAAGAATTACACCGATTACACCGACTTCTCTTCTGCAATAGAGCAGCTTCAACCCGAGCACTCCTCCTGAATCTCTCTCACCATTCTTTCGTTTTCTATAAACCTATAAGAGCTTCAACCCGAGCCCTCCTCCTGAATCTCTCTCACCCTTCTCTCGTCTTCTATAAACCTAGAAGATTATGGATGTGGCTAAATTCTACCCCCCACCACCTTCATGGGTGTGACCACCACCGTGGGTGTGGATACCACTATATGGGTGTGGCTAAATCCTAGCTCTCTTCACCTCCATGGGTATTACCACCACCGTGGGTATATCCACCACCGTCAAATAATAGCACATATGCTATATTTATAGCTTACATAAAAAAACTATTCAAATCCTAGTCTAAATTGATTTTTATTCTAATTAATATTTAAATCTTAACAAACTTATCTCTTTAAGATTTAAATATTAATCTTAATCCAACTAGGATTCAACTACAAATCTAATCAAATCCTAACAATCGGCATATGAAATACTACTGTGAGTCAATCCAAATAAATCTCAGTTGGTTGATATTAGGTTTGAAATTTATAATGGTGGTGATCTAACTACTCAACGGACTATCGATCCACAAACATAATTCCAAACTACACACAACCAGTTGTTGCCTCCCCTAGTTTCTCCACCATCGCCTCCACCGGTCGTTCCACCGTTGTTGCAACCATCAATTGTTCATCGTCATTTCTCGGTCACTATCTCTAACAATTGTACCTCCATCAACACTTTTACATATCATTCCTTCAGCAGCGTCATCATCTGTTTCATTGTTTTATCTATTATCAGACATTTCAAAAATATTATCGTTGCTGTTCCTTCAATTTCTATTACTCAAGAAGACATTGATGTGATTCTACCAATGATTAAGTAGATTACACCAACAAAATTATTTAGACTTCATCATCAACTCTTGTACTTTATAATTAATTGTCTCACACTTTGAGGATAAAGTGTGTTTTAAGGTGGAAGGATTGTTATGATCACCCCGAATTCTAGAACAATTTGAATATGAAATTTTTTTCTCATTATATTAAGATTATATTACTTAATTATTAAATTAAGAATAATATTTTATTTAAAATATTAACTAGATTCAAAATATTTTTTAATTTATTTAATTTTTTATTATATTAGAATTATTGTATGTAGTGATCTAGACTCTTCTCTTTTATACGCAACGGATCAATTTTATCAATAAAGGAGTTAGTTCTTCTTAATAGCTTTTAGATTAAACTAAGTTAGAAGAGATTTTTTTTTTTTTTTTTCTTCTTGGAGCGATAGACGTCTAATATAAATATTAAATCTATGTATCATATCAAAGTTACAACTAGAAACATAAAATCCTAACATTCGATTTTGTTCGTAGTGGCCCGATGTTTATTACTATCTTAACCACCAAGCTAGCTCGCTAGACGGGCAAGCAAACCATTTTGCTCGAACTTCGACTAATGCAATGGTGATGTGACTAACAAAGATCTGGTCAAATTACCAAAAAAATTTCAACATTTTAAAGTTTAGGGAAAAAACCCAGTGGTTTAACGTCACCTCCGCGGACTTGCACTTTAATATCATATATATAATTTTATTTTTATATGATAAAAAAATCAATCAATAAATAGAATAGTAAACTAGCACATTTTAAAATTCACAAGAAGGTAAATTATAGTATATCATAATCCTACATTATGTACTTTACTGATTTCTACATTAATGTATTATTTAATTAATTACTTTGTTTACTTTTGAGGTTTTTATATTGACTATTTATTTATTAGTTAAAATATACTAAATTTTTTATTTTTGGACAATAGATTAAGAAAATTAATAACTTGAGTTTAGTGAGATCAATAAGTTGAGTAAGATTATATTTTATAATAGATCTAACAATAAACCTAACATTCATATAGATTGAATCAAGTCAAAGTGTGATAAGTGTACCCTTTCTATCGGCACGTGTTTTTGGAATAGCTGATTTGCTCTTATGATCCACAAGGGCGAAATAGAAGGAGGTTGGTTGGGTTGAGTTACAATCAAGATCCGTAAGTATTGTATTGAGTGAGATCAATAGGTTGAATCAGGTCGAAGTCTAGGAAAGCTCCAGCTGAGCATTTAAGTGTGATAAGTGTATTCTTCCTATCGACACGTGCTTTTGGGATAGTTGATTAGCTCTTATGATGAATAAAAGATCTAACAGTAAACCTAACATTCATATAGGTTGAATCCGGTCGGAGTCTATGAATGCTTCAGCTGAGTCTTTTAAGTATGATAAGTGCCCATTCCTATCGATACGTGCTTTTGGGATAGCTGATTAGCTCTTATGATCCACAAGGACGAAATAGAAGGAGGTTGATTGGGTCGAGTTACAATCGAGATTCGTAAGTATTGTGTTTGTAAATTTTAAATAAATTTATTATATCTTTCTAACTGTTTAAATTTTTAAAATTAATAATTAATATCAATAATTCAATATTTTATGGTCAAACAAAAACATATCATGTAATACATACCAACATACAACTTTTTAGGTGACAAGATGTTAAGTAAAAATACATTAGATGCTAAAGTTCACCTTAAAATTTAAATAATGAATTAGCAATCAGATAATATTTAGAAATTTATAAGATTTTTTCTTTCATGTTTTTATTTAGAGCGAGAAAAATATTACTTATAAGCGCCATATAGGAGTGTACATCTGGTCGAATCGTTGGCACTAACTATTAATTTTAAAAGCTCGAGCTGTTAGAAATACGCAACTAATTTACTTAAAACGTACAGACACAACGCCCACGGGTCTCGACCGGACTCAACCCACCTGGACGTTAGGTCTATTAATTATTGGGCCTCTTGCTGTTAGGTCTATTATAGACCGCAGCCCCACTCAACTTATTGGGCTCACCCAACTCAATTTATTAGTCTCCTAGATCTATTGCCACGGAAGAAAAAATTAAACCTATTTTAATTCATAAATAAATAACCAACACATCTTGCATCTTTTACATCTTAGAATATATAATTTTTTTTAATTTTTATATTTGAGCTGATCTTAGCCATTCAAAATCTAATGCATAATTCTTACGTCCATAGGATAGGTATATAGAAGCTACACACTCAAAATCGAATATAAATCTTATGCCTATCTCATTTAAAAGCTAACTTTCCACACTAATGTTATCACAAATTTATATTTTAATATAAAACAATAAAAAATATGGTCTTACTCTTTCTCTTTCTTCTTAATTTAGTAGTGATCACCACTCCCAAAGTTACAGGAGCAGGTTTTATCGAGCCTTGATAAAAGTTTTATTTAGTCACTGCCTAGTTGTTTGTAAGCAAATTAGCATCTGGGATAAAGTTAATTTCCACTCAAGCTCTAGAAATATCAGTACCAAATATCGGGTGTTCACTTGCGCCGAAGTGGAAACCCTAGCGACCGAAACCTTTTAACCCCCTCTCTCTCTTTCTATATATATTTATAGCAAGGGAGGGGGAGGGGGAGGGGGAGAGAGGGAGAGCAAGGGGTAGTAGTATGCTGAAGAAGCAAGCGAAAGAAGCTCATATATGAACGCCACAAACATACACATCGATCTCTCACCTCACCCTTCTCTTTTCTTTTCTTTTCTTTTCTTTTTTTTTTTCTTTTCCTTTTTGTTGATCCGTCGATTATTGGGTAATAATTTCAGGTTGCAGGCGGAGGCGTAAGCTAGTTTGAGTGTTGACAGAAGAGAGTGAGCACACAGCGGCTGTCGGCACCGAGGCGGGGGAGAGTGCCGTCGCTTGCCTGCGTGCTCACTTCTCTGTCTGTCAGCACTCCTCTCCCCTCTCCCTTTCCTTCCCAATCCTGCTGCCTGCAGCACTCCTAGTTCCAATCTCTCTTTCTCTCCGATTTTTTTTTTTTTTTTTTTTTTTTTCTTTTTTTCTTCTTCTTCTCGTTCCTTCTTATCTGATGAGCATCATGAGAGAGAGAGAGAAAAAGTGGACAGACTGCACAGCCGATACGCGTGGGAGCGAGGGGGTCTGCCGGCTGTCCGGCCCCGAAACGTCCTCTCCGGGCTCGGATTCCAACGGAGTACTTATTATTGTTGTGTGCATCAGTGTTGTATGCTGCTGTTTTTCTTTCCTATTATGGCTTATAACTATTTTTTTCTCAGGATTTAGTAGCTACTCGAATAAAACAAAAACAAAAAAAATAAAATCCCCCCCCCAAAAAAAAAAAAAAACAAAGAAAGAGAGGGGAGGTGGGTGAGGATTGAGGAGTGCAGTACAGGGGACGGAGAGCGGGACTTTTGAGAGCTCTCTCTCTCTCTCTCTCTCGTCGGGGATCGGATCGGACGACCTCCTGTAACTTGTCCGGATTTAACGGAAATCACTGTTTGACCGAGTCCTCTTCCTCTCTCTCTCTCTCTCCCTCTCTTACATCTCCCCTTTAGAACGTCTTTTTGTTTTTCTTAAACCATTTTTTTTTTGTTAATTTTTGTTTTTTGGGGTATTAATGATTTCATGGAACCTTTAATGCGATCAATCCAACAGCCACCTCCACCTCTCTTATCCACTATACCATTTTCATTTGAGAATTATATATATATTTTATCTTGTATTATCTCATGCTCTAGCTATCCAGATCTCGATCTTATGGATATATATATATATATATATATATATATATATATATATATATATATATATATATATATATATGAAGCAACCACCAAACCCCCAAGGTATGTATGGATCTTGAGCTGGCTCTTTTTATTTGTTTATGATACTTACTTAATTCATCAAGTGCTACCTCAGTAAATAACCACTCCTGTGCTGCGACTTCCCCTCCCATTCATTGGCTGCTGCCAACAAATGATGGTGATTATAAGTAAGTACGCCCTCCCTTTTGCTAGTTTTAATTACTCTCTTATTTATATACTGCTTTTGGTGAACTCCTTCATGACAATAGAATCATTCAACGTGGCCTGGACTTCCTCTAACCTGAATCCTCATTTCACATCTCAGTCTGATTAAGCAGTCAGTTAGTTGTAGCCTCCTTATCATCTGATATAAGATGTTGTGGAGAAAGTCTTTTCCTTTGCAATTCATTGGTGGGGATCGTTCGCTTGCCGTTGAATAATAAACTGATGCGAAGACTTTGGCAAATACGTCTACTAATTGTTCTTTGCCAGGTGCTAATTAGTTTTTAATTGCACAAGTTAGTTGAACCTTATGTGATCGAGCTCTCGTCCAGATCTCTAGCAATAAATTTTCAGACAAAAAGTCGTCTGTAGGTGAAATTGGTCTTTCATGGGTAAGTGCCGTGTTGTTGGACTTGTTTCTTTATGGATTTTTACTAGTCTTCAATTAATGTCATGTATGTATTTAGGGTTCTACTATTACCAAAATTAAGACCAACTACTTCATCGGAAATTCTCTCATGGGGGGCTCTAAAGTTAAATTGCCTATTCCTTGGGCAAGCCCAACGAATGGAGGAAACTGTCAAATCAAACGACGCAATAGTTAACGAGGTGTCGAGTGTCAATAAATAATTGAGTATCCACATAAAATTGAACCAAAGATTAGGGGTCCTTGCATCTGTTTGCCTTTTAGTTAATTAGAAATGTTGAATTATAGAGTAGGGGATGAGAAAAAGACAAAGAAAGTGAAAGCAATCTCCTTTTTGTGGGAATAAATAAATATGTCCAGGTGGTAAACTAAAAAATTAAGCTACCCTGGTCTGGTGCATCGCTTACGTTACTGCCTATGTGAATGTAGTTTATGTTTGAGGTGTATATTGAAAGTACAGATTATGGTATGACATCATGATTGACTTTTCGTTAACATCTTTTCTATATGCATCCTAAGTCAAAGAAACCTCTATTATTTTGATATGCAGTGTCTTTCAAATTCTTCTTTATGCTATACTGCAATTAAAAATTTAATAATTTGAATAAATCTGTATTAGGTATGTGCTGATCATCTTTATCTAATATATGATCTCTTATGTGTGTACAGTAGCAGCAGTCTTCTATTTAGAGGGCCAAATGATGTTTTTAGCCTTTCTAGAACTATTCTCTTGCACCTTCTTTCAAGTTTTTTCCTACAAGTGTAGCTTCAGAAGTTTTATTTAGCCTATATATATATATAACACTTTTCTCTTGCGCCTTCTTCCAATGCCTTTTCTTTTACTTCATAATGAGTGTAACATCGTCGTATGTTTACTCCGATGACTCTAGAGCTCCTAATAAAAACAAAGAAATCCTATTTCCAAATATTTTACTACACTATTATTTTTCTATATATACTTTTAATAAGCTTCTGAAACCTTGCCTTCTCATACAGTAGAAGGGATTTTCTATTTTGTGGGGGTTCTATTCTATACTTGTCTTGAAATTTGCCTTTATGCTGGATTTCTATGCTTTTTTTTTTTTTTTTTTTTCTTTAACACTTTCGTAGAGTGTCAAATAGGCCTATCGAATCATTAAAGATACAGGAATTGATAATATGGAAGCTACAGAATATGTTAGAAATCTGCGGCTTACACTGATACTAGCTAGCTTTGCTCTGATACCAGTTCGTTAGATCTAAACTTCGTCGTCATCTTAATCCTTCATGGGAATAGAATGCTCCAATATCAGTTTGTTAAAAATTTGTGACTTACACTGATACTAGTTTGTTATGACAAAAGTAGAAAAGATCTATGTCGTCGAATGCGAAAATATCAAATAAAATAGAGAAAGAGAAGAAAAATAAAGCATACAAATATTTACGTGGTTCGGCCACTAGCCTACATCCACGGACGAAAACGGAGTAAAAATTTTATAATCAAAATGATGTGAAAAACATGTTTCTTTCACAAAACCCTAATCCAAAAAATATACCCATATTCCTTCTCATTTGTCGAACCAAATCAATAAAATAAATGGTATATTTATAATAGTTGCTAAATTCTAATACAATTAAAAATACAAATTCACTAAGATTAAGAATAATCTTAATAATATTAGGCATAACTTAAACTTAATTTAATGAAATAACTAAAACAGAATAGAGTTAGAAAATCTTTCAATTTTAAAATTTGAGACATCTAACAAAATACGTTTGGAAATCTTATCGAGTACAATTGGAACATTATTTGTAGCTGCATTCTTTGGCATTCTACCTGAGAAACTAATAAACTATTGATTGATCACCTTTTTCCTACATTGTCACTACTTCAGTTGGAGTAAATTAGAGGTTTGTCCTTAGTTGAATTGTCAGACACTTGTGAGACCCTTCCGTATTTTTTGGAAGTTCAATTCTCACATGTTATAGCTGTTGATGTTATGTTTTTTGCAATATACATCAATTGCTGTTTTTGGAATGAAACCAATAGTATTCTTTTTAGAACTCAAGTACACTGATAGTTCTTCATTACTGCAATCTTGAAGAGTGATCTCTACTTGGGAGAGTCTCTTCTCTCGGACATATTTTATCATTCTGAATGTACTACTATTCATTTAATCATTTTCATACCACACTAAGGTTCTTTGTACCATTTTTCCTGGTATTATTTTTTTTAACTTTTTTTTTTTTTAAAAAAACCTCTCCGGATATTTTCTGTTTTCTGTCTCCTTTCATTATTTTAATTCAATTGCAGAATTTATTTTTCTTTTCACAAAAAAAGTCTAGAATTTTATTCTGTTGAGCACTTCACTACAACAAAATTATGTCATAGAGACACGTCTTTGTGACACTTTTGTACAAGTATTCTATCTATATTTTATCTATATTCAAAATTAGGTTATAGGGACACATTTTTGGGACACATTACAATAATGTGTCGCTATACACCGTAGCGACGGCACATATACCTACACTAATTATAAGTGTCGGTATTTTTGCTAGCGGCACTTTTTTCAGATTTTAGAAACACTTAAAAGTGTCGTTATACCATAGTTTTGTTGTAGTGCTTGCTTTTAGTCCATCTTAAGGCGACTAAAGATTGCAGAATGTTTTGCTAGATGTTCATTTATCAAAGGGTAAAATGATGATTTTATCTTTCAATTTATGATCAATTGAACTTGCTAACTCTTGCTTAAATAGTTTATGGAGGTTTAGTTAGGGGTTCTTATTATACAGCGAAATAACATTTTGTTTTGACAAAATACAGAAAAATAATTTTAATCCTGTGAAATGCTTGATTATAGATTAGAGAATACAAGTGTATTTTCTAAGCTAGAAATATATAAACTAATGATGTAACAAAAATTATGCAAAGAGTTTTATAATTCAAAACATTAAATACTGATTCTTAATTAGCTTAGCATAGAGTTCTAATTTATGTGAAATTAATATATAGATGACATTACATTTCAGTTGGCTAAAAAATAGCTGAGATTAAATTGTCAATTAGCACAAATGTGCCACTGGTCAACTTCTAGTGATATTTTGAACAAAATCTTCACAAGCATGAATCACAATGAATGACATTAAGTAATACACCTATTAAAAGTAAGAGATAATTTCAGACATCTTCATGTAAATATATCAAATAGCAAATATATCACTACAAAGTTCAAGTTATCAGATTTATGCCTTCAAAAATTCAGTGACGTTTATATTTGCTTCTCTAGTTTGTTACTGTTAGCTTACTATTTATTTTTTAACAGGCGATAAGTGAAATGTTAATTTTGTCATTGCAAATATGTTTCTCCAAAAGCTCCAACTATTAGAATCGTGTAGAAATACATGCCCTCCCAAATTTTTTTTCAACTGTCATTTTCTTCCTCTGTAAAAATGAACCTAATCTACCATTGTTGCAATCTCTTCTCTACCTTTTCTCTTACTCTTTTTCTCCTTTACCTATCTAATACTTTGCGTTTTCACTCATTTTCCTCTATTAAACCCCAACAATATTTTTCAATCTTTTTCTTTCTTGTTAGATGTGCCTCGAAATTTGGTCATCGTTTTCAATTTTATGCTTCTGATTCTCCTACAATTTCGCGGTGTGACAAAATTTGGAAAGAGATTTGGGAAAAATTTGTGCGCTTGTCGTAATATTTCCTCTAATACCTTGTTTTTTTAATGAGTGGAAGATCGATTATTTCTTCTTCTAGCAACCAAATCCCCAAGTGTGACTGCTTTAAAACTTGTAGAATTTGGCTTTCAAAATAGCTACACGCTAAAGGTTGTCGATTCTATGTGTATCCAAACTAGGAGGGGTTCATAGGAGGACTTCTCAAGGTGTAGTCGCCAAGGGGCTTTGATCGCTTGCTTCGTCGGCTTCGTGGGAGGATATGAATGCTCTTCTCTAGAACGAGAGCATTTGCTCCTCTTCAACTAGGGCTAAAGCTAGGGGTGTCAATGAGCCGAACACGAGCGAGCTGGGGTCGGCTCGTGTTCGGCTCGTTTAATAAACAAGTTGAACATGAGCTGTCTCATTAAAATATCGAACTGGAAAATTCAGCTCGTGTTCGGCTCGTTAATAAACGAGCCGAACATGAACTAGCTCGTGAATTAGATTTTCAGTCCTACTATTAGGTAATAAGTTGAAAGAAAATTTGAATCTTAATTTAATAAATGATGGTTTCTTTACATTAGGTTGGCCTAAAATTCAAATACTAAAAATTTATAATATGCATATGTATAGAGTCCGTTAAGGGTGATTTTGAAAGCACCAAAATGTTGGTGTTATAATATTTTTAGCCATTGAATCATTCTTAGCAGTGTTTGGATCATATACAATGATGGGTCTTACAAGTAATCATTATTATTAACTTTTGATCCAATAAGCCAAAAGGCCGTTTCAAGAGTTAAAAGGTTTTTTTGATACTTTTAAAGACATTTCAGCTCAGTATAGATAAATGGGCCTTTTTATAATTGAGTTGGACTTTATATTTAAGTTGGGCTAACAATTAAATAATAAAAATCTATATTATATATATAATTATAATTAATATATATATAAATATAATATATATAAATTATATAAATTATATAAATATAAAATATATGTATTCAAACTATTATCGAGCCGAACCCGAGTGAGTTGACTCGAGCTCATATTCAGCTTGTTTATTAAACGAGCTGAAAAATTCGGCTTGTCTTCGGCTTGTTTACTAAACGAGCAATTCGATCTCCAGCTTATTTTGAGCCGAACACGAGCTGGCTCGCGAATAAAAACCTAGATTGCCACCCCTAGCTAGAGCCCTTCAGGTGGTTAATGGGATTATAATATGAGAGGGTAAAAAGGACAATTTACGTCACTCACTAACCAAAGTTAAGAATTTTACTTATGGTTAACTATATTTTTTTAATGGACACTAACAATAATAATGGACACTAACAATAAGGGTATATTTGAATCCGTTAGCACTTTTTGAGTGATAAATTAGATAACTTGAACTTTGTAAGCATATATCTTTTATTTGATATATTTACAGGGAGCTGTATGAAATTATTCCTAAAAGTAAAGCCACTTAGCTTTATAGAAAGCATATAATTAATATATATGATTTGAAGTTTTAAGTACTCTAGCTTTTTCAGAGAGGATGAATTCTATTATGTGCTCTTTAGTCTCTACTAACCAGTCGTCTTGATAATTGAAAAAGATTTGGAAACAATATCATATGTACGTTGCATATTTTGTTTGTGTTGGGAAACTGGTACTCGCCCCGGTACTAGATTCTGAAAATTCGCAACCTGCTCCAGTACCGCAATCCACGTCGGTATCGCCTAATGTTGGGATTCCACAACGGAAGCATCAAATCAGGTTTTTACTTAAAAATCCGTGTCCTTAACATAACTGGAACCAACACAATCACAAAGAGAAGAAAAACCAAAATAGAAAATATACGGGTGAAATAAGATTCATTAATCAAGAGATGAATTACACCGACTCCTCTTCTGCAATAGAGTAGTTTCAACCCGAGTCCTTTTCCTGAATCTCTTTTACCCTTTTCTCGTCTTCTATAAAGAAGACCTCTCTCTTTGAACGCACCTGTACGTGCATCCAAAATCATGGACACCTTGGCCATGCCATGTGGGTGTGGCTAAATCCTAGCCCCCACCACCTTTATGTCACATGGGTGTGACCACCAACATATGGGTGTGGCTAAATTCTAGTCCCCATCACCTCCATAGGTGTTATCACCAGCATAGGTGTAACTACTACCAAAATAATAGCACCTATGCTATATTTATAGCTTACATAAAAAACTATCCAAATCATAGTCTAAATAAATTTTTATTCTAATTAATATTTAAATTTTAACAAACTTATCTCCAACAGATTTAAATATTAATCTTAATCTAACTAGAATTCAACTACGAATCTAATCAAATTCTAATAGTTTGTATAATGAATGCCTGCTCCTAGATGCATAGTGAACTGCTTATATCTGTTATGACCCATTTCCCAGGGACAAAAGCATCTTACCATCCTTGGTAGAAACTCATCAGTCATGACTTTGGGGCTTTGATTAACTATCCTATTTTGTGCAGGTGGAATGTGAATGAACTAAAACTTGTTTATGTATTTCTTCATATGGAAGACTACGAGCAATTTTTGAGAGCATGGATGTTGTGATAATCTTATCTAATAAAAAATAGCTTCCAATCCAATTATGTTTTTTGCGAAATAAAATCTGTACATTCGCATGATTTGTTCTATGGTAGGTTGCAAAAGGAGATGTGGGAGCTAATTAAAGTGTGACTTTATTCTCATTGTGAGTATTGGATGAGGCCTTTAAATTAGTATAATTAGGTAAAACTTCTTAGGAGATTATTTGAGTAATTCATTCATATCTAGATAGTTAGCATGAATGATTGTTAAGAATACTATGTTTTATATTTTATTTTAGATTATAATGCCGTGGCACGAGTCTGATGCAATTCGTGTAAAAGTAGTGAGTTGTGTGCAATCTTGTGAAGAAATTGTGCAGTCTCTGTGTTCGAGCAATAACTTTTGTGCAATGCAATTCAAAATTCATGTACTTCTGTGCAAAACTCGTGCAACTATATAATGCTGCATGTATCCATATATCTGGGATATTGCATTTTCTTTGACTTTTTTTGTAGTCTTTTGAACAATTTTTCGTGTATCTTGTTCTCATTGATGGATTCCTAGAGAGAAGGATGTTGCTTGGTTGTCGTGTTGGTGGATTCCTTACGGCGGCGAGTTTGCTCATGTTTGATATGGTGGATTCTATGGAGGACCGAGTATTTATTCAGCCGTGCTTGTGCCACCTCTGCTAGCTCTCCAATCTTCCGGCATTAGAGTAGTATTAGGGCTCTTGGTTTGTGATGGCCAACACACGTAGGCATGGCCTGTGTGCGTGGAGGATGCTCTAGCTTGTGAACACGACTTGTGGGACATCAAGGTTGATGACTTGCGGAGAAAAGTGTGACTATTTAAAGAACAACTTGCTCGCTATGAATATTTTGAACATAATGATTGATGCAACAAATAAAAAAGCCTTACCAACAAACTTCATTTGAAGCAGGAGTTGTACTCTCATCGTTTGATAGAAGGTATGGCCATAAAGACTCATCTTGATGAATTTTTAAAAATCGTTACTAATTTGGAGATGATGGAAGTAAAGTATGATTGTGAAAATCTAGCGTTATTGGTTTTATAATCTTTGTCATCTTCTTATACAAACTTCAGAGATACAGTGCTTTATGGACGTGATACTATTTCTTTGGAAGATGTCTCAACCGTCTATTATATTTTGGCTTAAATTTGTAGTTATCTAAATTGAAGTTAAATTCTAATCTAATTAGGATAAGATATAATTTAGATTTGATTTGGGCTATTTGGATTTTAGGTAGGTGTCTAATTTAACTAGAAATAGAATTAGAGTCTTGTTTGTAGTTCACATTCTACGTCCTCATTAGTTGAAGTCAAGACATGCTCTAATTAAGGCCACAGCTCTATTAATCCAAGAGGAGGTCCACGTGAGTGCTCTACGGTGCTGCAATATGAAGCTTGCTACGACAACGTTAATTAAGTTATGCTCTAATTAAGAACCAAGGTGCTGTTGGTGGTCCGTGCGACAGAGAGGTGACGTCATCAAGAGCTTTGCTGTCACAACTACGGCGTTGCACATTGGTTGGAGAGCCTTTGTTATTTTTAGCGCTTGGTGTCTTTTGAAAGATATCCTTTTTGTACTCCGCCTTCGACATTAATAAAAATCTTTGCTTCGTTTTCGTCCGTGGATGTAGACCGATTGCCAAACCACATAAGTCTTCGTGTGTTCTTTCTTTATCTTTTCTTACATTATTTTTTTCTAGATCTATTTTTTGTCATTTCGATTTAACAACTGGTATCGAAGCCTTTCTATTCCTTTGAGGATTAAGATAACGATAAAATTCGAGATCCAGAAATTTGACAGAACCAACAGTTTTGCATTATGACAAGTCAAGATGCGTGCTATATTAACGCAGCAAAGATTGTAGAAGGTACTGTTGAGAAAAAAAAAGGTGCCCTACTTGTTGACATCGGAGCAGAGGGAGGAGATCAATGACAAAGCTCTTTCGATAGTACAACTGTGTTTATCCGATAAGATATTGCGTGAGGTCTTGAATGGGCTGTGGCTTAATTTGGAGTCTCTCTACATGACAATGTCTCTTAACAAGAAGTTATATGTGAAGCAACATCTGTTCATGTTGCATGTAGCGGAAGGTATCTCTATTAAATCGCATTTAGATGAATTTAGTTTTATTATTATGGATCTCCGCTCGATAGATGTCAAAATTAAGAAGGAGGATGAGGTCGTTTTATTATAATGTTATTTACTGTTTTCTTATAAGAATTTTTGCGAGGCCTTTTTATTTGGACGAGATACTCTGTTATAATGATGTCAAATCCTCTTTACTTTCAAAAGAAAGGATTGATATGCAGCTAAACAATGAGACAGATGGAGCTTTAGGAGAAATTAGTTGTTAGAGGGAGGTCTCGGGAGAAGGGTTACGGTAATAGAGGTACATATAGATCAAAGTGAAAACACATAAATCTAATTTGCGGTTATTGTAATAAATAATTAAGTTTATATAAAAGCTGATTGTTTTAAGTTAAAAATAAAAAATAGTAGAAAAATAACAATGATAAGAATCAAGATAAGAAAAATATCAACACTAAGGCTTAATCAAGTGTTGTAGTAAGAGAATCAGATGATAATGATAACGTCTTCACAGCTACGAATAAAACATGCAGAGACAAGATGTGGGCTTATGGACTCCGCGTGTTCCTACCACATCTGTACGTATAAAGAGTAGTTCTTGATATACAAACCTGTTCGAGGTGGAGTTGTATTGATGAAAAACCTTTTCATCAATACAAGTGTACATTTGTTGGCATTGGCGCTGTTCGGGTACAGATGTTCAATAGAGTGGAGAGAACTATATTTGAGGCTCGACATTTTCCGGATATAAGAAAAAATTTGATCTCATTGGGTGTACTTGATTCTAAAGTCTTTAAGTATTCTTCAGCTCATGGATTAATGAAGGTCGCTAAAGGGAATCTCATAGTGATGAAGGATAAGTTGTCCGATATGTTATATATTCTACATGGTTCCACTGCGACAAGTTCAGTAGCAGCGACTTTTTCCTCTATGTCAGATTCGGATAACACCAAATTATGACACATGGGATTGGGCCATATGAGTGAATATAGTATAACGTAGTTGAGTGAGAGAGATTTACTTGGTAGTCAGAATTTAAAAAAGTTGGACTTCTGCGAGCATTGTGTTCTTGACAAGTATTTAAGTATCCATCGGCACTGTCCGTATCCACCGTGCCGTATCGTGCCAGTAAGATACCGGCACGATACAACCCTCGTACCGATGGCATAGCTCAAAACCCTCTTTTTTTAAAAATTTTCTAAGTAATTTTCTCAATAAAGTTCAAAAGATTTGATAAGGATACATAATAAAAATTAAAAAATTTTGTAGTTAAATAAAATAAATATTTCATGTCATTATGTGTCGGCACACATGTATTTTTTGTGACCGTCACTCATCGGCACTGCTCAGCACACACCGTGTCGTACCGTGTCGGTAAGTTTTTTGCACGACCCCGTGCCACGACACTTAAATTCTTGGTTCTTGGCAAACAAAAGAGAGTCAGTTTTAAGGTTGTAGTTCATCGGACGAAAGGTACTCTGGACTATATTCTTTTTGGTCTTTAGGGATCTTCTCGTACTCCTACTCATGGTAGTGCTAGATATCTATTGACTTTTATTGATGGCTACTTTTGTAAAGTGTGTGTATTTTTTTTGAAAGTAAGGATGAGTTGTTTAGTTATTTCAACCGTGGAAGGTCATGATTGAGAAACAAATTGAAAAGAATATAAAAAGATTGGGAACCGACAATGATTTGGAATTCTATTCGTCAGAATTTGAAGAATTTTGTAAGAATAAAGGGATCGTTAGACAAACAATTGGGTATCTTCCATAGCAGAATAGGGTGACCAAATGGATGAACATAATTCTTTTGGAGAGAGCCCGTTTTATGCTCTCTAATGTTGGTTTGGCGAAAAGTTTCTAGGCAGAGCCGATCTTTATAGTATGCTATTTGGTAAATAGATCTCCACATTCGAGGCTTGATTATAAAACTTTAGAGGAGGTATGGTCTGATAGTCCTTCTGATTATTAAAATTTACGAATATTTGGTTGTCCTACTTATACTCATATAAATGAATGTAAGTTAGAACCTAGGGTTAAAAAGTGCATCTTTATTGGTTATGCATCGGGGGTTAAGAGATATAGATTGTGATGTCTTAAATCATCTAAGTTATTTATTGCCCCGCCCCGCCCCGCCCCGTCCCCCCGCCCTGCCCTGTGTTGAGATCAAAATTTTTGCCACTTAAGAGAGTGACACATGGTGTCTACCATCGGCTAAAAACATCAGCCGACGGGAGAATGAGTCAACAAAGAGGGACTCGCGTCTCGACTAAGACCAGTCTCGGTCGCGTAAGAGTGCAGTACGCGACATATGCCAGTCAGCCAAAGGCATCAGCCGACATATAAAGTGGCTGAAAATAAGGAGATCATCGCCTCTTCCCGGATAGACTTCGACTGAAGACGAAAGCTAGATCGCCCAGTCGAGCAATGAGGAAGGTGAAGTAAGAGTCAATTCTCGGCTGCCCGAGTTGAAGGTAGAAGGTCTTTAAAAGGAAGAAATGCAAGATTTTGGCGCGAATCTCATAACAGCTTTCAGAAAGGGGAGCGATGCCCAGCAATGGAAAGCGCCGAGGATCACGCTTCGACGCAACAATTAGGGGATGAATCTAGACGGAAAACGATTACTATCTTATTAAGGAGAATCGATTCAAAAGGAAATAGTTGAGGATTTCCAGATGACTCTCCCTAAATCACGCCGATTATTCAAATCGGCGATTGTACATATGGTTCGGGAGTGTATAAATATCTGAATCATCGAAGGAATCCTGCAATCTCGTAAGTCAGGACCACCCGCTGCTTTTTCATATATTTACTGCTTTTCTAGGAGTAGATTAACTGTAATATTTACCGCTTTTTTTAGGAGTAGATTACTTGTAATTTTCATCATTTTCCTCCTTGTATCCTCTTTCCAATCAATACAAATTCTTAATCTGCTCCTTAACCATGTCAAATCTGTCTCTGTTCTCTGAGTCGGCTGCTCTAAGCTGGACTCAGTCTTTCTCCATCTCCGCATCCATATCCCGATTCGGCTAATTTAAGCCGAACGAACGCAAGAGTTTAAGTGAGGAGAACTCGGTCGAGCAGATCCCTTCTCGGCCCGATCATTTGATCCATTGGCACGCGACGCATCACACTCAGAGGGTCAAATAAATCCCTGGGGTCGACCGACGACTGACATTTTCGGCTCCAACACCCTATTTTCCAAATAGGAAAGATTTCACAAACGCATGCTCAGACCCATCGAACGGATAGAGTTTTTCCTATCTGCTCAAGGCGTTACAGTCAGTACAATTCAAGACGTTCCAATCTTCAACATAATTCATTTATGGATTGCGAAAGAAAGTACAGAAAATATAAAACAACTATTTTGGTACACGTATTCGTCTTATGAATATTACATTTACAATTTTCTTTCTTTTTTTCTTTTACAACCCAAAATGTTAATACATTTTGTTTTTTCTTTTATTACTCTTAAGCTATGTTGTCGAGGGTACTTCTATCTGAGTCCAATATGGTAGGGTGCTATTTATTGAGCTACGTCCTTATCTCGCGCAGTCGCGCCACTCACGAAAGGACCTGTAACACATGAGAGTGAGAACTACAAAAATAGTTTCAAGTGGGTACGAGCACTTAAGGGAGCAGCTTGATTCGCCAAATCCAAAGGAGGTAATATGAGTATATAGTAATAATCTGCAGAAATATAAATCTATACTATATGTAATATAAATTATATGCCATGCCTCGATTAATGTGATAATGAAACCCGTACAGATAGAAACTATACTTCTATTTTCTATTTCACTATTCATTTCTAGTCCACATTTAATGTTCTCTTTACCTTAGCCATGTTTCCCGACTCGGCCTTTAGTTAATCATCAGTGGAGTACCATTGTCATCTCAGCATCGGGCGGGGATTGTTTCTACACACACCCTAGCCACAATCCTTGCCGATAGGCTTGGTACACCGTATGCACCTTTAGCGACACTATCCGACGGAGGGGAAATGCCCACACGCTCCCTCGGATACACACCCAACGCTTGGCAGGGATCCACGATACGCGCCAAAGCAATAGGGTACCTGATAGGTAGGGATCCACCACATGTACCCTCGGGTCGTTTCATCTAGTAGGAGGGGATTCACCACATGGACCCACGGTTACATGTTTTAGGATTCCGGAATCACCACTCGATGTAGGTCTTAGGGGTCCACTGTTAATTCTATTTTTAACGACCTTTTTAGATTTGTTGTCACTTTTGTTCACGTGGTCTTTCTACCACTATATTTTATGATCTAGGTTCAATGACACTAGGTCCTATATCCTTCCCACCTAGGTTCATATGACTTTAGGTTTTATATTTATTCTATTCGAGTGGCCTACCTACTACTATATTTTCAACCTATGTTCCATGACACTAGGTTCTCTAGCTCATTCATGTTCTTTTCTTATCCTAGTTTTCTACACCTAGGATTCATGATTTATGTGACATCTAGTTATTGATTCCTCACTTGTCGAGTTCTTTAATTTTTCTAAATAAAATCGACCTATGTTCAATGGCCCCCACCTAGGCATATATATATATATATATATATATATATATATATATATATATATATATATATATATATATATATATATATATATACTCGATATATTTTCACTTGCCTAGTGTTATTTATCCAATGGCAGTTAATTTGTCCTAAGTAGCATACGATCTATGCCTACTCATTTTACTAATTAACCTATCATTACATGCATCAAATAAAATAATATTAAATGTTATTCTTTGGCATGGAAGTGACATAATCATTTTGGTGATGCACAATCCACGTTGGTTCACCCTAATTGATTGTAGACACTTGCAATTCGGTTCTCGTGGCCGTTTCGACGCTCTTCCACGACTAACAAATGAAAACGCTCGTTTTTGGGCCGTTTGTCAAAATTGACTGTCGTAATCCTTACCGTTTCCAAATCAAAGTTGTATGGGGCTATTGTCAAACCTTATTTTAGAGAAATATACAATCAATTTAGATCTAAACATCCAAAAATCTAAATACCCCAAATCTAACCCTAGAATCCCATTTCATCAAGAACACCAATTTTTTTTGGTATTCTTGCGATTAAATTAGAGTGGAATCATCTAGAGATCTCTTGGGTTCTAATTTTAAAGGATTTATTAAAATCTCAACTCAAAATCCAAAACCTTTACCTTGGCCGCGAAGCTCTTCTAGCCACCACGGGCGCCGATGGCTCGATCCTACTCTTCTACACACTCTCCGCACTTGGACTCCGCCTTCCAGGAGCTCCTGACGAGAAAGAGGGAGAGTGGACAGTGAGGGAGAGGGAATGAGCTCCTCTCTCTTTCTCTTAGTCTGTGTGGCGTGTGTGTTGGGTGGGCGTACAGAAGAAGAAAGAGGAGATGACCCCCTTTATAAAGCGGTCCCACCCTAGTAATTTACACAAATGCCACTCGTTGGGCATTTTTGTTGTCCGCGGACCGGTCTGCCACTCTGCAGATCGGTCCCCGAACCTTCACCCCGATGCCTACGCAACAACGGACTGGTCTGCCTTCCACGGACTGGTCGCCGAACCACTCCTTTAGTGGTCACGCAGGCGAGGTTCGGTCTTTTCCCCTCAAGTTACCGTCCTTTAAGTTAGGGTCCGGATCGTCAAGTCAAGGCCTGATCCTTGAGCCCTCTTTGGCTCAAAATTGATTCATCCAATCTTTTACGTTTTCATTCTACAGAGCTCCAATCTTGACTGCTTTTTTTGGCCAATATGGTCAAAGTTTTCTATTTTCCAATTTTGTTTTCGCATCAAGTCTGCACCGAAAACGCTCCAACCAGCTTGAAACTTTACCTGGACTTCGGGAATAGTCTACTGCGCTAGTTTTCAATAGAACTCCACAATTATCAAAAGTTCGGGTCACTATACTTATTAGCGGGTATGACACATTTGACGAATCTACTTTATTATATCATAATCGTGTTTCTTCTGATGACACCCCGAGTGCTTGTAAACAGGTGGAGGTAGAAACCAATGGTATAGTTCAGTTGCAGGGTTATTCTCAATCAAAACAGAAGCCATCAGATACCTCAGCTATTGAAACCCCACAAGTTGAGAGGCAGAGCAATGCTACAAGCAGAGCGAAGAGATAGATCAAACCACTACAGAAATACAGCTACGAGGATTTGCATGCTTTTGCTTTTTCAGTGGCACAAGATATAGAAAAAGATGATGAACCTTCCATATACAATTAAGCTATTTTTAGTGCTAGTTCTATAGAGTGGTTGGTGGCAATGAATGAAGAGATGAAGTCTCTTCTTAAGAATTACACATGGGAGTTGGTAAAATCGGTTATAGGTAAGAAAATTATTGGTTGCAAGTGGGTCTTCAAGAAAAATGACGAAATCCCAGGTGTGGAAGATATAAGGTACAAAGCTCGTTAAGTTGCTAAGAGCTACAGTTAGGTAGAAGATGTTGACTTCAATGATATTTTCTCACCCGTCGTGAAGAATATTTTTATTCTTGTTCTTTTATCGTTAGTAGCCAGGACTATTGTAGTAGCTAGGACTATTGCATTTGACATAGGAGAAATATATAGAGAAGATTTTATAGTGTTTCGGGATGATAGATGCAATACCAGTGAGCATTCCTTTTGCGACGCATTTCAAACTTTCTACCGCATTGTTATCGCAATTCGATGATGAGCGGGAGTACATGTCACATATTCCTTATTGTAGTGTTGTTGGGAGCATCATGTGTGTCATGATTTGCACACGGCCAGACATCTCCTATGCAGTTAGTATAGTTAGTAGATATGTGACCAACTCTGGTAAGGCTCATTGGCATTCTGTTTAGTGAATTCTGAGATACCTACAAGGTATCACTAGCACTTGTTTGAAATTTAGAATGTGTAAGGATGGTGTGGTTGGATATGTTGATTCGAATTTTGAAAGTAATTTGGATAGAAGAAAATCACTTTCAGGTTATCTATCCTCCATCGGTGGATGTACAATTAGTGGGAAGTTTCATTACAACCATTTATCGCCTTATCCACGACTGAGATAGAGTATATTGATATGACAGAGAGTGAAGGAATCTATGTGGCTATGAGGCTTATTTGGAGAGCTTACTTCTCATTGGTATTTGATGATTGTTAAGTCGGACAGTCAAAAGTCCTATTCATTTGAGGATCAAATATTTTATGAGTGGACAAAGCACATCGAAGTAAAGTTTATCTTTGTTTGGGACGTAATCCGGAAACGCACTGTGACTGCTAAGAAAATTAATTCTGAGGACAATACGACAGATATGTTTACTGAATTTTTTACTATTGTCAAATTCAAATATTGTTTGGACTTGGTGTCGGTTGGTAGCACTTGAGGCCGTACGGGGCGTTTGGAGAAGACGGAGCACTAAGAAGCGTTAAGAAGCATTAATGAGAATTCAAGTCAGGGTGGAGTTTTGTGGCAGTCTCGACACAATGGCTAACAATTACAAATTAAACCAAGATGAAGATTCTTATGTTTTGGTTTAAATTTGTAGTTATCAAACTTAAAAGTTAAATTCTAATCTAATTATGATAATATATAATTTAGATTTGATTTGGGTTATTTGGATTATAAGTAAAAGTCTAATTCAAATAGAATTAGAATTAGAGTCTTGTTTGGAGCCATACATTATATATGTATGCTACGACCTCATTAGTTGAAGTCGAGCCATGCTCTAATTAAGGCCGTAGCTCTAATTAATCCATGCTAAGATCAACATGAGTGCTCTACGGCGCAGTGATATGAAGCTTACAGCGACAATATTAATTAATATTAGATATGTCTTGAATTCTGAAACTAGAAGGTTTTCTAATCCTATTCTGTTTTGGTTATCCTATTAAGTTGTTTGAATCATGCCTAATCTTATTAAGATTATTTCTAATCTTAGTGCATTCGTTTTCCTAGTTGTATTAGGATCTAGCCAGTATTATAAATATACTCTTTATTTTATTAATTTGGTGTGGCGGATGAGGAGTATGGGTGTATTTTGGAATTAGGATTTTATGAGAGGCATATTTTGTACACCATTTTGATTATAATGGAAGTCTCCGCTATGTTTTCGCACGTGGACGTAGGCCAGTGGCCGAACCACGTAAATAATTGTGTTTTATTTTTTTTAATTTTGCTCCCAACGAACTATATCTTTTCTGTTTTTGTCATAACAAACTAGTATCAGAGCCGGATTGTTTGTTTGTGTGTTTAAGACGTCGACGAAATTTTAGATCGAGAAGTTTGATCGCTCCAACAGTTTCGCTCTACGATAAGTTGTCGTTTCGATACAGCAGAAGTTGCAAAAGGCGTAACTGGAGAATGAGAAGATTGACATTCCAGGAACCCCACGAATTTTCTCATTAAGTCGGGCGACCAAATTCAAGAATTTTGTATTTTTGGTTTGCATGCGCAGCACTACTTTCAGGAGTTTTTAGGATTTTGGTGGAGAAGAGCGAGAATTCGAGCCAAGGTGGAGATTGTTAAATATGTCTCGAATTCTGAAACTGGAAGGTTTTCTAACTCTATTATGTTTTGGTTATCCCATTAAGTTAAGTTTGGATTATGCCTAATTTTATTAAGATTATTCCTAATCTTAGTGGATTCGTATTCCTAGTTGTATTAGGATCTAGCTACTATTTTAAATATACCTTTTATTTTATTAATTTGGTGCAGCGGATGAGAAGGAGTATGTGTTCATTTTGGGATTGGGTTTTATGAGAGGCATATTTTGTACACCATTTTGTTTATAATGGACTCGCCGACATCCACTTTGCGTCTGTCCTGCCCCAAGCGGTTGAATTGCTTGGAGAGGTGCCGTTGGCTACACTACTTCTTGGGGATGTACCGTCGCCGTTGCCGATGTCATCGGGCCCGGCTGTGCCAACTGTGGCTGTGGGAGGTCAGCTGGATGCCCTAGTAGGCTTTCGTGGCTTGGCTCACTTCGGGCTAAAAATTGCCCGAACCGAGATAGACTCTTATCTGAAGCCATCGCGTCGGCGTCCTAGGCTTGTTGGGCTATTTGCCCGTATAATTCTGACATAATCGGCTTTGGTAGTGTCGATCCTCCGCTGGTCTCAGGGTTTTCTGACATATTTACGGTAGGATTAGGTAAAAAGTTACCTGAGCGATCCCACCGGGCGTGCTAGAAAAGTTGTTGGGGCCGAAAATAGCAATCAAGGATCGGCCTTGGGTGTCGGTTGACCCTCTTGATGTGAATGCGTCGTGTGCCAAAGAATCAAGTGATCGGGCCGAGGAGGGATCCGCTCGGCTGGGTTCTTCTCTGATAATTATCGCGGCCGTTTGGCTTAGAATAGCCGAAGACGGGATGTGAAGGCAGAGAGAGGTTGGGTTCGACTTAGAGTAATTGAACCCGGTAATAAAGACAATAATTTGACACGGCTAAAGAGCTGATTAGGTATTGTATTGCATAAAAAGGGGATACAAGGAGGAGGAAAGGGATAGAAATTACAAGTAATCTACTCCTAAGAAAAGCGGTAAAGGGTTAAGTTAACCTACTCCTAGGAAAGCAGTAAAGATATGAAAAAATAGGGGGTGGTCACGGGCTTACGAGGTTGCCGGACCTTTTTCTTTTCGATAATTTGGGTATTTATACACTCCCCGAAACATGTTTACAGGCGCCGATTTGAAATATCGGCGGGATTTTAGGAAAGTCATTGTGAAATCCTCGGCTACTTCCTTTAGAGTCGAAACTTCCTTAAATAGGATAATAGCCGTTCTTCCGTCCAGGGTTATCCCCTTATTATCGCGCCGACGCATGATCTTCGGTGCTTTCCAATGCAGTAATCCGCTTGCCATTTTGGAATTCGTTATGAGATTTACATCCCGAATCTCGTACCCTTCCTTTTCAAAGCTTTCTTTTTTTGGCCTGATCAGCCGAACGCTAACTCTGACTCCGCCTTCTTCGTCGTTTGATCGGGGAGGTTTGATCATTCTTTAGCCGAAATTGCTCCTAGATGAGGCGATAATCTTCTCCTATCGGCTGCTTCTCCTATCGGTTGATGTCTTCAGCCGATAGCATGTATTGCATGCTGCGTTCTCACGCGACTGAGATCGGTCCGGACCGGGATGCGGATCCTTCTTCGGTTGATTCATTCTTCCGTCGGCTGATCTCTTGAGCCGATGGTATACGCCACGTGTCATTTCCCAAGATGGCTAAAATTTTGGTCTCTAACACATCCTGATATGAAAATCACTACACTACTAGTTCATAACCAATGCCAGTCTACTTCTATGCCATGCCACATTAGGCTACTAAACCATATCCTGAAAACTATACCGCTATACAAAGGGTTACATCTAACTATACCGCTATATTATATTTAGATTTTATAGCTGTGCTTCGTAGAGAGTCGACATATGTATAGAACCCTCTCTACTAGGCGGTTGCTTGGGCCCCTTTTGAGCCATCTTTCTATGGAGAGCCGAGTCTTGCTCGCTCACTTTCCCACTTGCCTCGAATAAGTTTAAGGCACCTTGCACTTATTCATTTGGGAAGTCGAGTCTTTCTCGCTCACTTCCCCCGGGAGTCGATATATGCTCGTCCCTCTCGTTGGCACTTTTCACTCACTTCCAAATGCTTTACTTTTCTCATTTACTCTAGATTATTAACTCTAGAATGGCTTGGATGTCTCAAGGACACTAATGTAGGTTAGAGTTATCTTTTTTACTCAATTGCACATTCACCCTAAGTTTCTTTACTCTAGAATTACAAGATGCCCCAGGGACACCAAACATCAACCACATCACTCTAACCTTAAGAGTTCTATGACTACGTTGAAACTCTACATTTCCACCTTAGATTTTTTTTTTAAGTTAAATGCTACTCAATTTAACCTAAATTTTCTGCTAGGTTTCATGCCACATATCACAATTGTACCTAGATTTTCTCCTAAGTCTATATGCCACATATTTTCATGCAAGAACAACCTACAACTCGGTTTATTAATCATTTCATGCAAGGTCAACCTACAACTAGATTTATTAATCATTTTCATGCAAATCTACACCTTGAAATCTAATTTTTTGCACTACTTAGGGTTAAACCCTAATTTTAACCCATTACACCAATATTTCAGGGCTTTACTCTTACAATATGCTTCTAAAATCATAGAAAGTAAAGGAAAAGAGACGAGTTCACCATTTTCGGCGAAATCTCCCACCTTGGATGCTCTTTGAAGAATAGGTGGTTTGATATCTTGAATCACCATGAAATCTCCTAAAAGTGGGATAAAATAAGAGATCATTTCATCTCTTTTAAATCCATGAAATCCAAAAATTTCGAAACCTTAAATTTTTCCCACATACCTTTCTTGAGCTTTTAGCCAAAGGAGATGGAAAAATGACTCTTTCTTCTCTCCAAAGCCTTCCTTGGGGTCCTCTCCAACTTCTCCAAGTTGTTTTGGAGATCAAACCACAGCACAAGCCCCATAGTGTTTCCTCTCCACCCTCTATTGCTGCTTCCTCTACTCTGGAGCAAACCACAAGGAGAGAAAGAGTGGAATAGAGTGTGAGAGAGGAAGAGGGAGAGAAGGGTTTTAAAATGAGTTTTGGTCAAAGGGTAGGCAGGGGTGACATAGGGTGAAATGACCCAAATACCCCCACAAAAATTCTCAATTTATGACAAAACTATGCCAGCCTCCGCTCGTGCGATTCGGACGTCCGCGACCCAGTCCGAGCGTCCAAAACGTTGCAGCCATTGTTCCTTCGGACGGTCCGAGGCACCATCACCTTGTGCCCAGCACTGTTTATCCGGGCTCCCGTAGGACACCTGGGCGTACGAAAACCCGCGCACACAAAAAACTTGCCCTTGAGTTGAGAGTCTGAAAGTACGAATAAGGCGCCCGCCCCAACGCCCGCTACTTGGGGCCCTCAGGACATTCCGGGTGTCCGAAATCTGTCTGAAGCTTCGGACTGGGCTGTTTTCGCCCGTTTCCGACTCAATTTTGATCTAAATGTGATTTTGCTTCTAACCAAATTTGTTTTAACTCATTTTTCTCATATTTTTAAACACGCTCAGGGTGACTTAGCCGCAATTTGCTACTTTAGCGATTGCTGGTGCACAATATCCTTCCCTCCTTATGGGAGTTTCGTCTGCGAAACTAAAATCTCGCATATCTTAGCTTAATCCTTAAATAAGTTAGGATGTCGTTCCCGTATTGCACTCTCCAACTCCCAGGTTGCCTTTTGATCACCGTGGTTAACCCACAGCACCTTTATGTACGGGATTGAGCGGTTTCTCAAACTCTTCTCTTATCGGTGGACTATCTTCCACGGGTACTCATCATAACTCAAATCTTTTTGTAGATGCAGTGCGGGATAGTCGATAACATGAGCTGGGTCATGAACATACTGGCGAAGTTGGGATACATAGAAAACATCGTGTATTCCCGCCAACCCCGGAGACAATGCCACTCTATAAGCTATAGGGCCAATAAAATGAGGACTTAACTTTTCCCACATTCTAAATCGCACTACACCTTTCGTGGGTGATGCACTTAAGAACACATGGTCGCCGACGCCAAATTTCAAGTCGCGTCCTCTCTTGTCGGAATTACTCTTTTGCTGACTTTGCGCCGTCAATAATCGCTAACGCGCAATTCTCACTTTTTTCTCAGCCTCTTGTAATACGTCGGGGCCTAAAACTGATTTCTCTCTGACCTTGCTTCAATGCAACGGAGATCGGTATTTTCTGTCATACAATGCCTCAAATGGTGCCATTTTGATACTGGCTTGGAAACTATTGTTGTAGGTGAACTCCATCATAGGCAAATACTGCTGCCATCTGGCTCCATAATTCAATACGCACGCCCTTAACATATTATCGAGGATCTGTTTGGTCCTCTCTGATTGCCTATCGCTCTGAGGATGATATGCCGTGCTAAAATCGAGGCGTGTCCCAAGAGTCCCGTGAAAGCTTTTTCAAAACTGTGAAATGAACCGGAGATCCCAATCCAACATGATAGAGACGGGTATTCCATGTAGGCGCATGATCTCATCAATGTACAATTGTGCCAACTTGTCCCTTGACCACGTGGTGTGGATCGGCAAAAAATGTGCCGCTTTGGTCAATCAATCCATCACCACCCATATCGTGTCGTGGCCCGCTTGTGATCTAGGCAAGCCCACAATAAAGTCCATCGCGATATTCTTCCACTTCCAAACGGGTATTGGTAGACTTTGCAATTTGCTCGCCGGAAGTTGATACTCATCTTTAACTTGTTGGCACACTAGACACCAAGTCACAAAGCGCCCAACATCCTTCTTTATACCCGACCACCAGAAATGTGTTCTGAGATCTTTATACTTTTTGGTGTCGTCGGGGTGAATCGTATACAGAGATCGGTGTGCTTCTTGGAGTATCTCCTTTCGCATTTTCTTGTCATTTTGCACACACAACCGACTCTAAAACTTCAAGACTCCCTCTAAGTCCACATTTAAGTCCACTGTGCGCCTGCCCCGGATGTATGACCGCACCATTTAGAGTTTCTCATCAACAGCTTGTTTTTCCCTGATTTTCTCCAATAAGGTGGGTTGCACTTGAAGTGTCATAAGTGTCGCGGAAACGTCGGAAGCCACAACTTCCAATCCAAACCGTCGCATCTCTACTTGCAACGGATACTGATCAGTAATCGTCATAGCGAGATTTTTCACTGATTTTTTGCTCAATGCGTCGGTCACCACGTTTGCTATTAATTCCGGGTGATATAGGATACTGACATCAAAATGACCTAAATGCCCCCACAAAAATTTTCAATTTACAACACCGTGTCAGCCTCCGTGCGATTCGGGTGCCCGTGACCCTGTTCGGGTGTTCGAAACGTCAGAGCCACTATTCCTCTAGACGGTCCGAGGCACCCTCACCCTGCGCCCGCTACTGTTTATCCGGGCACCCATAGGACACCCTCGGCATCCGAAAACCTGTGCGCACCAAAAACTTGCTCTCGGGTTGAGAGTCCGAAAGTACGGACAGGGCGCCCACCCTAGCGCCTGCTACTGTAGCTCCGGGCGCCCGCTGGACATTCTAGGCGTCCGAAACCTGTCTGAAGCTTCAAACTTGGTTGTTTTCGCCCGTTTCCGACTTAACTTTGATCTGAATGCGATTTGCCTCAAATCAAACTTGCTTCAACTCATTTTTATCATATTCTTAAACATGCTCAGGGTGACTTAGCCGCACTTTGCTAACTTAGAGAAAGCTGGTGCATCACAACAACTCCACCTCGAAGACTCCTATTTATGTAGAAGGTAGAGTATGAAGATGATCTCTCTCCAAATACCAAGCACTAAAAGAAAACTCGATGTGTTTTATCACGTACAACCTAATAACACGTTTATACTAAAGATCCTTAAAAGGCATGTTGCTAGGGTTCTTCTCTAATGCTCGGCTCTCTCTCTCTCTCTCGCAGCATGTGAATCCGTACTAACCACCAACACGTCGCTATTCTTCATAGCACGTGTTAGATGTGACTCCAAAATTAGAAATCGCTTCGGTTTTATGTTTTCGGTTCGCTGACAGCTTCGCGGTGCGACGACAAAATCTAATGAACTTTGGGAAAAGAAAATTGGATGTCTGTGGCCTAAAGCGAAGAGCACAGTGGAAGTGGATGTTGGGCCTGCCCAAAATGAAAAGGGCCCAACACGATCCATCTTTGGCCTGCACACGCAAAAAAAAAAAGAAGAAGAAAAAAAAAGAAGAAAGATTGATGAGTTAATATATATATATATATATATATATATATATATATAAGTAATAATAAAGAAAACAAAATAGGGAAATGGAACAGTGCAATCCTCTTCCCCATCAAATCCTGTAGAGCTTATATAAGTAATAATAAAGAAAACAAAATAGGGAAATGGAACAGTGCAATCCTCTTCCCCATCAAATCCTGTACTGAGCTCGCCAGTGCCCATCCTATCAGCCGTACCGTTGCAAGCAGCGCCGTTCACCATCACCTCTAGCAGATTTGAAGATCCCGCAAATCTCGCGCCTGTCATCGTCGTCGTCGGAAATCCCACGTTGTGCGCCGGCTCAAAGATCCCGAAAATCCTGCGATTCGCGCCACCCACCGTCACCTCCAGCGGATTTGGAGATCCCGCTAGCGTATGTCTCACGCCGTGCCGTCAAATCCCAAAAATCTCGCGCTCGTCCCGTCGCCCCAAATCCCGCTGGTGTACGTCTCGCGCCGTGCCGTCAAATCTCAAAAATCTCGCCCGTCCCGTTGCATCCCACCGGCATTGTCGTACACAGATCTCGCAGATCCAACCGCGGATCGCGCCGAGCCCGATCGATCGTCGTCGGAGATCCGGGGAGTTGGGTCCTCAGAGCCCTATAAAATAGCATCGACGGGGAGGAGGGGAGGGGAGGAGACACAGATCCACCCACACACACAAGCCACTGTCCACATTCACAGAGGCCAGAGCAAAAAAATAAAAAGAAAGGAGGAGAGGTAGCCACAAGCCGCCTTGTGCACTGCTCGCGTCGCCACCAACACCGTCGCCCAAGCCGTTGTCCCCCTTCTTCCTACTGCGCCTTCGCGAGTTGAAAACCACCGACGCCGTCTCCTAAGCCGTCCAAGCCGCCGAAGCCAATCGTCTTCTTCCTCTACTTCGTCAGCAAAGACTAAAGATGAGGCACTACAACAAAATTAGGTTATAGGGATATATATTTGTGACACTTTTGTATAAGTGTCATATCTATATTCTATCTATATCCAAAATTAGGTTATAGGGACATTTTTGAGACACGTTACAAAAATGTGTCGCTATACACCCCTGCGACGGCACATATAGCAACACTAACAATAAGTGTCGTTATTTTTACCAGCAATATTTTTTTTAGATTTTAGAAACACTTAACAGTGTCGCTATAGCATAATTTTGTTGTAGTGAGGGTGAAGCATTCTGTCTCTTGTATACATACAAGTGTACCCCAAACTACACCTATTAGTAAATTTTATGATTAATTTTTGTTGAATCACATTGTTATGGCGGATTTTGTTGGGTATGGACGACATCAACTCTATGCAAGACACATGTGACTTTTTTTAATACTATTAATATCTTTTATTATTATATATATATATATATTAAAAAAAAATTAAATCTCCATATTTGAGAAGTCACCAACATATCACAAACACTTCACCATTTGGGTGTCTGTGTGGTGCATATGACTATATTGTTAATTTGATTAACTCCTCACAAATTGCACCAAAGCGAAATCTAAATATAAAATTTTATTGTAAATGGTATCATGAAGCTATAGTTTCGTACTCTTTGGTAATATATATATATATATATATATATATATATATATATATATATATATATATATATATATATATATTAAGATCGACTTTAAGATTCTTATCCGGTGCATTTTACTTAGATAAATAAAAAAAAAAAATTCAACTGTAGGAGCTAAATACCTGTTTGGCCTTATATTTTAATTTTGTTGCTTCTGGTTTTGTTATATACACTTTATTTTTTTCTTTTTCGACTCAATTAGACTTTAAATTTGACTACATTACTCAGCATTCTTATCTAACTAATTAGAACACGGGTATTTTAATTACGATAAGTTTAATCGGAGGTAGCCCCCAAATGTAATTAGAGAGCGTAATTAACCGGATACCTGTGGGTATCCGGGAAGCAGTGAATTCCTTAATCTCTGGTTCTAAATCTCTTAAATTATATATGTATTTTTCATAATAAAAAAAAAATGTAAAAGTACAATCCCCGCTCTTGTAAATAATTTTCTTTTCTTCGGTTTTTCTCTCTTTTTTGAGAAGAACAGCGGAGGGCTCAGATCCGATAAGTAAAACCCGTCAAGAATTTTTATTTATTTTTTTTCTTTTGCCCTAGAGAGATCGAGCGATTGAATCATTGAGAATGTTTTGTATTTCTTTTTTCATATAGTGAAACCTTCCTCTTTCGCCCGTGGTTTTTTCCCTACAAAAGATATTCTACGTAAATCTGTGTGTTTACTTCTATGTCTGGCAGAAGGCCTGTTTACGAGAGGAAGATCAAAGTAGAGAAATTTTGGTGACAGTAAAGGAAAGGCTAGGTCGAAATCCAAGCATAAGAACTTAATCTCCAATTATTGTAAGAAGAAGTGCCACATTAAAGTGGAAGCCAGTGTAGTAGAAGACTATAGCAGCGAGGGGAATGTTCTGCTGGTTTGTGATGATCAATCCAAAGCCAGCTCAGAGTGGATTCTTGATTCTCCTTGTTCGTTCCATATGTGTCCCAACATGAATTGGTTCTCCACTTTTGAAGCAGTGAATGATGGGGTTGTTTTGATGGGCAACGATGCATCTTGCAAAGTTGTCGGACAAGGAACGGTAAATATCAAGATGTTTGATGGCATTGTGAGAACATTTATTGATGTCAGATACGTTCCACAATTAAATAGAAATATAATTTCTTTGAGTACCTTCGACTCTAAAGGATATAAATACACGGGTGGAGATGGAATTTTAAACTTTACGAAAGGAGCCATTGTTGTGATGAAAGGCCGAAGGCAGGAAGGAAAACTATATGTGTTGCAAGGTTCAACCGTGATAGGTGGAGTTGTAGTATCCTCTTCATTTATGTCAGATTCAGATGTCACGAAAGATGATTGAGTGTTGGGACATACGAGGCTGGGACATATGTGGCTGGGACATATGGCACATGAGGCTGGGACATATGAGCGAAAAAGGATTGACAGTGCTGAGTAAAATAGGACTTCTTTATGGCCAAGTAGTCCATAGAACTAAAGGAATATTTGACTACATCCATTCAGATCTTTGGTGACCCAGCACCGGTTCCCTCTAAAGGTGGTGCAAAGTACATGCTAATCTTTATAGACGATTATTCAAGAAAGGTTTGGACGTTCTTTTTGTTGCATAAGAATGATGTATTCAAGACCTTCAAGCAGTGGAATACCTTGATTGAGAAGCAGACAGGAAAGCAAATCAAACGCTTTCGCACTGACAATGGACTGGAATTCTGTTCAGGAGAGTTTAATGAGTTCTGCAAGAATGAAAGAATTGAAAGACATCGTACAGTTCTTTACACGCCGCAGCAAAACGGCGTAGCAGCACGTATGAACAAAACACTCATTGAGAAGACAAGATGCCTGCTTTCGAATGCAGGATTTGGTCAGGAGTTTTGGGCAGAGGCTGCTTCTACGGCTTAGAGCCTCTTCTACGGCTTGCTACTTGGTGAACAGGTCTCTGTCGACTTCCATTGATCTTTAAACTCCAGAAGAGGTATGGTTTGGTCATCCTCCAAATTATTCTGATTTGAGAATTTTTGGTTGTTCTGTTTATGTACATGTGAGTCAATGAAAGTTAAAACCTAGATCGAAAGATTGCAAATTTTTGGACTATACTTCTGGTACTAAAGGATTTATGTTGTGGTGTTTTGAAAATAAGAAAATTATAATTAGTAGGGATGTTAAATTTAATGTGAATGCTATTTTTTGCCGAAAGGCGGAGTCGCGTGTTTGGTGTGATACAGGTACAACTGCAGATGCAACAAAGCAAATTGTTGAGTTGGAGTATCAAACCAACTCCAAAAGTCAGATCACCTTGGCATCATGTACCGCTTCAGGTGATTCTGCTCCTACAGGGCCTCAGGCACCATCGCAGACAGATGCTTATTCTATAGCCAGAGATAAACCAAGGAGGGAGATTAGACCACCGCAGAAATATGTAGAGACGAATCTGGTGGCCTATGCATTTGTGACTGCATAAGAGATAGATGCATTTGAGGAGCGATCTACCTACACAGTGGCAATCTCGTGTAATGATTCCGTTAAGTGATTGCTCGCTATGGAGGAAGAAATGGAATCCTTTCATAAGAATCAGACTTGGTGTCACGCCCCGAGACCGCTAATTTGGACAGTTCGGGAACGCCAACCGACCCGCCAATCGGGCATGATCTCTTTATACCCGAAAGGAATAGTAACATCTATTTGAAAAAAAGCAAGTGATCAGTGAGATATAATATCAGAGTATAAATTACTACTAACTAAAACTTTCATTCAATTAAACAAAAAGTTTAACATGTATATGAAAGCAAGGTACATGAGCGAACCACATAATATATGATTAATTATATTTTTCTCTCAACAGGTATTTAAATAAATATTACAAATTTATATCTTTTTTCTCACAATATATAGTTCACTCAAAATACAAAATGGTGATATCTGCTAGACCCTCTAGGTCTCTATGCTGCTGGGCCCTTGCTCCAGTCGTATGTCTCAACGGCTGTACCTGGACCTGTAAAAATAGTAACCAATAGGGTGTGAGAACTACGAATAGTTCTCAGTGGGTTCATCCACCGAGAAATATGCTCTACACCTCTTGGTCCAATGGAAGCATTAGTTATAAGATAATAGAAAAACTGTAAACTTCTATACTAGCATGCTGATATATATGTAAAATATCCCTACACTAATAGTGTATACTTAACGGCACAATGCTACCATACCACATGCCCTACTAGGTCACTATACCATTAGCCCTACCACTATGCCGCTATAAGAGGGTCACAACTAACCCGACTGTACCCGATCACACTAATCAAGGCCACTATACCATAAGCCCGACCACTATGCCTCTATAAGAGGGTCACAACTAACCCGACTGTACCCTGTCACACTAATCACATTAGGATTTAGGTTTCATAATCAAACACTCATGCATTTGGGATGCGGAGTCTTGCTCACACACACTTCTTTGCATTTGGGAAGTGGAGTCTTGTTCACACACTTCTTTGCATTTGGGAAGCGGAATCTTGCTCACACACTCTTTTTTGCATTTGGGAAGCGGAGTCTTGCTCACACATTTTTTTTTGCTTCGAATGAGTTTAAAACACCCTGACACTCATTCACTTGGGAAGTTGAGTCTTGCTCATACACTTTGCCTCAAATGAGTTTAAAACACTCTGGCACTCATTCACTTGGGAAGTTGAGTCTTGCTCATACACTTTCTCCCGGGAGTCGTAACATGCTCAGCCCCTCCCGTTGGCACTTTTGCCTTCACGCTTCCTCTTTTACTCTTTCTCTTTTACCCTAGGTTATTTACTTTACGATAGCTTGAGTGCCCCTAGGACGCTAATTTTGGTTAGAGTTTCTTGTTTACTCACATTCACAAATAACCCTAAGTTCTTTCTCTAGGGTCTTAACCATGCCACCTGGGCGCCAATTTTATTTTAATTGCTTTTAATCTTTACGGAAGTATCTCGTTCGACGGGTCTCTACCCAAGGAGTCGCGCTCCTAATTGACGAGCCTCAAATCCGAAGGTGTCATTTTCATTATTTTTTGCTTTCCTCTTTTAGCCTAGGTTATTTACTCTAGGATAGCCAAGATGCCTTAAGGGCATCAATTTAAGTTAGAGTTATTTCATTTACTCACTTATACTTAATCATTAACCCTATATTTACAACCTTAGGGTACCATGATGTCTCGAGGACACCAATTGTTCCAAATTACCTTTGGCCTAGAGTTTATTAACTCTACATTTTCATTTCACATTTGATTCGGATTTTGCAGGTGATTTGAATAGAAGGAGATCACTTTCATGTTATGTATTCTCCATAGGTGGATGTGCAGTTAGTTGGAAAGCTTCATTACAATCAATTGTCGCCTTGTCTACGACCGAGGCGGAGTATATTGCTATGATAGAGGGTGTGAAGGAAGCTATGTGGCTACGAGGCTTATTTGGAGAACTTCTTGTTGGGATCCGATAGTTGTTTATTCGAATTGTCAAAGTGCTATTCATTTGTCTAAGGATCAAATGTTTCATGAGAGGACAAAGCACATCGATGTAAAGTTTCACTTTGTTCAGGATGTGATCGGAAAGTGCACAGTGATTGTTAAGAAGATTAATACTGAAGATAATTCGGTGGATATACTTACTAAGTCTCTTACTATTACCAAGTTCAAGCATTGTTTGGACTTGGCGGTTGGCAACACTTGAGGCCCAACGGGGTGTTTGGAGAAGACGGAGCACTAAGGAGCGTTAGGAAGTATTGAGAAGAATTCAAGTCAATGTGGAGTTTTGCGGCAACCACAACACAGCGGCTAAAGACTACAAATCAAACCAAGATGAAGATTGTTATAATTTGGTTTAGATTTGTATTTATCTAAATTGAAGTTAAATCCTAATATAATTAGGATAATATGAGATTTAGATTGTTGGGTATAACTAGAATTTAATTAGGAGTTCAATTAATTAGACTACAAATCCTAATTAGATTCTAGTTTGGAGGCATATATTATATATAGCATATCCGACCACTTTAATGAAGCCGCAACTTTAATTAGCCGAAGCCCTAATTAATTTAGGCCAACCAGGAAGATACGTGTTGTTGGTGTTGGAATATGTACGACCATATTAACGAAGCCAGGATTTTAATTAGAGGTCATGCTCTAATTAATTTAGCAACCTAAGAGGAGAGGGGCTGTATTGGAGGAGCCATATGTTGCTAATGAAGCCGGCAATTAATTAAGAAATTGAAGCTATAAGGTGAGGGCGTCCATACGATTGGATTTTCGAAATCGTTAGGGTGGACGCAAATTTTGATATTTCGGTTTTATTTGGAGCTTCGGTTTTCTTGAGAGATATAATCTTTGTATTCTACTTTTGGCATTAATAAAAGTCTTTGCTCCATTTTCGCCCGTGGATGTAGGCCGGTGGCCGAACCACGTAAATCTTGGTGTACTCTTTTCTTTTCTTTTCTTACATTATTTTTTTCTTGGATCTATTTTTTGCCGTTTCGATTTAACAATATTTCATCTGGTTAACCTATAATTTCGAGTCATCTAAAGGAGAAATATTTAATTTTATTACTAGAGTAGTGCAATTATTCAATTGTTCTTCTTTGTTATCCTCTCTATTTGGCAGACTAAATCATTTCACCTCAGAGTTGACAAGTTCGCATATATCATAGAAGAATATGGAGTCCGACAAGATCGGTCATTGAAAGGTCGTTGTAAATTGATCCACTAGATGGTATTCATATTGCAGAAGCTTTTCAGATAACATACTCCTGTCGAAGTTAGATCAGATGCTATCAAGTTCAGTGATTAATTGTGTCTCAATGTTTCATCCATGGCAGTTGAAGCTGTCGTACAAGGTTTATAGAGGCTATTATAATTGTTGCACAGTACCGAGTTTTCAGAGCTGAAGATTATACACACAGAATTGGAAGGTAACTAAAAGATTGCTCAAAGAGTTATTCAGGGTATGCATATGTGTTGCCAAGTACAGTAGACTTTATTTGGCTGAACTAGTAGTTTTTTTCTATGCTATATAGTCTAATTCATCTTCATCGATCTCAGCACTTCTAATGGAAGTTAGTAGTTATGATAATGCAGCAAAAGCACTAATGGACTCAAAGCAGGCAAATTTTAATATGTATAACATATATAATCTTCTTCTATATACTCTGATGACATCCTTAAACAGAATTCTAATGATCATCCACATGGGATCGATATAGCTAGTTATATACCTTGGTTTATATTTATGATTTAAATGATCATATGTCCTTCTATGTGATGATTTGTGTTTACTAATTAATGATGTACTCATTTTCTTCCTAGTTGCTTTTAGATTTTTTTTTATTGCCACATGATAATTAACCATCAAATAGTCCTTGACTAGAGTGGTATAAGTAATATTGCCAAGCCCCTGACAAGTTCGTAATGGAGTATATCTTTTTTGTTTCCTTTTTTTTTTTCTTTATTTTCTTCCTTTTCCTCTTAATGTGGGTGAATAAGAGTGTGGATAAAGAAGTGTGTATAATGAAGGCATGTTCACAACTGCATTATAAAGCTTGCTAAGTTCTTTGCATTCATACTATTCAACTCTGACGCTGCTATTCCTTTTAGTATCAAGTAGAGTACTCTACATATCATTTGAAACTTCACCCGAGTGACAACAAAAATTTAATTAGGCCTTTTGCGACCAACAACGTTTGTTGCTATAGAAAAGAAATTTGTCACTAATGACATGTAGCGACTAAAAAACCTTCGTTGCTATTTTGTCGCTGAAGCCCTGTCGTTAAAACATTTTAGCGACAAAGTTTGTGCTTCGGCATGTTTCATAATCCGAATTTCATCTGTTAGTAATAGGCCAGATAAGTACTAAAAATAATGTCTTCAATGTAGACATGTAATAATTATGTATCTAAATAAAGGCATACATTCACACAATCTTAAATGGAAGCTTTTTTTTTTTTCGATGGAACTGCAGCAATCATATCTTAAACAAACTCCTGCCCGGCGTGAGTAAGGAAAAAGAGGATTCTAGGGGAGCAGTCTGGGAGCAATCCTTCTCCGCTGCTAGGGGAGCAGTCCAGGAGCACCGTCAGTTGGAGCTGCGGGCGGAGGTGTGGACCACTACTTGAGCTGAGCTCGTGGCTGAGGAGAGGATGAGAGCTTGTGAATTACTCCTTCCCTGCTGAAATTGCGGCAGGTTGGATTGAAATTGAGATAAAATGAGATTTTGGAGTTTAGTCGGGATTTTCGAACTTGGTGGTTTTGGATTTTGATTTCAGATTTAGCAACAGTGTTACTGCTAGATTTTGGAGGATTTTGTGAAGTTTCTCGCTGATTTCCTGAAGCACTGAAGGGGTGGAGTTGCACCGTTTTCTTCCGTGGTTGGATTAGCGTTTCCAGATGGGTTTAATACACCAAAAACTTTGAGCTCCTCCCTGTGTCTATTTGTAAATTTGAAAATAAGCTTGTGTAGTTCTCTTGGAATATTATAGCAGTAGATAAAACATTTGTGGACATGAAATCCCTGCATGTATACCTGAATGATATATATAATTGTTGATCCACTTAGAAATTTTCTCTATGAACATCTAGTTGTATCTGAATTAGTACCCATGCTATCAACTTGTTGAACTTATTTGATTTAATTATTTTTATACTAATTGAACCAGATTTTCGTGAGTATTTATTATGTCTAGGTTAGTGGGCAAGGATTATGGGTGTTAGTGTAGATTATTTTCCTGTTCGGGTAGGGGCGGCATCAGATTATAGACATCTTTGCACATTATTTTGCCATGAGTTAATTGGTATGGCGGTTTAGGACAGTTGGTTTGTATTCCGGATTTTACGGGGATTTTTTAAAAATAACCCTCCTAAACTTGGAAATTTGCAAAATGACCCTGTGTAAATTTTTTTTGTAAAACTAATCCTCCTTTTGCCACGTCGGCGCCACGTCGGGCAGGCTACGTGAAGGCGCTGAAGCGGTCGGCGCCTTCACAAAAATCCTGTGAAAGCGCTGAACGGTTCAGCGCCTTCATGCATACACAAGGCGTCGAGGACTTGGGCATTTTTCGCTGAGAAAAATGACTAAGTGTAGAAGCGCTGAGCCAGTCAGCGCCTTTAGTGTTCTGCACTAAAGGCGCTGAGCGGATCAGCGCCTTTAGTGTAAAACACTAAAGGCGCTGAGCGGGTCAGCTCATTTAGTGTAAAACACTAAAGGCGCTGATCCGCTCAGTGCCTTTAGTGTTTTACACTAAAGGAGCTGAGCGGCTCAGCTCCTTTAGTGTAAAACACTAAAGGCGCTGAGCGGATCAGCGCCTTTAGTGTAAAAACACTAAAGGCGCTGATCCGCTCAGCGCCTTTAGTGTTTTACACTAAAAACGCTGACTGGCTCAGCGCTTCTACACTTAGTCATTTTTCGCGGCGAAAAATGCCCTGCTGAAGACGCTGAGGGGTTCAGCGCCTTCATAGGATTATTGTGAAGGCGCTGACCGCTTCAGCGCCTTCACTCCATCTACCCTACGTGGCGCCGAGATGGCAAAAGTAGGGTTAGTTTTGCAAAAAAATTTTTGCCAGGGTTATTTTGCAAATTTGCAATTTTCAGAGGGTTATTTTTAAAAAATCCCCGATTTTACCGTAAGCACGTGGATAGCTTATCCCATGATTGGGTTGATTATTTTTATTGACTATAGCCTGTATGAGCGGGTGGGGTCACGCCTCTAGAGTGTCCATCTCACTACAACAAAATTATGCTATAGTGACATCTTTAAGTGTTGCTAAAAACTAAAAAAGATGCTGCTGGAAAAAATACCGATATTTGCTTTTAGTGTTGCTATATGTGCCGTCGCTAGAGTGTATAGCGATACATTATTATAATATGCCTCAAAAATGTGTCCCTACAACCTAATTTTGATATAGATGGACTATAAATGGGACACTTGTAAAAAAGTGCCACAAACATGTGTTTCTATAATATAATTTTATTGTAGTGTCTAGAGTCTGCCTTTAGTGTTGATGTTGTAGCAGCCCCGCTAGGCAACCTACATATTAAAGGGTCATGGCAGTAGGTAGGCGTAGCTTGACCAGATCCTAGAGTCGAATAGTGAGATTGGGTTACAGTTGTGAGTACCCTATAGTTAGTTGATGCACTATGTTTATGAGATCTATATGCAGTATCGTAGTGTAGAGATATGATAGATGTAGATTTATTTTTACTGGCTCATATTTGACTATCTTATTTTTCAGTTCAGATATAGTTTTCTATCTTTGACTCTAATAGAGTTAGTGGGTAGCTTCTTGTTGGTGATGGTATCCACTTGATACTATTTTTATAGTAGTTCTCACGCTCGCTTACGGTTTTCTTTTTTAGAGCTCTCTGTACCTGTTGCTACTTCTGATCGAGATAAGAGGATCGTGGGATAGATAATATCTTACCTGAGTTGACCATGCTAGCAAAGGACCCGATAAACACTAGCTTTCGGAGAGAGCGTACTGCACATATTTGGGACTGGCTAGGCTAGCTATTGTTGTACTTTATTTAACGTTACCTGGGAGATGATTATGTATTTTGGATGTGATGTATGTACAATATGGCTTCATGTTTAGTTTATATATATATATATATATATATATATATATATATATATATATATATATATATATATATATATATATATATATATATATATATATATATATATATAGTTAGGCTTGTATGCTTTTAAAAACACGGAGGTCTCTGTGCTTTTAAGTCATTTTCGATGTTGGGACTTCCGAATGTATGATCGGTCCCGTCAAACTTGATCTAGAGTATTTAAAAGATCAAAAAAATAAATTTTGTGAATTTTCGATATTATTTACCTAGTGATTAAGGGGTTAAAAATTAACAATTTTAATAATCATGGTGAGCTATTTTTAAGTTTAACGGTATAATGTCACGCCTCGGGGTCCTTTCTGTAAATACCTTTTAAGGAAAATAGCGAAAAATTATAGATTTTTTTTTTAACACTTTTGAATACATCCCGAGACGCTTACAGACCCGCAACAAATACAGAAAATTTCTCTGTTCATACGGACAAAACCTCTCCTATATTTGCACGGCGTCACACAATGTACAATTTCACAACCACCAATTTCAACTCACACCAAGTTACCGCATTCACAAAGGATGCGCATACAACTAGATAATCCTTAAATATGATGTTTTAATGCTCTACAGTGTCCTTACCGCAGATGATGCACATGCACAGGTTATCAAGCATTCATATTCTTTTAAAAATGTTCCCCACACGGGAACCTTATTTGAAATATATTAGTGCAATGAAAACCAAAATCCTTTTCAAAACAGTTTCCCACACGGAAACGTAATCTTTTGAAAATCGACTACCACGAGGGGTAGAAAATATTTTTGCATAAAACCACGAGATCATAAAGACAAGAATCCACTTATTAGTCTATGTAATTGTTAACTCAAGCAACCATCAAACATAAACTGAACCACCACAAATCTAAACCCATCGACAAGTAAAAGATAGAGTAAAAAGAAAATGAAATGTAAGGTACTGAATGAAACTCTCGGGACTGCTAAGCTCTCTAGCTAGGTCGTCGCCTCACGTACCGTCCTGTCCGTCACCTCTTGCAGTACCTGCAACTGGGGGGCAGTGAGAAACTAGCGAGGGTCTCCCAGTGGGTACCACAAGCGATGAAAGCAAGCTGTACTCACTGGCAACCGAAAGAAAACAAACGACTACAAGGTATCACAAAGTTAGATATAGTATCAATGAAAGAAAGCATAGAAATGAACAGGTAAACTGAATACAGTAGCAATGAGATACATCAAGCAATAATATCAGAATAACAACTACTGTAACTAGAAAGATACTAATGATCAATAACAATCGACAACAAACAAATACAGCATCAATCATGACTAGAAAGAAACATAACTACCAATCGATGCATAAATATCCGCTACTGTAAAGAATAACAACTATGATAATGCATCAAACCGATAAATAATACAAATCACCCAATCGCATGCCATCTTGGTCTAAAGACCTCAGGTGAAACCACTACCGCTCTCCCTGGCATATAACCCTAGCAGGGTCCACATCGTGCTCATGGGTCGGAAGTACAACCACCTTTCCGAAAAAGAATACCCTCTTGCAGTGGATTAGACTGCTGGTGCACGTGAAATGCACTCTGAGCTGTGGCGAGCAATGCAAAATGCTCAATGGCCAACTGTCGGCAAAAGCCAAGATAAAATCAATAAGGAATCACTGACCAAATCCAACAAGTCATATCACAAGTCTCAATATGTCACCGACCAATCAAGTCCACTATTCTCGAAGGAATATCATAGTGTCATCGACCTATCAGGTCTATGTAACTCGAACATCATACAATAGACACAAGATGTCATAAATCACGAAGTCACCAAATCATGCTATGTCTCAAGATCATGTGCTATAATCATGTCATATGAACTCTAGCAATCACAGATTACCACTCTACTTTTAGGTCATAATGCAAATAGGAGAGTAGAGCAAACAGGAACAAAGTGTGTAGTGCTCAAGTGCTCACATGCAAAATGTGTAATCAAGAAAGAAATACGGAGGAAGGAATGTCACCGAGCATGCACCACTAAACCAACGTCGGATCAAAGTACCCACCTGAATCGGCGAAGCACCTAACTCCCACGATGCTCCTGCTCACCGATCGGACCTACAAAAGGTCTACCGAGTCGAGACTCAACTCTACGACTCAAGATCACCCATTTCTCAATCCCAAAACCGTCGGAAGAAATGATTCTTTAAACCGGGCTCCAGAGCCCACCGGAAATTCCTGAAATTTTCCTGGAACACACCTGGAACCTCTAAACCGCTTCGAAAGGTCCCAAACAATTAAATAAGTCAACAGCTGTCCCAAAATGCACCAAAACGGGTGCCCGGACAACAAACACTAGATCTAGAGTTAACAGTTAATTAAGTACAACTATATCGAAACGGGTTTCCCGAAATTGTCGGAATTGGCTCCGGAACCCCGATTATATTCCACGAAGGCCGTAAATCTTGGATGAATAGTCCAAAGGGTCTGTGCACGCCGCCCGAGGCGACCCGTGTGGCCGATTTGCATTTCAGTCCTAAATACTCCAATAAATGCATAATAAAGTAAAGAACGGGTAAATACAACTTTTACCGAAAACCGCGTGAGGGTTCGTAGATCTCGACGCACGGAACGTCGCGCTCGCTGTCCAGAGCGAAAGAGATAACTGAGGAGCGTTCCGGATCAAGTCGAATGCCAAAAATCCTACTTCGTCGGGGGTGGCATAGCCCGACATGCAAATTGAGGTGATTTTGGGGCTTGGCGGCGTCGCTGCGACGTCCGCGACGGAGTCCGGGCTGACACGGCTTAGCCTCGACAGCGGCCACAAGGAGAGGGAGAAGCTACTGCCAGAGGGAGTGGGAAAGAGAGCACTGCTAGGGGAGTTCCCTTGGATTCAGGCTCACTCCAGGGGAAGTGGGTGCCCGGAACAAGCACAATGAGGGAGGAGAAAGGGTGCGGGGGTGCGGCTCCTACGCGCTGACCCGCGCGGCTTGGGCCCCGGGCGTCCGGTTTGCTCTGGAGGGAGGCAAGGTCGCGGGCTGGCGGCGCGACTCTACCCGTGCGCGGCATGGGCCCGCTCGGGCTGGCCCAAGGTGCGGCGCGACTGCTGCGTTCAGCTGGGCACGACTGCTGCGTGCGGCGGGCGCACGGTTCCTGTAATAACAATAATTTTTTGAATTTCGGAATAGTATGAAATTTTGGTAATTGGAATGAAATTAGTTTTTTGCGGAATTTAAAGAGGGTGCTATTGTTAGCTTTTTGAGAATTTATTCCTCGGATGGCTTTCACCGGGTTATTGGTGAAAGGTAGCTTAAGGGATTGGTCAAATCCCTTTTCAAATCCGGGGTACGTGTTGCACCGGAAAGCATAAAAAAGGGAATTCTGACGGGTAGGAGAGTTTTCTCCGTAACTATTCGGACTGACTTTTGGGTGAGACCTTCAGTTGGATAGGTCGTCACATTGTCGGGCTCGTTAAACGGAGGACGACGGTGCAATTAGATTGCGAATTCGACTTGCGGATCTTCCGAAATGATACTTTTAAGTTATTGGGTCTGGGAGTGTGAGTGGGGGGACTTTCGGTATCCGTTAAAATTTTTGGTGCATCGGGATTCGCACCAGTGGTTACGGGACGTTACGGAGGTTTGGCGCGCTTATCGAGAAAATTTGGTAAAAATCTTTTATAAATATTATGGGATTTGGGACTTTCATACGTACACAAAAGTTTAAGTAAAAATCTTAATTTTTAATATTTTCCCAAAAAGATTTTTACAGATTGGTTTTCTTCTTCGTCCTTGTTGTGCGTGCCAGAGACCGAAATCGAAAACGTCGCCATCACTGGAGACCGGATCCGAAAACACCATCGTTATCGGAGATCGGAGTCCCATCGTCTTCCTCGTTTTGCTCACCGGCGATGGGTGCCATCGTCTCCTTTGTCATCGCGGAGGTGGTGAGCAGAGTCGCTTGACTGTGAGTAAGGCTACCGCCGTCGTTGCCCTTGTCGCATGGCCGCCGCCGTCGTTCTCCGTTGCCCGGCGCCTCGCAGCCGTGCCGCCGCCGCGCGCGCTGCCAACCTGCGTCGCTGCCGCGCGTGCTGCAACCTTACTGCCGCGCTCAGGTGGCATGCGCAGCCGCGCGCGCCGCCCAGTTGCGCAGCCGCGCGCCCCTGTCTGCGTAGCCGGTCACGATGCAGCCTTGCAGCCGCGCGCAGGTGGCCTGCGCAGACGCGTGCGCCGTGCAGCCGCGTGCCCTTGTCTGTGGAGTCCGCATGCCATAGAGCGCCGTTCGCGTGCCCTAGCGCGCCGCCCGCTTCGTGCCCTAGCCACCCGCGTAGCTTCCCTTCGTGAGCTGCCCGCGCAGCTTCCCTACGTGTGCCGCCCGCGCAGCTTCCCTGCGTGCGTCGCTTGCGCGTGCCCTAGCGGCATGTGCCGCTTCGTGTCCTAGTACAGCGCCGATGCTGCCTGCAGCGCTGGGCATGCCCTGCAACTAGCGCAGTGCGCCCTTGCAGCCAGCGCCATGGGCCCCTGTAGCCAGCACCGCGCACCCCTGTAGTCAGCGCCTTCCTGAGCCCTTGCGGCCAGCGCCGCGAGCCCCTGCAGCCTGCGCCGCGCACCCTCGCCGCCTGCGTCGCTTGGGCAGCCTGCGCCGCCGTCGATGCAGTTTTCCTTGACGGTGCAGTTTCGCCGACGATGTAGTCTTGCTTGACAGTGCAGTTTTCCTTGACGGAGTCGCTTGACGGTGCAGTCTCGTTTGACGGAGTGTTTGACGGTGTAGTCTCGTGTGACAGAGTGCTTGACGGTGTAGTTTTACTTGACGGAGTTGGTCTCGCTGACAGTTTTGGTTTCGGGGGTGGACGTTCGTGGGCCCGCTTAGCAGTTTTTCGTCGCGGTCGTCGTCGTAGTGACGGTAGAGGCTCGGGTTGCCGTCCGATGATCCGTTTTCGTTCCGATCCTTTCCTTCATCACTGGGGCATCGTCTGTTGATCACGGTTCGGTCTTTGATTGGGAGCATCATTAGAGTAGATGGTTCGTCGGTTCAGGTAGGTACACCTTTAGAACCCCTTATTGCATACATTGATATATTTTAATGGCTTATTATATCAAAAAATATTATGGGTGCTATGACGTGTGTTTTTGACCTCTAGATGAATGATTATCGTCGTAAAAGACTTTCTGGACAGTTTGTCCCTATCCGAATGATGGCATGATCGTTCGGGGCATATTTGTGAGCGGTGCGTCTATTCAGAATCTGGGAGGTGGTTCCGATAAATGGGAACAAAGGGGATTTTGGCACAGTGGGCGGGACCACTAAATTGCCTGTTAATGTAAAACTAGATATTTGCTATTGGTGGACCTTGGATAGGTCCGAATGATTCACAGGTGTTCGGAAAGGAGTCATGGACTCATGTTGACCATCTGGTAGAGATGGGTATCCCGATTTGAAGTCGGGAACACTGGAAAATCGGTAACATCTGACATTCCTTCTTTTTATTATTATTTCCTCATGACTAGTGTATGTCAGTAGGATGGTCGTCGATTTTGGTTATTGTGACGACGTAGTATATTACGATATATCTTTTTACCGAAGGGTGTACACTGAACACGGATTTTGTGTAGCTTATCCGACCGTTGGGTGACATAAGCAGTGAAAGTGCACTTTTCGGTAATTAAACAACATAAGTCATTTGATGATAGAACAAAGGACATTTTGGGGTAGATTCTTGTTATTATATTTGACTAGTTGGTCAGTTTCTTCTATACATCACATGGGTGACTGTTCGTCGCAGGACGAGGTTTCAGTTTTGATATACATCACTTTGGGCGACTGCTATTGTGGAGAGAGGATTTGTTTTGGTTATGTGATCGTCATACTCATGGCGCTTTTCACGCACACCAACGGTTTGGCCACCGCGCGGGTATATTTTTTCGGAGAGGTGGTATGTTTGACCCGTGATCCCTACACGGCGATTTTTTTTGTGTACGGGGCCCCCTTGCGGTTGTTTGCGGTGCTGCAGTTTTGCAGTGGGGGGGTTGTTTTGCACCGATTTATGCGGGGTATGACAGTTTCAGAAGTATCAGTGGACTGATATGGCGGGTATGTTGGGTGACATTGCCTAAGGTCAATAGACCGACATGGCGGCATGTCGGATGACAGTGATGTTTCTCTTATTATGGATTGATCGGTAGCGGTATAGTGCTCGAATGTTCGAGATACGGTTTGGGGTTATTTTGCTACTATAGTACCTTGTTTGCACTATAATTATAGTTGTTACAAATTATACTATCATAGTTTATGTCACTGACTCCCACTGTGTGACAGGTTCAGTCGGGGATGGGGATTAGGACGGTGGTGAGGACGCTACCTAGTGAGGTATAGGTTTTCCTCAGTCAGGTTCTTCTCTTTCTTTCTTTCTTTTGGTTATTTCCTTTTATGGTCGGGTATTATGCTTGTGGACCTTGATATTGTATATGTGTAGATGTTGAGACAGTCATGTATTGTTGGATAAACATACTTTTTGAAACTGTGTTGTCGGTTGATATTTTTATGGATGCTTCGTGTGGATGCGGGTTTTCAATTATAAAATGGATTGCGAAAACAACTTTAGAAAACTGAGTGTCGTGTGGGCACTACCTTTAAACCTTGTCGATTTATCCTTTCAAACAGATTGATGCGCAGGTATGCGCTGTTTTATGAAAATAAGATAATGGTATATTCAAAGCTTCTACTCTGTTATTTATAAATCAAATAGTGAATGTGGTTGATGTGTATGTTGTATATGTATTTTCTAAATGGGGACGATGTGCATATACAGGAAAAACTGTCCGGTTATACAGAGAAATCTTGTATATGTGGCAGGTCTATGCACGTGCCAGTGCCGGAGATTTTTGAAAAAAAAAATGTTTTCAAAATTCGACTGTTTCTGCTTTAAAATTGCTCTCGGGGCGTGAAAGTTCCCGCAGCGGCGTCCAAGGGGCTGGATCAGGCACAACCCGAGTGTTCAAGGCGGCGACGGCGGTTCTTACGCGCGGCGTGTGCAGGCAACGGCGCTAGCTCCTCGTGCAGCGCGCAGTCGAGGAAGGGGGCGCCCGGACGCTGGTGGTGGGGCCTGAGGAACTCCTCCTCCGGCTCCGGCTTCGTCAGCGCAAGGGTGTACGGACGGGAAAGAAAGAAGAGGTGGTGGATCTGGCGGCTGGGGAGAAGGAGGAAGAGGGGTTAAGGGCTAATTTGGGGTTAGGTCTCCTTAGCCCTAATCTAATCCAAGGCTAACTAAGAAATACACATCTTTTAAAAACAATTAGGTAAATTACCATTACGTCCTCAAAGAGATATTTAATCCATTTCATCTCAAATTCCAGATTCCGATTTCTAAATTTTCGAAAAATGAGCCAAAAGCCAACTCAATTCAAATCAGCTGATTTCACAAATTTCGGTACAGAATTGCTGCGACTTAATCGGAATTGCCGAAAATTTCATTTTTCGGTCCAATTTCATGCAAAACGGACAGATCTGGGAGATCCGGGTATCGGATTTGAGATCCGATCACACCATCGTCTTCAGCTCGACGACGCCATCACAGTGACAGTTTCTAATTTTCGAAATTCTCACCGGATTGCAAACTTAATCGTTCTATAGAGAGAAACCTACCTTATCGTGATTTTTCACCAAGTCCGATTTTTTACGCTTTTTCGTGCAACCAGCACAGCAAATCCGAAAACAGATTTGACCACTCCCTTCATCGCTGATCTATCTACAACCTGGTGATTTCGTTTTCAAAAAATTAATTCACAAAAAGTTGAAAATGATACCCTCTCTAATATCTGGGATAAATTCCGGACTTCAATTAAATTTTGAAATATAAATTCTACGGTTCCCTATATGTAAAAATATTCAAATCACGTAAATTTTTGATAGAAATTTTTTTATATTATATAAAATAAGATCAATATTTTTGATCTAAAATTTTAGTATCATATCATCACATTTTGTGAGATTTTTATTTTTAGCCGTTGATTTTGAGTTCCATCGATCACTAGGCAAATGATATCAAAAAATTATAAAATTTATTTTTTAGATATTTCAAATATTCTAAATTAAATTTAACGGAGTTGATCATCGATTCGAAAGTTCCAACATCGAAAATAACTTAGAATACGGAGAGCTCCGTGCTTCTAAAAGAACACAAGTCCTACATCAGTGTTCGAATCCTCCATGAGGGTTCGGATTGTGGTGTCCCGGTTTTTCCGTACGACCTATCTGGGTGGTCGGCGGTGAGAAAACACATATTATTGGTGTATCGAGCCCGTTGTGCGTCAAACGGATGCCAAAAATGGACTCAGCGCGCGAAAACGTTGAAAATCGACTATTTTCGGGCTAAACGGGCCAAACGGTCCGATTTCTCGGGTGGGCCGGTCCACGGCCCACTTGGCGTGCACCGGGAGCAAGCAACGGAGGGTGCTGCCACATGGCGCACGAGGATTGGCGGGTCAACGCACGCGCGACAGCGCTCGTCTCGCGACAGGTGCGGCGCACGGTGGACACCGTCGAGCCATGTGTCGCCCGCCCATTGGCGGGCGCAGCAACCCGGCTTGGCCGCCGTGAACCGCGGCCCACGGTCCCCGCCGTGGACCGCGCTGCCACGCGGCGGGCCGCGATTGGCGGGCACGCGTGCGCCAGGCTCGCGGGGCGCGGAAGGGCCGTGTGTCGGCACCGGGGCATTCCGGGCGGGGGTCGTGGGCCGGGCCGGGGGCCTTTTTCGGGCTATTGTTGGCGCCCGAAAGCCCGGGGCGCCCGAAAGCCCATTAAGCCCTTTTTCTTTGGTTTCTTTGGTGGAGGCCTATAAATAGCCCTCTTCTTTGGGTTCTTGGACTCTTTTCCCGAGCCCATTTACGAAAGAGCCCTCTTGCAAGTTTGTTCCTCATCTTGTTCTGCATCTTGTGAAGGGGGCTCAGATTTTTTTTGCAGGCTGCGGCATCGACGTCTTCGGCGAGTTAGCGCAGTGCGACGTTCTTTCTTCGGTGGCCCGTTTCCGTCGTGTTTCGGTCCACGAGGTCCACAGAGCTACTCCGACGGAATTTTTGGACGATTTTCACGGCGTCGGATTCACGAGAGGTAAATCTACGATTTTCGTATTTTCCACTCCTCCCAGATTTGAGTTTTTATTGGGGTTTCTATTACATTTTCAAGCCCCTATTTTGCTGGTGGTTTTCCTGGACAGCAGAGCCTTGTCGGATTTTTATCTGTGCGTTCGAGTATCGGATTTCAACGTCTGAGGACTCGATCGACATCTACGCTTCGCGATGATCACCGTCGTATTTTTATTGGAATTTTTGGAGTTTATCTCGCAGGTGGTATTTTCGCATTTCTTGGACTGATTTTTCAGCAGTAAGTGATCTTGGGAATTTTTATTGATTGCAATGTTTGGACCATATCTTTGTAACCAGGAGGAGTTTTTGGGTGTTTTGGGCTCGTTGGAATCGTGGGAATCCGAGAATTATCCCCGTGCAGTTTCAGCCTTTTTGGACTTTGGATCGATTTGCACTTCCAGGTGGGTTGCTTCGTCTTCAAAACCGGTGGACAGTTCATTTACTCTATTTGATTATACTCATGCATGAATGCAAGATGTGGTTATGATGCATGTTAGAAAAGGAGACGATGATCCCTTTATGTTGTTATTATGATTGTATTTGATTATTGCTTCCTAATTATGTTAGTAAACTGCTATTGTTGGAACTTGACCTAGCATCCTGTCATATGATGCATGTCAACCAGACTAGTAGAAAACTCCAACTTGGGCTAGTTTATTTATGCTTTAGACACTCCCACACTTTTATCTATTCTTTTACCTGGACTTAGAGTTTCCTCGCCCGGGTAGTGGGCCGAGTAGTCTGGTGGTTGTCGGATGCATATTACACTCGCGCCTGGGGGCCGAGTGGAGTCTGGTAGCTGTGTTTAGATCAGTATTTTGTTCTGGGCGCCGTCTGAGTCGACGGTGGGTCCCGGCTATGAGGTTTTCCAGCCTGTGAGTGAGAGATGGTATTGTTGGTTACTGTCGATCTTGTTGATCGTGGATTTGGACTATAGGCTGCATGAGCCGCATTGAGCTCGACAGAGATGCGCGGATACTTTTCTCGGTGGGGTCGCGCCCCTCGAGTGCCGCTCCGGAGCTAGGTCTGTTACTTTGTTATCGCGACTTGTCGACGCAGTCCCTCTGACTGGGCCAATTTTGGCAGTCACGGACGCCCTATGTGTGATGATCCGGACTCCCGCAAGAACTGTGCAACATTAAACAGTGACTGTAGGGAGCTTATTCGGTGAAACAGAGCTTGTAGATTTGAAATTGAACATTTAATATAGACTCTGCACAAAAATCGGAGCAAATGGAATTTTTCGGGAGCTTTCGGCAAAATTTCGGATGGGAATTTGGCAAAATGGACGTCGGATTTGGACTCAGCGCGCGAAAACGATCGAAATGGTATATTCGCTTTTTTTTTTTTTCGGCACTTGGTACTGTTCACCGGAATAGTAACCGCCGGCCGGAATTACTGTTCCGGCCGCCGGCGGCGAGCGGCGGCGCACGGCGGCGGGCGGCGGCGCACGGCGGCGGGCAGCGGCGCAGCGGCGGCACAGCGGCAGAGCGCGGAGGCGCGCGGCCCTGGTGCGCGGTCCATGGGCCTGGCGTGCACCGGGAGCACCGAATACCCCCTTTCCACGTGGCGCTTCCCCATTGGTTCGCCGGCTTCTAGAAGCGCGTGGGAGGGTGACACGTGGCACACCCGGATTGGCCGACATCTTCCGGAAGACCCGGCGCGGGGACCGGGCCCGTGCTCCACGTGGACACGTGGCGTCTTCTGAGTGGCCCTTGCACAGGCTGTTCCCTGTTTTGTGGACACGTGGCGCGTTTTAGTTGGCCCGTTTCGGTGTTTCCTGTTCGGATCCGATCCTGTGTGGAGCCTCAGCCCATTATAAATAGGGCCCCCCACCCCCCTCTCTTTGCACCTCGGTTTTCGAGCCCTTAGAGAGAGAACCAGAGAAAGTGCCCTCTACGAAATTTCTTCCTCTCTCTCTCTTCTCTCTCTCCTCCAAATCTCAGAATTTTTGGAGTTACAGTTAGTGAGTTATCTGCGACGCGGCGCACTGCGATGGTTTTCTTTTTCGGCCCATTTCCCGTCGCAGTTCCGTCGAAAATTCCCTGTGGGCTAACCAGGAGGAATTTTTGGACGATTTTTGCGACAGCGCGTTCCTAAGAGGTAAGGCTTCGATTTCCGTGTTGATCACTTTGCTCCATTTCGTACTTTTGGCACGTTTCCCGAGGTCTCTTTGACCCCCCTTTTTGCTGTGGAAATTTCTGGACAGTGTCAACTTCTCCGATTTTTATCTTGGCGTAGGAGCATCAGATCGAGGCGTTCAAAGAGTCGATTTTGATCTACTCTTCGCGAGGAACGCAACCGTAATTTTTCTGGATTTTTCTGAGCACTATACAGAGGTGAAAAACTCCTCTCTTTTCGTGCTATTTGAAAAACAGCAAAAGCTGTGTTTTTATGAATAATATAGTTACACCCTGTGCAATGTGTGTTGCTGTAGGGCACCGTTCTCGGCAGACAGCAGTTCTAGGGGACTGTGGACAGCCAGGAGACTATCTGGGTGTGATTTGAGCTGTTCGAGGTGGGCGGTTGTTGCTTACCTCATTTTTGACAAGCTCACTGGGATTACTGGAACTCCCCTAAAATTTAATATGACAATTGATGAGAACAATTGGGACAAACTAATATGACAATTGATGAGAACAATTGGGACAAACTAATATGACAATTGATGAGAACAATTGGGACAAACTAAATTGATGAGTACTATTGGGACTACTAACAGGACTACTAACAGGACTACTAACAGGACAATTGATGAGAACCGCTGGGACGAACTCTCCTAAAAATTAATATAACCCCACAGATGATATGATGACTTATATTGGGACACTGTGATTGAGACAAAGGCTATAATCTCGCATGCAAATGACTTTTATTCAGTAAATCAATCTTTTTAAATCTTTGACACTATTTTACAACTTTTAAAATAAAGACAGTTGCATGCATGCCCGGACATCAGGTAGGGCCACTATTTATTGCTACACTATCATATTAAGACTTGACATGTTTTATTACTCTCTTTTGCTTTCAGTTGCTTGTCGCTCGAGTATGAGCAGGGGTTTGGGATAGTATAGCCAAGGTTATGTTAGATTATAAACTTGTGGGGTGTTGCGGTGACCGCGGACAGTAGGCGGTCGACCAGATATTTATCCTTGCATCAGATTAGGGATGAGTCTGGTCTATTTTGCATCAGCTGAGGATCGGGTTATCCTAGTGGGTGGTTTTCCCACTTGTTAAGTACTATGGCATCAGATCGGGGTTTTCTTTAGTGGATAGTTTTTCCCACTTTGATCATAGTCATGATCCAGTCCTGCTGTTTTATGGCACTTCTGATACTTATTACTGAGATATTTACTCGTGTGGGTCGCTCCCCTCGAGTGCCACTCCGGAGTGTGTTACAGACAGACTTTGAGTCCTTGAGACTCCTATCCCCTATCGGTGTTATGCGTTGACCAGCATACCCAATTTGGCAAACACTATTCCCTATCGGTGTCATGCGTTGGCCAGCATACCCGATTTGGCAAAAACACTATCCCCATCGGTGTTATGCATTGGCCAGCATACCCGATTTGGCAAGGCACAGCAGGCAGTACCAGTTTTACTAGTGACACAAGACTGAGTTATTTCAGGCAGGCATGTTTGGTATTGTTGCATACAGTCATTTCATGCTACATGACATTTAGAGGCATACTAGTGGTGGTTTCCCTTTATTCAGCAGTTCTGTTTACAGCTTTACCACTTATTCCTTTCTGGCCTCTAGTAGTCCTAGTGGGTGCGTCAGAGTTGAGGTTTTGCCCACTAGGGGAGGCTACTGGTTTATCTGGTAGTTCTCACCCCCATTATTCTTTTCTGTTTCTTTCTTCTTCTTTATTTTGCAGAGTCGTCTGCGGGAGATGCTAGGCTATCAGCGGCTGATAAAGGTAAGGGGATCGCTGAGTAGATAGATCTCCTGGGAGACTGAGAGCTGTAGATAGACGTTGTACCCTTCACTCAGACTGTGATATTCTCCTTTTATTTTGAGTCTGGTTTTCGCCAGCTGGATGTACTATTGTGGTGAGCTGGGAGATTATTGTACTTATTACAGCTTTATTTGTAGTTCCAGTCTGAGATACTATGTGGTTCTTCCACTTCAGCTCTGTATTATGCTCTTTTATTGTTTATATTATATCGGAGCAGGTTACCAGCGCTTCGTGTACTCGGGAAATCCCATGTGCACGGCGGATCTGTTGGCGAGCCCGGGTTCCGGGGCGTGACAGATTAAGTTGGTATCAGAGCTTAGGGATTGGTCAGTTGGGACTTAGGAAACCCTAGGCTTTTGGTAGACCCTAGGATAATAGGGTACGAGAGACGTGATATTTGCGAAAGTCGTTGATTTATTGACTCTTCCAGTGAGAGAAGAGGGATCGACATGCCTAATTTCTGGTGAACCGTTATGTTGGCTGCAGACAACATAAAGTCACAGAAATAGGGGAATGTCTTTGACTTTCGCTAGATTGGGTCGTGTGGAATTTTATTTTGCTGATTTGTGGCTTTTGGTGACAGTATGTCACCCCGTCGTCATTTTTCCGTCGGGGATATTTCTACCCCTTCTGAGAAGCCCGAGCAGGCGGTATCTGCTGAGCTGGGAGAACTACGGGCCTTGGTGACCCATTTGGTGGCAAGAAGCTTTCGACAGGACCAACGCCTGGAGCAGTTGCTGGCGCAGAGAGGTGACTTGGCGGTTGACGAAGGGGCCAGGACTTTCGAGCAGCGTCCAGACAAGGAACGCCCCGCCCCTGATAATGATGGACAGGCCAGTTCAGGGAGACCACCACGACCCCTGCGGCCCCAGTCTACGGGCCGTGGGCGTCTTGATCGACGAGGACCTGGTAGATCGCAGAGGCCTCCGCAGCAGCAGTCTCGACAGTCTCGGGCGTCGGTCCGATGCATTTTCTGTAGGGGGCAGCATTCATCAAATACCTGTGGCTTGAGGGAGGGTCGATGCTTCCGATGTGGGCAGCCAGGCCACATCCGACCTACGTGCCCCTTTCGGATTTTAGTGGCACCTTCTTCAGCATTGGCCCCTACCGCATCCCAGCAGAGGTCACAGAGGCCTCAGCGGCATAGGCAGCAGCAACAGCAGGTAAGGCAGCCTCAGTCTATAGTTAGGTGCATTTCCTGCGAAGGTCAGCACACTTCAGGTGCTTGTGACTTGAGGTTCGGCCGCTGTTTCAAGTGCGGACAGCCCGGGCACGTGCGAGTTACGTGTCCTTCGGGGATAGCGGTGGCACCTACTTCGGCATCCGTCCCTGCCACTTCCCAGCTACGACCGGGAGCTTCACCGATAGATCTTCAAGGAGATCAAGTTTCATTCCCCCACCCTTCTGGAGAGAGACAGCCGTTGTTGAGCAGTCAAGATGGCTTAGCGCAGGCAAGGGATTCTGCTATGGCTGATCGAGTGGAGGCAGGTATGATTTATTTTCTGGCATAAGGACTCGTACCTCGTTTTTTAGGGGCATCTCTTTTATTTGTAGAGAATGTACATCATTGCATAGGGTAGGAATAGGACTCTCACCTTGTGCACAGGAGGTGTAGATTCCCGATTGAACTCTGCACATGGAGGAGTGCTGTTAGCCCCGCCCGATTTAGATCGAGTCCTGGATTATGCCAGTAGACCTATTGGACCTGAGTCAACTGAAGGACTTCGATGTGGTCCTCGGGATGGACTGGTTGGCTCGGTATTTTGCGACTATTGATTGTGCCGCAAGGACCGTCACTTTTAGAAAGCCAGACCAGAAAATGTTGGTATATCGGGAATGTCAGAGCGCTTTCTTTGCCTCTATGATTTCGACTTCCCGAGCGAGGCTGATGATCCGTCGAGGATGTGTAGCCTTTTTGGCTAGTGTTGTTGAGGGGCCTACGGCGGCGCCGGAACTCGGGGATATCCCTATTGCCCGCGAGTTCCCGGATGTTTTTCCCACCTGAGCTGTCTAGCATGCCGCCAGATAGGGAGATTGAGTTCGTGATTAACGTAGTTCCAGGAACTGCGCCAATCTCTAAGGCTCCATACCGGATGACACCGGCTGAGCTGCGAGAGCTTAAGGCGCAACTCCAGGATTTAATGGATAAGGATTTTATTAGGCCGAGTGTATCACCTTGGGGTGCGCCGGTGCTATTCGTAAAGAAGATGGGTCACTTCGACTATGTGTGGATTATAGAGAATTAAAGTGACCATCAAGAACTAGTACCCTTTGCCGCGCATCGATGATCTCTTTGATCAGCTGCAAGGGTCTTGCGTCTTCTCTAAGATAGATTTGCTGTCCGGTTACCACCAGTTGAAGGTGAAGGCCGTAGATATTTCGAAACGGCATTTTGATCACGGTATGGGCATTATGAATTTACAGTTATGCCTCTTGGGCTAACTAATGCCCCTGCCGCATTCATGGATTTAATGAACCGGATCTTCCGACTATACTTGGATCGATTCGTAGTAGTATTCATTGATGATATCTTGATTTACTCCCGAAGTGATATTGAGCATGAGGAGCACTTAAAGGTTGTGCTGCAACTTCTGCAAGAAAAGAAGTTGTATGCCAAGCCGGCAAAGTGCGAGTTTTGGCTTCGGGAGGTAGTCTTCTTGGGCCATGTGATTTCTGCCGCAGGTGTGGCAGTGGACCCAGCAAAGATTGAGGCGGTTCGGGATTGGCCCCGACCAACGACGGTTTCTGAGGTACGTAGCTTTATGGGTTTAGCTGGATAATACCGTCGGTTTGTGGAAGGCTTTGCGAAGCTCTCCACACCCCTCACTCGCTTGACGCGTAAGGGAGTGAAGTTTATCGGGAGTGAGGATTGTCAAAAGAGCTTTGAGGAGCTGAAAATAGATTAATGACCACTCCTATCCTTTCCCTCCCTGTTATGGGGAAAGGATATGTGATCTACAGCAATGCATCACACAGCGGACTTGGTTGTGTGTTGATGCAAGAAGGGAGGGTAATTGCTTACGCATCAAGGCAACTCAAGGATTATGAGAAGAATTACCCTACCCATGACTTGGAGCTTGCTGCTGTAGTGTTTGCACTAAAGCTTTGGCATCATTATCTATATGGGGAGCATTGTGAAATTTACACCGACCACAAGAGCCTAAAATACCTGTTCACACAGAAGGAGTTGAATTTGAGGCAACGTAGGTGGTTAGAGCTATTAAAGGATTATGATATTCTCTACCACCCAGGCAAGGCTAATGTGGTCGCTGATGCCTCGAGTAGGAGGGCGGTGCAAAGTTTGTCTATGTTGATCACAGACCAGGCACCGCTATTAGAGGAAATGAGACGACTCGAGATAGAGGTTGTGTCCCCTGGGGTCACTGCTAGACTGACATCTTTAGTCTTGCAGCCCACTCTGCTGGACAGGATCAAAGAGAAACAGAGTGAGGACCCCCACTTGGCCAGGATTAGAGATCATATTCCGAGTGATCAGTCAGGGGACTTTACGGTAGATGCCTCGAGAGTACTGAGGTACAGGAACCGAGCATGTGTGCCAATACAGGTGGAGATTAGAGAACAGATATTGCGGGAGGCCCATTATACACCTTATACCCTACATCCTGGTGGGACTAAGATGTATAAGGACCTCAAGGCACACTTCTGGTGGAAAGGCATGAAAAGGGATATTGGGAGATTTGTGGCCCAGTGTTTAACTTGTCAGCAAGTGAAAGCTGAGCATCTAGTGCCAGCTGGCAAGTTACAAAGTCTCCCAATCCCCGAGTAGAAATGGGACCACATTACAATGGACTTTGTGGTCGGACTACCGAGGGCCCAGGGAGGAGCAGACGCTATCTGGGTAGTTGTAGATAGACTTACCAAGTCGGCGCACTTTCTGCCCATGCAGACTACGTGGCCACTTGAGCGACTAGCCCAGTTATATCTAGACAATATTGTGAGATTACTTGGAATACCCGCCTCCATTGTTTCAGATAGAGACCCGAGGTTTGTTTCGCATTTCTGAAGGAGTTTGCAAACAGCCTTGGGGACTGAACTTAGGTTCAGTACTGCTTTTCATCCGCAGACGGATGGACAGTCAGAACGGACGATACAAATCCTGGAGGACATGCTGAGGGCTTGTGTCTTGGATTTCGGCGGAGGGTGGATTCGGCATTTATCTTTGGCTGAATTCGCGTACAACAATAGCTTTCAAGCGAGCATTCAGATGGCTCCGTTTGAAGTATTGTATGGACGCAAGTGTCGATCACCACTTTATTGGAGGGACGTAGACGAGAGACGGACCTTGGGACCAGATGTCTTGATAGAGGCAGAAGAGAAGGTCCGGGTGATTCGAAAGCATCTTCAGACCGCCCAAAACCGACAGAGGAGCTATGCCGACGTTCGGCGACGAGACTTAGAATTTCAGGTTGGAGATCATGTATTCCTGAAAGTCTCGCCGTCCAAAGGAATCAGGAGGTTCGGCATTCGTGGGAAACTTAGCCCCCGATATATTGGACCCTTTTGAGGTATTGGAGCGTATCGGGTCAGTTACCTACCGACTTGCACTTCCCCGAGGCTTGCTGGTGTCCATGATATATTATGTCTTCGACCCATCGCACGTCATTGACTTCACACCGCTTGAGTTTAGTGAAGATTTGAGGTATGAGGAGCGCCCACTACGAATTCTGGACCGAGAGGTGAGAGAATTGCGCAGTAGGGCCATTCCCTATGTGAAAATTCAATGGGGGCAATCATGACGAGCGCGAGGCTACATGGGAGCTTGAGTCGGAGATGAGGGACGGCCACCCCTACTTATTTGAGACTTTGGACTGAGGATTGTTGTTCAGTCTCGTTTCGAGGACGAAACTCTTTTTAGTGGGGGAGGATGTGATGATCCGGACTCCCGCAAGAACTGTGCAACATTAAACAGTGACTGTAGGGAGCTTATTCGGTGAAACAGAGCTTGTAGATTTGAAATTGAACATTTAATATAGACTCTGCACAAAAATCGGAGCAAATGGAATTTTTCGGGAGCTTTCGGCAAAATTTCGGATGGGAATTTGGCAAAATGGACGTCGGATTTGGACTCAGCGCGCGAAAACGATCGAAATGGTATATTCGCTTTTTTTTTTTTCGGCACTTGGTACTGTTCACCGGAACAGTAACCGCCGGCCGGAATTACTGTTCCGGCCGCCGGCGGCGAGCGGCGGCGCACGGCGGCGGGCGGCGGCGCACGGCGGCGGGCAGCGGCGCAGCGGCGGCACAGCGGCAGAGCGCGGAGGCGCGCGGCCCTGGTGCGCGGTCCATGGGCCTGGCGTGCACCGGGAGCACCGAATACCCCCTTTCCACGTGGCGCTTCCCCATTGGTTCGCCGGCTTCTAGAAGCGCGTGGGAGGGTGACACGTGGCACACCCGGATTGGCCGACATCTTCCGGAAGACCCGGCGCGGGGACCGGGCCCGTGCTCCACGTGGACACGTGGCGTCTTCTGAGTGGCCCTTGCACAGGCTGTTCCCTGTTTTGTGGACACGTGGCGCGTTTTAGTTGGCCCGTTTCGGTGTTTCCTGTTCGGATCCGATCCTGTGTGGAGCCTCAGCCCATTATAAATAGGGCCCCCCACCCCCCTCTCTTTGCACCTCGGTTTTCGAGCCCTTAGAGAGAGAACCAGAGAAAGTGCCCTCTACAAAATTTCTTCCTCTCTCTCTCTTCTCTCTCTCCTCCAAATCTCAGAATTTTTGGAGTTACAGTTAGTGAGTTATCTGCGACGCGGCGCACTGCGACGGTTTTCTTTTTCGGCCCATTTCCCGTCGCAGTTCCGTCGAAAATTCCCTGTGGGCTAACCAGGAGGAATTTTTGGACGATTTTTGCGACAGCGCGTTCCTAAGAGGTAAGGCTTCGATTTCCGTGTTGATCACTTTGCTCCATTTCGTACTTTTGGCACGTTTCCCGAGGTCTCTTTGACCCCCCTTTTTGCTGTGGAAATTTCTGGACAGTGTCAACTTCTCCGATTTTTATCTTGGCGTAGGAGCATCAGATCGAGGCGTTCAAAGAGTCGATTTTGATCTACTCTTCGCGAGGAACGCAACCGTAATTTTTCTGGATTTTTCTGAGCACTATACAGAGGTGAAAAACTCCTCTCTTTTCGTGCTATTTGAAAAACAGCAAAAGCTGTGTTTTTATGAATAATATAGTTACACCCTGTGCAATGTGTGTTGCTGTAGGGCACCGTTCTCGGCAGACAGCAGTTCTAGGGGACTGTGGACAGCCAGGAGACTATCTGGGTGTGATTTGAGCTGTTCGAGGTGGGCGGTTGTTGCTTACCTCATTTTTGACAAGCTCACTGGGATTACTGGAACTCCCCTAAAATTTAATATGACAATTGATGAGAACAATTGGGACAAACTAATATGACAATTGATGAGAACAATTGGGACAAACTAATATGACAATTGATGAGAACAATTGGGACAAACTAAATTGATGAGTACTATTGGGACTACTAACAGGACTACTAACAGGACTACTAACAGGACAATTGATGAGAACCGCTGGGACGAACTCTCCTAAAAATTAATATAACCCCACAGATGATATGATGACTTATATTGGGACACTGTGATTGAGACAAAGGCTATAATCTCGCATGCAAATGACTTTTATTCAGTAAATCAATCTTTTTAAATCTTTGACACTATTTTACAACTTTTAAAATAAAGACAGTTGCATGCATGCCCGGACATCAGGTAGGGCCACTATTTATTGCTACACTATCATATTAAGACTTGACATGTTTTATTACTCTCTTTTGCTTTCAGTTGCTTGTCGCTCGAGTATGAGCAGGGGTTTGGGATAGTATAGCCAAGGTTATGTTAGATTATAAACTTGTGGGGTGTTGCGGTGACCGCGGACAGTAGGCGGTCGACCAGATATTTATCCTTGCATCAGATTAGGGATGAGTCTGGTCTATTTTGCATCAGCTGAGGATCGGGTTATCCTAGTGGGTGGTTTTCCCACTTGTTAAGTACTATGGCATCAGATCGGGGTTTTCTTTAGTGGATAGTTTTTCCCACTTTGATCATAGTCATGATCCAGTCCTGCTGTTTTATGGCACTTCTGATACTTATTACTGAGATATTTACTCGTGTGGGTCGCTCCCCTCGAGTGCCACTCCGGAGTGTGTTACAGACAGACTTTGAGTCCTTGAGACTCCTATCCCCTATCGGTGTTATGCGTTGACCAGCATACCCAATTTGGCAAACACTATTCCCTATCGGTGTCATGCGTTGGCCAGCATACCCGATTTGGCAAAAACACTATCCCCATCGGTGTTATGCATTGGCCAGCATACCCGATTTGGCAAGGCACAGCAGGCAGTACCAGTTTTACTAGTGACACAAGACTGAGTTATTTCAGGCAGGCATGTTTGGTATTGTTGCATACAGTCATTTCATGCTACATGACATTTAGAGGCATACTAGTGGTGGTTTCCCTTTATTCAGCAGTTCTGTTTACAGCTTTACCACTTATTCCTTTCTGGCCTCTAGTAGTCCTAGTGGGTGCGTCAGAGTTGAGGTTTTGCCCACTAGGGGAGGCTACTGGTTTATCTGGTAGTTCTCACCCCCATTATTCTTTTCTGTTTCTTTCTTCTTCTTTATTTTGCAGAGTCGTCTGCGGGAGATGCTAGGCTATCAGCGGCTGATAAAGGTAAGGGGATCGCTGAGTAGATAGATCTCCTGGGAGACTGAGAGCTGTAGATAGACGTTGTACCCTTCACTCAGACTGTGATATTCTCCTTTTATTTTGAGTCTGGTTTTCGCCAGCTGGATGTACTATTGTGGTGAGCTGGGAGATTATTGTACTTATTACAGCTTTATTTGTAGTTCCAGTCTGAGATACTATGTGGTTCTTCCACTTCAGCTCTGTATTATGCTCTTTTATTGTTTATATTATATCGGAGCAGGTTACCAGCGCTTCGTGTACTCGGGAAATCCCATGTGCACGGCGGATCTGTTGGCGAGCCCGGGTTCCGGGGCGTGACACTATGTAAGTCCAGCCCTCCGTGGATGTAATGGTAGTAGGTAGGCGCAGGTTTGACTGGACCCCATGTGGCAGTCAGTATAGATTGGGTGACTGTATTTTGAGAGTTAGTAGATGCATCATGTTTCCATCTGTATCACTCTTTGAGCATTTAGATAGAGGCATAGTAGCTGTAGAGTTATTTTCCAGCCCTTTTCATTTCAGTATTGCATTTGTTACTTTATGCCTCTAATAGACTTAGTGGGCAGACCGTCGGGCTTGTTGGCGGTACCCACTGAGAACTACCGTGGGATGTAGTTCTCACACCCGCTGTGGTGACTTTTTCGCAGGGACCTCTTCTCCAGTTCCTGCTGCTCCTGTTGCTGATCCTGCTGACGGAGGTAAGGGAGTTGTGAGCTAGATCCCTACCAGTCTTCTTCCAGAGAGAGTAGTTGTACCCCCCTTTTGGTGATGTATTAGTACTGTCAGTGATTTTGGAATGTATCATATACTTTTTACATTTTGAGAGCTTTATTATTTTGGAGAGACTTATGTATTGTGAGGACCTGGCATGTACTATTTGAGGAGTTGTATATATTTATTTTAGCAGTTTACTTTTCCGCTCTGATATCTGTATAGCGTAGTTTGATCTTTTGCAGGTTAGTTGTTTCGTCTATACGGGGCTTCCCGTATGGGCGGCGGATCTGTTGGCGGGCCCGGGCCGCAGTTTCGACACCGGGGCGTGATAGATTAGAGTAGTATCAAAGCCTAGGATGTAGGTCATTGTGGACTTAGAAACCCTACGCTTGTGGTTGGACCCTAGGACGACTCACGTGAGAGCCGTGATTTTTAGCGAGAGTCCTGATTGAGTTTCTTAACTCGCCCAAAGGATGGGATGAGTGATTGACATGTCTTCTCTCGGTAAGCGGCTATGTTGGCTGCAGACAACATAGTGCTATAGGAAGGGGGACATGCCTTTGACTTTCGCTAGATTGGGTCGAGTGTTGTTTTGGTTCTGATCGTTTTCTTTTGTCTCAGGTGAGTGATGCCTCCGCGGCGCAAGATGCGTCAGCGTTCGCAGCCTTCTTCCTCTGAGCCCGAGTAGGAGGAGTCAGAGCAGGGCCAGCAGAGTGAGGTAAAGGAGCTTCGGGCTCAGATGGCCCAGATGTCGGAGGTTGTTCGACGTTAGGAGGAGGCTTCTTGGCGCCAGGAGGAGGCCATGGACCGGATGATGCACATGTTTGAGCAGAGGGCGCAGCCTGTTGCAGCACCCCCTGAGAGTTTCCCTGCACCTTCTTCGCCGGTTGTGGCACCCCCGGTTGTACCAGCGGCACCGGCAGCCCCTGTAGCGCTGGTTACTAGCAAACAGCCGTCTGGGTCGGCGGGACAGTTGACCCCTGCAGAGCAGCGAGAGGTGGTAGATTGTTTGATGAGGTTCCGCCAGTTTGACTCGCCTCGTTTCTTGGGGCAGAGTTTGGAGCCGTGGGAGGCGGAGTCGTGGATCACGGCGATGGAGCAACATTTTTAGAGTTTGTTTATCGAGGAGCGGTTTCAGGTTCTGCTGGCGACGAACTTTTTGGAGCACAACGCCGAGGCCTGGTGGCGGCGTGTTCGACCTGTTTGTCCGCCTGGGACTCAGCTTCTTACCTGGGCGGAGTTCCGCAGCTTAATTGTTTAATTGTTAAATATGTTAGAAACCGGGATTTGGGAAATCCACTGTTTAATTGTTTTGATATTGTAGTGTTGTCGGGTTGGGTATGAGTGAGTAGTACTGATACGAGTTATTGTTTAGGGCCCAGCAGTTCAGCACCAGCACCCTAGTAGTCCAGGAGGTTTCAGGACTGCCGTCACTGAGGTGGGTTTATCTTCGGTCTGGATTTTATCAGCGCGGCCCTCTGGGGTACAGTAGATGGTCGGACCCCTATTTTTGGTTTTCCTACTAGCCCTGATTCAGTTTGAGCTTTACTTCTATTGATTGCTTATTACTCGCTTATACTTGGATATTTATCATGCCTGATTGGTCATTAACTATATGTCAGCACAGTAGCTTATGCTTGGACATTTATCATGCCTGATTGGTCATTAGCTAGATGTCAGCACAATAGCTTATACTTGGACATATATCATGCCTGATTAGTCATTAGCTATATATCATTACAGTAGCTTATACTTAGACATATATCATGCCTGCATGGTCATTTCGTAGATTTACTTTTATTCAGATATACATGTTCCTTGTATTCCAGATTGCATGAGATGATCTATGATTGATATACAGACATCTGGATCCCTGTTGGGATTTTTCCGGCTTTATGCAGTGTGTTTGGTCTTTAGACCATGAGCTTGAGCATCAGCATTATGATCGCCACAGAGCCAGCTATTCTTTCACGTACACTAGCGGATTTGCTACCCGCAGTGGTGTACTTTACCGGTAAAGTGGTCAGCAGTGGCGACCCGTGAGCCCAGAGGGTCATGACAGCAGATTGGTGTACAGGTGGTATTTAGCCTGAGGTCCTCGTGACCAATAGTGGCATCGATTGGGTACTTGCTTTTCATCATTGACGCATAGCTTATATTTCCACATTCTAGTATGCTTATTGATATATTCTGTACCCATACTTGCTCAGTTATGATTTGATTTATTTACAGTCAATTACTTGCTTTCAGCTTATACTTATTGATCATTTACTATCCGCTCTTTATAGTATGCTAGTAGGTACGAGTTGATATTTCTCGGCTCGTCATGCACACTGGGATACACTGTCGATGTATCTCACACCCCCTGGGTGACCATTTTTAGGTCGTTCAGATGGTGAGATGTCGGGACATTGATGTGAGCATATTCGATAGAGCCGTCCCCTGTTGCCAGTTTCGGCTGGCCGAGCTTTGATTTTACAGTTAGACCATTATGGATTTGATCTATTAATGTTGGATTTATGATAGTATGGTAGTTGTTATTCAGGTGTTCATGGATTATGAATATGATTTAGTTATATTTCAGTACGTGTTGTTTAGTACTCTGATTGTATATGTTGTACTTGCCTAGCAGTGCATGTATATGTGAGACTCTGTCCGAATAGACAGAGGATTTCCTATATATGTGGCGATCTGTTCATGCCCTGGTTTTCAAGTTTATACTCTGATTTAAAAAAAAATAAAAAAATTTAGACCACCTTTCAAAACTCGGGCGTTACATTAATTTAAAAATTTTAATTTAACAAAATTTAGAATTACAATTTAGGCATTAATTTAAAGAATTTTAGAATTATAATTTAGACATTAATTTAGAGAGTTTTAGAATTATAATTTAGGCATTAATTTAAAAGATTTAATTTGTTTAAAAATTTTAGAATTATAATTTATGCTAACTAGACATTGGCGACAGGTCTATGGTATTTCACTTTTCCTTTGATGAGCACGTTGGCTGCAGACAACGTACTGTCGAAAGAACTGAGAAAATACTCCACCCTGTAAAGGGAAATATCAAGATTAGGTCTACATGTGTATCTTCCTACGGTTAGCCTTTGGAGTTGTTTCCCGATAGTGTTGGTACCTTGCGACTGATTGTCGTTGTAAATAGGTTGAACCCGCATCCTAACTTAGTGGCCCGTCAAGCGTGCTGCTCAAATCCCGAGTATTGGCGTAAGTTCGACGATGGGGAACATCCTCGTTAAGTTATAATATTGGATGACATGTCCAAACCCGGTCTGTTAAGTTTTGTGGGCAACAAAACCTAGTCCGAGTAAACTATTATAAGCATTTCGTAAGTATGATTCTAAGTTGTAAGTTTCAGGGGCGAAACTTCTTTTAAGTTGTAAGTTTCGGGGACGAAACTTCTTTTAAGTTGTAGGTGATGTAAGACTCGTGAAATTTAAATGCAAAAGAAACCTAAGTAGTTGTGTACCGGTGTGCAAATTGCACAGTTTTCGGGATACGATTCCCCGACTTACAGATCCGAGTCTGATCTCGATAATCTGAAATCACCTGTGCGACCGTCTCGTCGAATTGACTGAAGATGGTGTAAACCCATTTTCGATCTGACGGTCGAATCGTCTCGAAATCAGCGAAGAGAGAAGTGGGGCCCACAACTTAAGTTGTGAATAGTAACCCTGATTTAAATCCCCGGCTGGCCAACGTCGGCCGATCGACCGTCTGGAGTCCGAATCGGACGGTCCAGATACTCGATGTAAATGGCATCATCGTTCTGAGCGCAATGGCGCAGACGAAATCTATGTTTGACGACCCCAGAGCCTCGAAAAGCATGCTGAACTATAAATATCGTAGTATTTTATGGATCTGCGATTTATCTGGATTTTTAGTCGACGAACAAAAATCGCTACCTGATAGGTTTCGCCGAGCCGGGCGTCGCGGCAAAGTCCGTTTTTCCGTTTGGCGACTCGAATGCCTCGAAAAACATGAAAAATAGCAAAAAAATACGAAAAATTACATAGACCCTTATATTTTATGCTCCGAAATACGTGCAAACTTATGGAGAGGAACTTTGTTGCGAAATTTGAATTCTGTGAAGGACTTGGCTCAGAATGTTGAAAGTTGAAGGGGTTATTGGCATTTTAGTACATGTGTATATATAGGTGTATTTTAGGGTTCTTGTAAACCCTAACAATCCCGTAGCCCTAGCCCTAGCCGTCCAGCACAAGACCTCTCATCTCCTCTGCTCTCTCCTCGTCAGTTACGCCGCCGTCCGCCGCCTCCCCTCACCGGAGAAGACAAAGAAGCAAAGAGGAAGCCTTGATCTCGGTTGGGTTGGAGTAGGAAGCAATGAGAGGACTCCATAATTCACCAGACCTCTTCTGGGACCTCCTCTGTGCCTGAGAGACCCAGCCGAGGTGTTCCCGACGCCCTACTCCGCCGTGCGCCGCCGGCGGAGGACTTCTTCTTCTTCATTTTTCCGACAAGGTGAGATCATGTCTTTCCTTCGTTTTTGTTGGGTCTTGAACCCATTCAGTCTTCTTCTGACGTTGAGAGCAGTCGCTCTGTGAAGCCTCAGACCCTCCCGTGCTCTGGTTAACCGGCGGGAGCAACCTATCGCCGGAAACCTAGTCTTGGCCGGATCCGTGCGCGGGTTCCATCCGACCGTTGGATTTGAGATCAATCACGATGGGAAGAATCATCTGGTCGACTGCATGATCTCCTCCAAGTTTGAGAGTAATCGGTTTAAGATCGAGGCTGTACATTGATGCCCTAGCTTCGGTCATCTTCCTCTTTGGCCGATCTCCACCGCTCGGTGCCGCCGCTGCCCCACGCCGCCGGCCACCCCCTTGGCAAGCTTCACAGCACCAAGAGGAGCGATCTTGTGCAAGTTGTTGGACCTAAAGACCAGTGGTTGAAGATTCGCCATTAGAGGCTTAAGCTTGCCCGAGTTTGGTCTCCGGCCGCCGCCGTCGCCTCTAACCGCCGGCCGACCACCCAGGTATTCTCTATGGGTCATTTATAAGCTTCCCATGTATTTGCATGTGGACCATAATGAGTAGAATCTTACCTTCCATTATTGCACCTAAGGTGGCCGCAAAAGCTCTTCTCCGGCCAACCACCGCACGGGGCTGCCAGAGTTGGGTCTGGTGGTGATCCGACCACCTCTGTGAACCTCCTTTAACTGCTGCTTTCCCTTGGTTGCAGCAAGAACCCGAGTTGAGCAAGTCTCGGCCAAGCCAAGCTCTAGCAAAGGTGCAACTCGGCCACCTTGCTCCGGCGATCTTTCCGGCCAGTCTGCGTCGCACCTGAGGTGAGCCCTAGACTCTGTAGACCCTAATAAACATGATGCTCATGCTTTATATTGAGTTGATCAGGTAATTAGGTGAGTGTGGTAAGCCAAGCTATTGTGAACTATGTAATTATGGACCCGATTGTGTTTTCAGGCTTCGTGTCAACTCAAACCAGTGAGCACGAGTTAGCTTGCGTCGAGATCGATCTACTGTAATTTACGGCATAGTCTAAAACATCCCGGATTGGGAGATCGAGTCAAAATAGTGGTTAATCGGGTGTATTTTTGCAAATTTAGAGAACCATAGGGACTCGATTGCAAATATGACTTCATGGTCTGTCTCGGGCAGCGTGTACGTGATCTATGAGCTTTTTGTTAGAGGTCCGTTGGTCTTCGTTGAGCAGGAATCGGATAACGAACCGGAAATCGGCGAAATCGTCGGTTTAATAGCTTTCGGCGCGAGTTTCGCGTATTTCGAGATAATGAGTCTGTTGGTAGATGTGTTACCTGTCCCTGGTTATTCCCGACGCTTCCCTGGCTTGTCCAGTGGCTTTCGTTTCAAGTCGGTGGCTTCCGGTGCCAAATCAGCCTTTCCGGAAGTGTTGAAGTAATTATGGCTCGGATCGAACATCGATTTTAGCAAAGTGGCTTAATTAGTGAGTTTTAATATATATATATATAACATGCAATTTTGAAAAGGTTAGGGTAGTTCCCTATTTACAACTATCTGTATAGTGTGAGTCTGTGGTTTGGGGAACGTGTGAGTCCGTCCCTGATCAGTATTCATGATTCAGGTCCTTACAGTCTGACTCCGGCCCACGAGCCTTCTGTTGGAGTCGTTGGTCCGCCTACACACAGGTGGGTTTATCTTCGGTCCGAGTTTTATCTTTTCGGCCCTCTGGGTGCTTTAGTTAGTCGGACACCTGTTTTTGATATTAGCCCTGATCTTGCATTTATGTAATACCATCATAGACTGCTTATATCCTGCTTTACTTGGACATATCTTGTTTATTTGTCATCAGATTTATATATCTCAGTACAGTAGTCTTACTTGGTCTTATCATGCCTGTTGATTGATACACTGCTTTTATGTCGAGTTATTCTTGTACTTATATTCCAGATATGCATGATTGACCATGATTGATATACAGACATCTGCATCCCTGTGGGGATTTCCAGCATGTTGCCGATTACCCGGTCTGTGGACCGTGAGCTTGAGCATTAGCATTATGATGGTTGTGCACCTGCTGTTCACTCGCGTACGCTGTGGGATTGATCCCCCACTTTGCGTTCTTTACCGGTAAAGGGTCTGGTTGACCCGTGAGCAATCCTCTCTTGCTGTATCACTGGGTACGGGGAGCCCCTCGGCTGTACCGATATGAAGAAACTCTCGGCTGTACCTTTAGGTACGAGGATCCTCTCGGCTATATCAATGGTACGGGGTTGCTGTTCAGCTCGGCTAGGTGGAATCCAGTATGGTTGTGGTTGGTTCTGCTTTGATATCTTCGCCTGAGGTCCCCGTGACCAATAGTGGCATCGGTTGGGTACTTGCTTTTCATTATTGATGCATAGTTTATATTTCCGTGTTCTAGCATGCTTTACTGATTCATTCTGTACCCATATCTGCTCAGTTATATCTTTAACTTATCTTTAGTCTTTTATTGATTATTCAGCTTTACCTATGAATCTATTTACTATTCGCAGATTATTTTATCCAGTAGGTACGATTAGCTATTTCTCGGCTCGTCATGCCCACTGGGATACACTGTCGATGTATCTCACACCCCCTGGGGTGACTATTTTTCAGGTCGTTCGGATGTTGGGATGTCGGGACACGTTGGTGAGGCTGTTGCGATAGTACCGACCCTTATGTCACCAGTATACTTTATCTTCCGCATTATGTTTTAAAATATTGTAAAATGATTAATGATGTATGCGTAGTTTAGACTACTTTGGTATTGGCTGTAAGTGCTTAGCCGTGCATATATAGGAAAGGCTCTGTCCAAATGGACAGGGAATTTACTATACATGTGGCGATCTGTTCACGCCTGAAATGATTTAAACTCTGATTTCAAAAAAAAAAAAAAAAAAAAATAGCCTGCTTTTCAAAACTCGGGGCGTGACAGAGATAAAATTACTTAAATATTACCTTTGAATCAAAAGATCAAAATAACTCTGTTTTGGGGTACCTGGTAACCGGTACCTCCTCAAAGTGATCTGCTATTGTAGGTCACAACTTAAAAATAATCAAATCTGAGCCGTTGAACAGGTATTAATGGACGGTAACTAAAAAAAAAAAAGTATAGGAGTATCGGTTAAAACGTCTGCAAATCAAGAGTTGCAATGTATATACCGACATTTATGTCAAGTATTAATAAAATATATTTTGACGCTTTAAAGTATCAGAATTTTTTAAAATATTAACGTTTTAAAACATTAAAAAATTAAAAATAATAATAAAATTGATTATTTAATAAATTAGTTTGATACTCATATGATAATGCTTTTCGAAGTGTCTGTATTTGTTATATTATAAGAACGCTTAGGAACGTTTTTCCTAAGTGTGGTTTAAAAATCTTTCTTATATTAAAAAAAACTTTGTAGTGAATGTTTTAATTTACCACCATATTTGAAAGATTAGGCAAATAAAAAATTATCACATATATACATAAGCTTATAATATGCGAGTAAAATATATTTCGACTTTTTAAAATATTGATATTTTAAAGTATCAAAAAAATAAAAAATAAAAAAATAATTTTTTAAAATTTATTAGTTTGATATAATAAACAATTTATGAGATATATGACATTTTTAAAGTGTCATATTTATTATGTTATAAGAAAGATTGGACGATTTCCAGACATGGACAAAAAAAAAAAAAAAAAAAAAAAAAAAAAAAATTTAGATTATTTTTTTTATTTTTTTTTTTTTTTTAGTTAATTGGAATGGTTAGAAGTTGTCTTTTCTGAGAAGATTTAAAATGCAGTGCAAGGCTAGTAATATTTTGCATCTCCTTCAACTTGATTTACACGTGTGAATTACAGCCACGCCAATAATTCAAACATTCTCGAACCTCATCAGGGTCTATGTAGCTTCTCCTGTCAACGTCCAAAACTCTTTAAATTATAAAATCCTCCCCTTTGATATATATATTATTAAAGCATTGCTACGGATACCCCTGATCAACTTCAAATACTACATCCTGAGTATACTATTATTGCATCCTAAACTATAAATTCTAAATTCTAAACCCTCTCTCTGTAACGTTTCGGTCCATTCTAAACTGTAAATTCTAAATTCTAAACTCTTTCTCTGTGACGATCCGGTCAACTAGCAATAACGATCCGGTCCACTAGCAATAATAACTCATTGAACCCACACTACAACCCAAAATGCATAAGCCCCAGTTATTATTACTAGTGTTCATGTCTTATATATATCCAAATACATCCACAATTCTATCCGATGTGGAATTATTGGGGTATCACAGATTCCTCCCGTTTAGGCTGACGTCCTCGTCAGCACAAACACACACACAGCAGCCCAAGATCAAGATCACTAAGCGTTATGAGACTTATCTCGCTAGTCCTGTCATCTAGACTTAGGCTTAACCGAATCAACTTCCGACTGGCAGCAGTCCAAGATCATTATTATTACTAGTGTTCAGGTCTTATATATATCCAAAGACATCCACAATTCTATCCGATGTGGAATTATTGGAGTGTCACAGATTCCTCCCGTTTAGGCTGACGTCCTCGTCAGCACAAACACACACACAGCAGCCCAAGATCAAGATCACTAAGCGTTATGAGACTTATCTCGCTAGCCCTGTCATCTAGACTTAGGCTTAACCGAATCAACTTCCGACTGGCAGCAGTCCAAGATCATCAGACGATATGAGACTTATCTCGCTAGCCCTGTCATCTAGACTTAGGCTTAGCCGAATCAACTTCCGACTGGCAGCAATCCAAGATCATCAGGCGATATGAGACTTATCTCGCTAGCCCTGTCATCTAGATTCAGGCTCAGCCGAGATTCGCCTCACACTTCCGACTGGATATTGGCTTTGATACTAAATGTAACGACTCGGCCTACCAGCAATAATAACTCGTTGGGCCCAAACCACACCCCAAAATATTTAAGCCCAGTTATTATTACTAGTATCCATATTTTATATATATCCAAACACATTCATATTCCTATCCGATATAGAATTATTAGAATCTCTCTCTCTCTCTCTCTCTCTCTCTCTCTATATATATATATATATATATATATATATATATATATATTAACACATCAACAATATTAAAAAGTAAATATTTTAAGATACATCAAGCATTTCTCATATATTATTAGAGTAACGCAACATGTACACCCCCAAAGGGGGTGTACATCTTACACCCACCCATCTAAGGGTGGGGGGGTCACTTCACAAATTGTGAAGTGACCCCTCATCACACCCCACCCATTGGATGGGTGGGGTGTGCGATGTACACCCCCAAATGGAGTGTACAAGTAGCATTTTCCATATTATTATTAGGGTTAATTGCATACATGTCCCTGCAAATATGTCGAATTGCAAATATATCCCTGCAAAATTCAACTTTGCATATTTATCCCTCAAAAAATCCACCGTTATTCAAATATGCCCCTACCGTCCATCTCTGTTAAAAAAGTTGATTTAACCCTAAGTTAAATGCTTAACCTTGGTTAGATTAAAAATTGAATTTACATATTTATCCTTTCCATATTATACCTTAAAAAAAAAAAAAAAAAAAAAGAAAAAAAAAAGGGAAAAAAAAAATTATTTTGATGATAGAATTTTATAATTTTTGGAGAGAGTCATTTTTGTAACAAGTATAATGGTATTGCTTTTGGAGGGATATATTTATAAGGGGGCAAAAAAGTCCTTTGGATTTTTGAAGGGATAAATATGAAAAGTTGAATTTTACAGGAATATATTTGCAATTCGACATATTTACAGGGATATGTATGCAATTAACCCTTATTATTAAGGTGCATGTAGACAATAACATATATATATCCCATGAAACAGTAAGTCACTTGCACTAATATTGAAGCAACAGCAGGTATTACATGCCAACTACCATGCCGTGCCATTATTTAGCCTTTGGACCACACAATTTAAGGTATATAGCCTTTGGACCAAATATTGGGACCATATTCCTATTTGAGTACTCGATCCTGTGAAAAGTTTGCACAATTTCGTCCTTTGAGATAAATCGCTTGGCAATTTGGTCCTTTCGTTGGGACCGCACGAAGTCGACATGCACATCGTATTTGGAAAGCATCAGAAAGCGACGAGAGCTGCCGTGTCGGAATTGTCGTGTGTTTTGTAGGAAATATAATACACTCAAAATTTTCTTGTACTAATTATATATCTTGATTATTTACCTTCGTGATTCTTCCAGTTTGAGAATGCAAAGTGTTCATTAATTATTGAAAAATACTTATTATACATTCCAAATAAAGAAGTGTGTATTTTATATGACATCTATTCAAAAATAAAGTGAATTTTATTTGTCACTTTGAAGTCATTAATAAAATATATTTCATTTTCAGATGAATAGAATATATATTATATATATATTTTTTGAATGTATGAAAGAGGTTAATTATATGCCTATTATTCTATAAAAGGATTGAGATATTGTCGTTGGACTCAAACCACAGTCCAAAATGTTTAAGCCCAGTTATTATTACTAGTATTGTGACGCCCCACTTCATAGGGGGTCACCCATCCTAGAACTACTCTAGTTCTAGCACGCTTAACTCTCATGTTCCTTTTGAATCTTGCTACCATCCAAAATGCTATAGCCGGATTAGAGATTTAGTCCTATTATATCATTTATATAGAGTACTAATCCAAATTTCGGGAGTGTTACATTCTTCCCCCCTTTAAGCCCTGACGTCCACGTCAGGCTCAAGCACACTCACAAGCACCAGGCGATGTGAGACTCGTTTCGCTAGCCTTAGCCGACCTTGTGGGGAGCTGCACTCCACCCACAACGGTCATTAGCCGGGGAGCCTCGCTCTACCCGCTATATAACCCTGGCTCAGCCGAGACTCATCTCACATTTCCGGCTGGTGAATGGCTCTGAATACCAACTGTGACGCCCCACTTCCCAGGGGGTCACCCATCCTAGAACTACTCTTGCTCTAGCACGCTTAACTCTCATGTTCCTCTTGAATCTTGCTACCATCCAAAATGCTATAGCCGGGTTAGAAATTTAGTCCTATTATATCATTTATATAGAGGACTAATCCAAATTCCGGAGGTGTTACAAGTATCCATATCTCATATAAATTAATCATAATTTTATCCACATTCGATATGGGACTATTGTGGCGTCACAAATATGATCAAAGATGCCAATTGATTTCTATGTACGACCTTTAGTAGGTGAGTGCGTCATGCAAATGCTCAAAAGCACATGGACCCATTTGCAATTATCGGAGGTGAGTCTACAGAAAGATATCATAAAAAGACAAAAGACAAATTATCGAAGGAAGAGTGTTTTATTTTGGTTGGAATTATTTACACCTCAAATGTGGATTCATGTATCTTAGGTAGGCTTTTATTTTCTTTTGGTTCGAGGATAGCAAAATTGTCCCTGTATAAAAAACAAAATGGTAAACTTCAACCTGTCCTTCCTGATCACGAATAGCATATTTTTTATTTTATTATTTTTTATTCAAAAGGTTTAATTTAACTGCTGTGTTTTTTTTTTTTTTTGGTATTATTCAGAAATATCTATCATTAAATAGGATAATAAAATAAATTTATTTAAAAATTACAGAATAATATTTTATTTCAAAATAAGTTTTTATAGTAAAATAAGAATAATATCACATAATAGGCCTAAATATAACTATTTAAATAATGGGGTGGCATGATAAAAATATGCTAAAACTTTTTGATTTACGAGGTGACAAAATAAAAACAGTCAAATTGACAAGTTTATCCAAGAGAGAATCTGATCCCTCTCCATACAAACAAAATAAAATTACACCAAATGAACAATTGGGTTTGCTACAACCTGGACAAGTATATGTGAGCCAATTCAATCAATATTTTATTCTATTTGAACTTATTATTTTGAAAGGTACAATTATAACATTGTTATTTTTAAAGGCACAATTATAACATTATTATTTTCTTATCTTTTATCTAATATCATTTACATAAATTAAATTTTACAACCGAGGGGGTAGCCTGTTGGGTAAGGCATCCGTACAGTCCTGCGGACTCCAGGATTCTGGATTCGGGGGCGGAAGCGATTAACTGCTGTTGCTGCCAAGACTTGCCCATCTGGTCAGCACGTCCACTGCATCACACCGCGAATTCGGGATCCTCAAACCCGCTGTCGAGGCACCCGATACTACGGATTTGTCACGCTGGCGGGGGAGCAAATGGACTTTTGTCAGTCCTGAGTACCAGGATACGGGGCGACGCCGAGTGTAAACGACACCTACCAGCTGCTGTTGTTTCATCTGGGCATCCTTGTATGCAGTGTGAACACTAGGGTGTCTTTTTCGCATTTCGTTTTTGAGTTTTTGGGCGCCGAGCTAGGCTGCCTCATCGTCGCTTTTCATGTTAGTATGGTTAGCCAGGTTTTTGAGGTTGGGAGTGTCGGTGTATGGTTTTCAACCTTGGGCTCTTCCCCTCACCTGTGAGGGGGGCCTCAACAGCCTCTTATGTAACTCCTCCAAATAGGGTTTAACCCTGTTTAATCAAAAAAAAAAAAAAAAAAAATAATCCCTGATCTCTCTTAGCTAATTAATAAGCCAACTCACCTTTGCCTACCTGATCATTGGCACAAACAAAGCCATAGGTTAGCCAAAAACTTAAGAAAGGTGTATTAGAAATTACAGTTTAACGCACAATATGATTATAATTAACTGGTTATTAAGATGATCCACCTGTCTTAAGGTGCATACAATCTATACCTCTATATTATTCCTCTTATTTTACTGCCACGTGGCAAAATATTAGAGATTAGAGAGGTTCAATTTTTTTTTTTCATTTATTAGCATTACAAACTTAATTATTGTCTCCATAGTTTGAGAATTTTTTTTTTTACGAGTTATTTACTCTCTTTTTTATTTCTTACATCACAACCCCTCATCTTCCCAACCTCTCCTTCATATTAATTCTCATACAACCCCTCATCTTCCAAACCTCTCCTTTATTATTATTATTATTTTTACGAGTTATTTACTCTCTCTTTTATTTCTTACATCACAACCCTTCATCTTCCCCACCTCTCCTTCATATTAATTCTCATGTTTTTAGATGAGTGGCGCATTCTCCATAGTTTGAGATTTTTTTTTTTTTTTTTTTTTTTTTTTTTTTTACGAGTTGTTTACTTTTTTTTTTTTATTTCTTACATCACAACTCCTCATCTTTCCAATCTCTCCTCATTGTAAGGTAAATGGTGAGTTCTTTTATGTTAACTTGGTTTGTAGTTTGTAATATTCATATTGTATTTTCTTTCTATTTTCTTTTTTTTTTTTTCTTTGTGAGAAATTACAATCAAATTTTACTAAATTTTTTTATTTCTTTTCATTTTCTTTTTTGTTATAATTATGCAGAGAAGGGACATGCGGAGACCGCGAGGATCAAAAAGAAATATTGATAGATATTTGTAAAAGTTTCATTTTTTTTTCATTTTGATTTATCCTAATGTTTTTTCTTTATCACATTGTTTTTTATTTTTGTTGAATTTTCCTTAATTATTTTTTTGATTATTTTATTTTTTAAAATTTTAATTATATTATATTAATTCTCAATAATATCGTATAACACTTGCTACAATCGCTATATATTTCATCCCTTATTTTTCTTCTAGCTGAATAAATTATAAGACGTACGTGTCCTATGGTAAATTTGCAATGAATTTTTACATTAAAAAAAATCATTTAAATATTTTACATCAAATAAATTATACATTATTTTATTTTAAAATATTAATCTTTCTATTTTTTTTTTTTGTGAAAAATTACAATCAAATTTGACTAATTTGTTTAACTTTTTTTTTTGTTATACTTATACAGAGAAGAAACGTGCGAAGGCCGTGAGAATTAGAAAGAAATACGCATATAGAATTTCTGTATGGATTTCAATTTTTCTTTGTTCTAGGGTTTGTTTCTTGATTACATTATTGTTTATTTTTGCTGGATTTTATTTAATTGTTCTTTCGATTATTCTATTTTATTTTCAATTTTATTTTTTTTCCAATATTTTGATTTCAAGATTAGATTTTTCTACATGCGATTTATTTAATTATTCATTCATATTTGCTCATTGCAGTGTAAATAGCAATGAGTTTTTTTAAGTTAGAATATGTACTTGATTGTAGTTTGCAATATTCATATTGTATTATTATTATTATTTTTTTATTTTTTTCTTTGTGAAAAATTACAATCAAATTTGTTGTTTGATTTTTTTTTTTTTTTTTTTTTTTTTTTGCTATAATTATGCAGAGAAGAAACATGCGGATGCGCGAGAATTAAAAAGAAGTACTTAGATAAAATTTCTTAAGAGTTTTAATTTTTTTTTTTTTTGATTTGTCTTGGGATTTATTTTTCTATGATATTGTTGTTTGTTTTTACTGTTATGTTTAATACTTAATTAATCAGAATTAGAATATATAGATGGTTTAGAAAAATTTAGTTAGTTATTGTGGTAAATTTTGACGACTTATTATTCAAATCATCTATTTTTACTGCTCTTTCAATTGGTATTTATCGAGCATATTATTATAGTCGACGCGTTTGTATATTGTTTGTAATAATAATTCACTGAGATTTGAACTTCAGATATTTATAATTTTTTATATTTTTAAATTTTTTCGTTATTGATTCAAAATAGCTATCCGCCGCAACGCGCGGGTACCTTCACTAGTTTTAAGCATAGTTTCAAATATAACATATTGTTTAAAGGCTATATATATATATATATATATATATATATATATATATATATATATAGGAAAATGCTAGATGTACACCCCAAATGGGGTGTACATCTTACACCCACCCCATCCTAGGGGTGGGTGAATTCCACCCGTCACATGATGTGACGAGTGGATGAATACCCACCCCAAGATGGGGTGGGTGTAGGATGTACACCCCATTTGGGATGTACACCTAGCACTTCTCATATATATATATATATATATATATATATATATATATATATATATATATATATATATATATATATATATACAATTAGACTAATATATAATTAAACAATTAATAGTACCGAGTTATTTGTGCTATTAAGTTTTCGGTCGTTGGATGAAATGATGTGTGGCTATAATGATAGTGATCTCCTAAGATTTAGTTAGTGATTGATGGAATAGTATGATTTAAGAAATAAATAAATAAATAAATATATATATATATATATATATATATATATATATATATATAGTTAGACTGGAATGCTATCAGTAGTAAACCGGTCCGTTTATCACCCATTTGTTTTTTATGATCGAGTTTTCAAATCGACAATCAAAAAATATAAAATTTATAATTTTAATGGTAGATATAAGCCTTTTACTCATTTAACGGTGTAAAGATATCTAAATTAAATAAATTTTTATTAGAAAACTTTTTAAACTATTTAAAATAAGATCTATACTCTGGATCTTGATTACAAGACTCCTATCATTACTTTTTAAAGAATATTTATTTTCAACCGTTGATTTTTTTGTCCATATGATGGACTAGAAAAAAATATCGAAAAAGTATGAAATTTAATTTCTAAATAGTTTAAATGATCTAGATCATGTTCAACGGTGCCGATCGTCGATTTGGAAGCTCCATTATTGAAAATAAATAGGTGGTAAACGGGTCGATTTACTACTGATAACATTCCAATCTAGCTCTCTCTCACTCTCTCTCTCTCTCTCTCACTCACTCTCTCTCTGTCACGCCCCGGGTGTAAACCGGAACCCGGGCCCGCCAACAGATCCGCCGTGCACACAGAATTTTCTATGTGCACGAAGCGCTGGTAACCTGCTCAGATATATAATATACAATAAAAGAGCATAAACAGAGCTGAACTAATAAAACTAAAAGTAATCTCAGACTGAAATAAGCTACAAGCAGAAATAAAAGTACAATATACTCCCAGCTCACCAAAAATATACAACCAGCTGGCCAAAGCCAGACCCAAAAGGAAACTACTGAAGTCTGAGATACAAAAGGGGTACAATAAAAACCTCGCTAGTCTCTCACTTGGGGTAGACGATCTAGCTAGTCGGCGATCCTCTTACCTCGATCTGCCGCTGAAGGCCCAGCAGCTCCCACAGATGACTCTGCAAAACAAAGGGGAAAAGGACAGGAAACAACAATGGGGGTGAGAACTACTAGATATACCAGTAGCCTCCCCTAGCGGGTAAAACCTCTAATGCTGACGCACCCACTAGGAATAAAGAGGCAAAAGGAAGAACAGTGGTATGCAATAAAGACTGCTGAAACAGGAACGACCACTACTATGCCTCTAAATGCAGTGCCAAAAGATAACTGTATATATGCAACTATAAAGCTGACTGCCCAAAGAAACCCAATCAGAGGGCCAAGAAATACTGGCACTGCCTGCTCTGTCATCACTCACAACTCACCAACTGACCGGCACCCATCACGGTCAAAAAGCCTACTCCGGAGTGGCACTCGAGGGGAGCGACCCACACGAGTAAAGTATCTCTGTATCAATCATCTCTGTAACCGATGTCTCACAATAGCAGGACTGGATCATGACCATGATCAAAGTGGGAATACTCCATCCACTAATGCAACCCTGATCCCCAATCTGATGTGATAATAACATCCGGTCAACCGCCCAAAATTCGCGGTTGCCACTATCTCCCACAATCCCCAAGAAGAGTCTAAACTGTCCCAGACTCAAGATCCAACTACACTATCTCAAGATCCCGATCTGACTCGACCGTCATGCATCGTTAGAGAAGGATAACAATAAAACATGTTTTCTCCTAAGTCAAATCCCATGGTATAGTGCTGCAGTAAAATAGTGGCTTAACTAGTTGTCCAAATAAGCATGCAAGTGTTTTCTTTTAAAGCATTTCAAAAAAAGTGACTAAGGTTTCATATGAAGGATCATTTTAAAATAATATTGGGTTACTTATTTGCATGCGGTTTAGGATATAGCAAATGTCCAACTTTATTGTCCCAGATTTATCATATAGAAGCTATCAATTAATTTAGGGGGGCCCAATGCAATAGGTTCATATACCACAAGTTATCTATCACATGTATAATTTGGAAACTCCACTATTCCTAGTGTGCAAGTCAACAAAGAGGGAAACGCAACCACCCACCTCGAAAAGCGTGCACAATACACCCAGAAAATACCCGCTGTCCTCTAAACACACCGTCAGCTGAAACAGTATCCTACAACATCACACAAGTGTACACGGTGTAAAAACTACAAGTTCCAAACACAAATTGCTGTTTTTACAATCAGCACGCAAAACGAAGAATTTCACCTCTGTCTCAAGCTCCTAAAATCTCAAAAAAATCACGGTTGCGTTCCTCGCGAAAAGTAGCCCAAAATCGACTCTTGAATCGCCTCGATCTGATATTCCTACGCTGAGAAACAATTCGTCGAAGTCGCCGCTGTCCAAAAACCCAAACAGCAAAAGAGGGGGTCAAAACACCTCGGGAATCGTGCCAAGGAATCGGAATCCAGAGAAACCACCAACACGGAAAACGAAGCCCTACCTCTTAGGAACACACTGGCGAAGAAATCGTCGAAAGAGGACTCCTGTACTGCGCAGGGGACTCCTCGGACTGAAATGCGACGATAACGGGCCAAGATTGGGGAAAAATGAGGCACACTGTAAAATCCGGATCGCCGCTGTCGAACTTCCAGAAAATCTGGGAACGCACCACGAGGTAGAAAATAAGAAGATGAAAAACTTCTCTTAAGGCCCCTCCCACAGATTCTCTCTCTATCTCTCGGAAAAACAGAGAAAAAGAAGGGAGGGGAGGCCTTTAAATAGGCCAACAAAAACAATTGGGATAATACCCAACGTGTCCCCAGATTCGGGCTGCTACAGTGCGGCCCGGCACTTTCGGGCGGCTACAGTGCGGCCCGGCCCAAGGATTTCCGGGCGCGCACAGTGTAGCCCAGCCCAGCCCATCCCGCGCACGGGATCCAGCCGCGTCCAACCGGCCGTCCGACCCGGCCAAGGGCCCGACACGTGTCCGCCGAACAGGCGGCAGCCGTGCGGGCCCAACGGGGAGGCGCCACGTGCCCCCCTCCCCTGGTCAGCACGCGTGCGGCGCCAGCCACTGGCGTGGTGCCACGTGGGGCGGCGCCGCCCCCCCGACACGGGTGCCGGTCGGTCAACGCGCCGCCCACGTGCGCGTACGGCCGCAGGCGCGGGCCCGCGGGTGCACCGCGCGCACCTGCGCCGTCCAACCCGGGGCTGCCACGTGGCGCGCCCCGGTCCACCGTGCACCGCGCACAGCCCCGCCTCTGCCCGGCCTGCCCCCGCTGCCCGCGCACGCTCTCGTGCGCCGCGCGCGCTACACCGGCCCAACCAGCGCCTGCCACGTGGCCCGCCGGTCCACCGTGCACCGGCGGTCCACCCCGTGGACCGAGAGCCGTGCGCCGGCCCAATAAGAGCCTGCCACGTGTCCCCGGCCGGTCCACAGCTCCCCCCGTGCACCAATTTGCGCAGAAAACTTCCGGGGCTCCGTTTTTGGGCATCCGGACTCCAAATTAAATAAGTAAATAGCCGTTTTCAAGCGTTTTTCCGCGCTGAATTCAAATACGGCCTCCAATTAGCCTGATTCCACTCCTAAAATTCGGCAAAGGCAGCCGAAGGTCAGGCTTGCTCCCAAATCCTCTCTGGTTTCAAACAACATATCACTTTGACATGTTGGGGCCCCACACACCAATAATAGGTGTTCTACACCCCGAAACAGGGCAAAACCACCGAAAAACCTAGGACACTACATCCTCCCCCACTAACAAAAGTTTCGTCCTCGAAACGAAAATCATACCTCAATCCTGAGCCTCGAACAGGTAAGGGTAGGCGTCCATCATCGCTGACTCGAGCTCCCACGTCGCCTCGCGCTCATCATGATTGCTCCAGAGGATCTTCACATAGGGGATGGTCCGATTGCGCAATTCTTTCATCTCCCGCTCTAGAATCCGCAGTGGGCGCTCCTCATATCTCAAATCCTCGCTGATCTCAAGTGGCGTGAAGTCGATGACGTGCGATGGGTCGAAGACGTACCTCCTCAGAGTGGAAACATGAAACACATCATGGACACCAGCAAGTCTCGGGGGAAGTGCAAGTCGGTAAGCAACTGGCCCGATACGCTCTAATACCTCAAAGGGTCCAATGTATCGGGGACTGAGTTTCCCGCGAATGCCAAACCTCCTTATCCCTTTGGACGGCGAGACTTTCAAAAATACATGATCTCCAACCTGAAACTCTAAGTCTCGCCGCCGAACATCAGCAAAGCTCCTCTGTCGACTCTGAGCGGTCTGAAGATGCTGTCGAATTACCCGGACCTTCTCCTCCGCCTCTAGCAATATATCTGGTCCCAGAGTCCGTCTCTCCCCCACATCACTCCAATATAGCGGTGATCGACATTTGCGTCCATACAACGCTTCAAATGGAGCCATTCGAATGCTTGCTTGAAAGCTGTTGTTGTACGCAAACTCAGCCAGTGATAAGTGTCGAATCCATCCACCGCCGAAATCTAGGACACAAGCCCTCAGCATATCCTCAAGGATCTGAATCGTCCGCTCTGACTGTCCATCAGTCTGTGGGTGGAAGGCTGTACTGAATCTGAGCTGAGTCCCCAAGGTAGTCTGTAAACTCCTCCAGAATCGCGAAACAAACCTCGGGTCTCTATCTGATACTATAGAAGCTGGCACTCCATGTAATCTCACTATCTCATCCAAATATAACTGGGCTAGTCGCTCGAGTGGCCAAGTAGTCTGTATAGGTAAAAAGTGCGCTGACTTGGTAAGTCGGTCCACAACTACCCAGATAGCATCTGCACCTCCCTGTGCCCTCGGCAACCCGACCACAAAATCCATAGTAATGTGGTCCCATTTCCACTCGGGAATCGGGAGACTCTGTAGCTTGCCAGCTGGCACTCGATGCTCAGCTTTTACCTGTTGACAAGTTAAACACTGCGACACAAACCTCCCAATATCCCTTTTCATGCCATTCCACCAGAAGTGTGCCTTGAGGTCCTTATACATCTTAGTCCCCCCAGGATGAAGGGTATAAGGTGTATAATGGGCCTCCTTCAATATCTGTTCTCTGATCTCAGCATCCACTGGCACACATGCTCGGTCCCTGTACCTCAGTACTCCCGAAGCATCCACTGAAAAATCCCCTGATCGAACACTCGGAATCTGATCTCTAATCCTGGTTAAATGGGGGTCCTCGCTCTGTTTTTCCCGGATCCTCTCCAGCAGAGTGGGCTGCACGACCAAAGACATCAGTCTAGCAGAGACCCCAGGGGATACAACCTCTATCTCGAGCCGTCTCAATTCCTCTAACAGTGGCGCCTGATTTGTAATCAACATGGACAAACTCTGTACTGCTCTCCGGCTTAATGCGTCAGCGACCACGTTAGCCTTGCCTGGGTGGTAAAGGATGTCCACATCATAATCCTTTAGTAGCTCTAACCATCTGCGCTGCCTCAAATTCAGTTCCTTCTGCGTGAACAGGTACTTTAGGCTCTTGTGGTCGGTGTAGATCTCACAATGCTCCCCATATAGGTAATGGCGCCAAAGCTTCAGTGCAAACACCACGGCAGCAAGTTCCAAGTCATGGGTAGGATAATTCTTCTCGTAATCCTTAAGCTGTCTCGATGCATAAGCAATTACCCTCCCTTCCTGCATCAGCACGCATCCAAGTCCGCTGTGCGATGCATCACTGTAGATCACATATCCTTTCCCCATAACAGGGAGGGAAAGGATAGGAGCGGTCATCAATCTATCCTTTAGCTCCTCAAAGCTCCTCTGGCAGTCCTCACTCCAGATAAACTTAACTCCTTTACGCGTCAACCGAGTGAGGGGTGTGGAAAGCTTCGCAAAGCCTTCCACAAACCGACGATAATAACCAGCTAACCCCATGAAGCTGCGCACCTCAGATACAGTCGTCGGTCGGGGCCAATCTCGAACTGCCTCAATCTTCGCCGGGTCTACTGCTACACCGGCGGCGGAAATCACATGGCCCAAGAAAGCTACCTCCCGAAGCCAAAACTCGCACTTTGACAGCTTGGCATACAACTTCTTATCTCGTAGAAGTTGTAGCACAGTCCTCAAGTGCTCCACGTGCTCGGCCTCGCTTCGGGAGTAATAAGGATATCATCAATGAACACCACCACAAAACGATCCAGAAAGGGCCGAAATATCCTGTTCATCAAGTCCATAAAGGCGGCAGGGGCATTAGTCAATCCAAACGGCATAACTGAAAACTCGTAATGCCCGTACCGTGATCTGAAAGCAGTCTTAGGAATATCCTCGGCCTTCACCTTCAGTTGGTGGTAACCAGACTGTAGATCAATTTTGGAAAATACACAAGACCCTTGCAGCTGATCAAAGAGATCATCGATGCGCGGCAGAGGGTACTTGTTCTTAATGGTCACTTTGTTCAATTCCCTATAGTCCACACACAACCGAAGTGACCCATCCTTCTTTTTCACGAATAGCACCGGTGCTCCCCAAGGCGACACACTTGGTCTAATAAAGCCCTTATCCATCAGGTCTTGCAGCTGTGCTTTAAGCTCTCGCAGCTCAGCCGGTGCCATCCGATAAGGAGCCTTAGAGATTGGCGCAGTTCCTGGAACTACGTCAATCACAAACTCAATCTCTCTGTCTGGCGGCATACTAGTCAGCTCAGGTGGAAAAACATCCGGAAACTCGCGGGCAATAGGAATATCCCTGAGTCCCGGTGTCGCCGTAGGCCCCTCAACAACACTAGCCAAAAAGGCTACACATCCTCGATGAATCATCCGCCTCGCTCGGGAAGTCGAAACCACAGAGGCAAAGAAAGCACTCTGACATCCCCGATATACAAACATCTCCTGGCCTGGCTCTCTAAAAGTGACAGTCCTCGCGGCACAATCAATAGTCGCGAAAAACTGAGCCAGCCAGTCCATCCCAAGAATCACATCAAAGTCCCTCAGCTGTCTCAAGACCAACAGGTCTGCTGGCATAATCCAGGACTCGATCTGTATCGGGCAGGACCAACAACACTCCTCCACGTGCAAAGTGTGTTCGGGAATCTGAACCTCTCGTGCACGTGGCAAAAATCCTACCTCTAACCCATGTAATGATGCAAAAGATCTACTAATGAAAGAATGCGATGCTCCAGTATCAAATAAGGTACGAGTCCTAATGCCAGAGAGTAAGGTGATACCTGCCACCACATGGTCCGCTGCTGAAGAATCCTCTACCTGTGCAGCATACACTCGCCCACTCTGAGCTGGAGGGCGATAATCGGTGGGATGGGAAGAAGATGGCTTGCTCGCTAGAGCATAAGGCCGCTGAGCCGTCGACCGCTGCTGCGATGATGCTGGGGCAGATGCTGAAGAAGGAGCGGCTGAAGTCGAAAGGGGCACGCAGCTCGAATGTGCCCTGGCTGTCCACATCCGTAGCAGCGACCCCACCGCTGGTCGCAAGTGCCGGGGAAATGCGGACCTCCACAGAAGATACAACTGCTGGGAGCCCGTGACTGTCGGGACTTGCTGCTGCTGAGACTGTCGCTGTCGCTGCGGCTTGCCGCTGAGACCCGCGCTGCGACGAATGAGATCCCTGCTGCTGCTGCTGCTGCTGCTGCGGGGGCCTCTGGGACCCACTAGGCCCTCGCCGCTCCGAACGCCCACGGGCCTGGGAACTGAGGCGGTGGCGGTCGGGGCGGCCTCCAAGTACTGGCCTGTCCCCCCTCGTCATGGGCTGGTCGCTTTCTATCGGAGCTCTGAGCGACCGCGGCCCTCTGTCTGGCCACCACCAGATCACCTCTCTCCACCCACTGTGCATGCTCTGCGGCTGCCTCCAGAGTCTGAAATCTCTGAGCATGCACCAGTGTGTAAATCTCTGGACGGAGGCCTCCCTCGAACAACTCAACCTGGTGCGGACCGTCACGAGCGACGAAGGGCACACAGTTCAGCAACTCCGTGAACTCCTGGAAATAGGCATGAGCCGATCGATTGCCCTGCTGCAGGTTCTTCAAGTCGTCCTTCCAACTTCTTCTTCACACTGGTCGAAAAATAGGTGTCCAGCACCATCCGTCGGAACTCCTCCCAAGGCAGCTGCCGAGTAATCCGGAACTCCAGGGGCTCTACCCGCTGCCACCAAAAATCAGCATCTCCGTCCAAACAGTGCACCGCCATGTGCACTCGATACCTCGGGTCGATGAAGAAGTCCCGAAAAAGCTTCTCCATCGCAGAAAGCCATCTTCCAACAGCCCAGGGCTGCGCATCCCGCCCTGAGAATCTAGGGGGTCCCCGCTGAACAAACTTGGAGAGTTTGTTAGCGATATCCTGCTCCTCCTCCGCAGTCAAAGGCTGAATAGCTCCAGGAGCCCCGCTACTCGAAGATGGCGCTGACGGCACGAAAGGTGCAACAGGAGGCACAAGGGCCTCAGGAACAGCTGGGGATGGTGCCTCTCTCTGGGCAAGGAGCTGCTCAAACCTCTGCTCCTGGCGGCGCTGACCCTCCGCCAATTGAGCCACCAAGGCCCTCAACTCAGTAAGCTCGGGGGGTGTAGGCTGCCCTGGCTCATCAGGGGGTAACGGGACACCCCGAGTAGGGATCCGACGTCGGGGAGGCATCCTGCCACAAGAAATCACGAATAAGTAACATAACCCCACACGACCCAATCTAGCGAAAGTCAAAGACATCCCCCAATTTCTGCGACTTTATGTTGTCTGCAGCCAACATAACGGTCCACCAGAAATTGGGTTATGTCGATCCCTCTTCACTCACTGGAAGAGTCCAAAAATAAATCAACGACTTTTCGCGAAGTGTCACGCCTCTCGCGCCCTATCATCCAAGGGTCTGCCAAAGCCTAGGGTTTCCTAAGTCCCAACTGACCTATCCTTAAGCTCTGATACCAACTTAATCTGTCACGCCCCGGGTGTAAACCGGAACCCGGGCCCGCCAACAGATCCGCCGTGCACACAGAATTTTCTATGTGCACGAAGCGCTGGTAACCTGCTCAGATATATAATATACAATAAAAGAGCATAAACAGAGCTGAAACTAATAAAACTAAAAGTAATCTCAGACTGAAATAAGCTACAAGCAGAAATAAAAGTACAATATACTCCCAGCTCACCAAAAATATACAACCAGCTGGCCAAAGCCAGACCCAAAGGAAACTACTGAAGTCTGAGATACAAAAGGGGTACAATAAAAACCTCGCTAGTCTCTCACTTGGGGTAGACGATCTAGCTAGTCGGCGATCCTCTTACCTCGATCTGCCGCTGAAGGCCCCAGCAGCTCCCACAGATGACTCTGCAAAACAAAGGGAAAAAGGACAGGAAAACAACAATGGGGGTGAGAACTAATAGATATACCAGTAGCCTCCCCTAGCGGGTAAACCTCTAATGCTGACGCACCACTAGGAATAAGAGGCAAAAGGAAGAACAGTGTAATGCAATAAAGACTGCTGAACAGGAACTACCACTACTATGCCTCTAAATGCAGTGCCAAAAGATAACTGTATATATGCAACTATAAAGCTGACTGCCCAAAGAAACCCAATCAGAGGGCCAAGAAATACTGGCACTGCTGCTCTGTCATCAATCACAACTCACCACAACTGACCGGCACCCATCACGGTCAAAAAGCCTACTCCGGAGTGGCACTCGAGGGGAGCGACCCACACGAGTAAAGTATCTCTGTATCATCATCTCTGTAACCGATGTCTCACAATAGCAGGACTGGATCATGACCATGATCAAAGTGGGAATACTCCATCCACTAATGCAACCCTGATCCCCAATCTGATGTGATAATAACATCCGGTCAACCGCCCAAAATTCGCGGTTGCCACTATCTCCCACAATCCCCAAGAAGAGTCCTAAACTGTCCCAGACTCAAGATCCAACTACACTATCTCAAGATCCCGATCTGACTCGACCGTCAATGCATCGTTAGAGAAGGATAACAATAAAACATGTTTTCTCCTAAGTCAAATCCCATGGTATAGTGCTGCAGTAAAATAGTGGCTTAACTAGTTGTCCAAATAAGCATGCAAGTGTTTCTTTTTAAAGCATTTCAAAAAAAGTGACTAAGGGTTCAATATGAAGGATCATTTTAAAATAATATTGGGTTACTTATTTGCATGCGGTTTAGGATATAGCAAATGTCCAACTTTATTGTCCCAGATTTATCATATAGAAGCTATCAATTAATTTAGGGGGGCCCAATGCAATAGGTTCATATACCACAAGTTATCTATCACATGTATAATTTGGAAACTCCACTATTCCTAGTGTGCAAGTCAACAAAGAGGGAAACGCAACCACCCACCTCGAAAAGCGGCACAATACACCCAGAAAATACCCGCTGTCCTCTAAACACAACCGTCAGCTGAAACAGTATCCTACAACATCACACAAGTGTACACGGTGTAAAAACTACAAGTTCCAAACACAAATTGCTGTTTTTACAATCAGCACGCAAAATGAAGAATTTCACCTCTGTCTCGAGCTCCTAAAATCTCAAAAAAATCACCGGTTGCGGTTCCTCGCGAAAAGTAGCCCAAAATTCGACTCTTGAATCGCCTCCGATCTGATATTCCTACGCTGAGAAACAATTCGTCGAAGTCGCCGCTGTCCAAAAACCCAACAGCAAAAAGAGGGGGTCAAAACACCTCGGGAATCGTGCCAAGGAATCGGAATCCAGAGAAACCACCAACACGGAAAACGAAGCCCTACCTCTTAGGAACACACTGGCGAAGAAATCGTCGAAGAGGACTCCTGTACTGCGCAGGGGACTCCTCGGACTGAATGCGACGATAACGGGCCAAGATTGGGAAAAACGAGGCACACTGTAAAATCCGGATCGCCGCTGTCGAACTTCCAGAAAATCTGGGAACGCACCACGAGGTAGAAAATAAGAAGATGAAAAACTTCTCTTAAGGCCCCTCCCACAGATTCTCTCTCTATCTCTCGGAAAAACAGAGAAAAAGAAGGGAGGGGAGGCCTTTAAATAGGCCCACAAAAACAATTGGGATAATACCCAACGTGTCCCCAGATTCGGGCTGCTACAGTGCGGCCCGGCACTTTCGGGCGCTACAGTGCGGCCCGGCCCAAGGATTTCCGGGCGCGCACAGTGTAGCCCAGCCCAGCCCATCCCGCGCACGGGATCCAGCCGCGTCCAACCGGCCGTCCGACCCGGCCAAGGGCCCGACACGTGTCCGCCGAACAGGCGGCAGCCGTGCGGGCCCAACGGGGAGCGCCACGTGCCCCCCTCCCTGGTCAGCACGCGTGCGGCGCCAGCCAACTGGCGTGGTGCCACGTGGGGCGGCGCCGCCCCCCCGACACGGGTGCCGGTCGGTCAACGCGCCGCCCACGTGCGCGTACGGCCGCAGGCGCGGGCCCGCGGGTGCACCGCGCGCACCTGCGCCGTCCAACCCGGGGCTGCCACGTGGCGCGCCCCGGTCCACCGTGCACCGCGCACAGCCCCGCCTCTGCCCGGCCTGCCCGCGCTGCCCGCGCACGCTCTCGTGCGCCGCGCGCGCTACACCGGCCCAACCAGCGCCTGCCACGTGGCCCGCCGGTCCACCGTGCACCGGCGGTCCACCCCGTGGACCGAGAGCCGTGCGCCGGCCCAATAAGAGCCTGCCACGTGTCCCGGCCGGTCCACAGCTCCCCCTGCACCAATTTGCGCAGAAAACTTCCGGGGCTCCGTTTTTGGGCATCCGGACTCCAAATTAAATAAGTAAATAGCCGTTTTCAAGCGTTTTTCCGTGCTGAATTCAAATACGGCCTCCGATTAGCCTGATTCCACTCCTAAAATTCGGCAAAGGCAGCCGAAGGTCAGGCTTGCTCCCAAATCCTCTCTGGTTCCAAACAACATATCACTTTGACATGTTGGGGCCCACACACCAATAATAGGTGTTCTACACCCCGAAACAGGGCAAAACCACCGAAAAACCTAGGACACTACACTCTCTCTCTCTCTCTCTCTCCCTCTCCTCTCTCTCTCTCTCTATAATATATATATATATATATATTATATATATATATATATATATATATACATATTATATATATAGATATTATATAGGACTTGTGTGCTTTTAGAGCACGGAGCCATCCGTGCCCCAAGTTGGTTTTTTAATATTGGGACTTCCCGAATAGCCGATCGCTCCGTTAGCTTGATTTAGAATATTTGAAATATTTGGAAACTATATTTTAACGATTTTTTCGATATCATTTACCTAGTGATCTAAATGGCTCAATCAACTACTGGAAATAAAATCTGACAAAGATGATATATTATAATAATTTTTAGATTAAAGATTTGATCTTATTCTATATAGTATAAAAATTTTTCTATCAAAATTTCGCGTGATTTAAATATTTCTACACCGTTAAACTTGCAAACGTCTCACCACAACCATTAAAATGTTGATTTTGAGCTACTTTGATCACTAGGCAAATAATATCGAAAATTTGCGAAATTAATTTCCTAGACCTTTTAAATATTCAGATCAAGTTTAATAGGGTCGATCGTACATTCGGAAATCCCAACGAAACAACTTGGGAGCACAGAGACCTCTGTGCTTTTAAAGCACACAAGCTTAGCGGTCCTCCGTCTCTCTCGTCTCCTCTCTCTCCTCTCTCTCTCTCCCTATATATATATATATATTATATATATATATATATATATATAGATATATATATATATATATTCTATATATATATATAATATATCTAGATTATATATATTGAATTAGGCTACTATACTATTGATAGTATTAGGCCTTACTACTATAGACTTGTTTGACCTTTGGCTAAAGGATGTGCGGTTAGAAT